>OX457026.1:23191307-23614360 GCA_949752745.1 Protula sp. h YS-2021 | reverse complement strand
TCTCACAAAGAGAAATGCTTTCCTGTAACCTTCATTCCCCCCTTCACCCGATCTGGAATTATTTCTTGTAGTTTCAGCAATTTCTGTCCTGGCGAAGGGAATAAATACTTTTTTATTCTGCTTAAATTTGATAATAGACACGATACCTTCAAAAGAAAGTCTTAATACCACAAAAGTATATCCTCAACGCGCTGTAACTTCCATATCTTTGACTTTACACTACATTTTCCAAATTTGACAGCCGTCAAAGCACATTTTTTAAGTTAAAAAAATCAGAAAAACTATCTTCATCAGCCTAAAAAATCGCTTTTTAAAAACCAAATTGACCAATACAAATGGATCCTGGTTTAAATGTCAAATTGTCTAAATTATGTCATTTGCCATTTTTTCAATCCACCTTTTGTCCTTCAAAAACATGAACAGCTTAAAATTTGCAAAAACCTTGGTTGTTTTGATTGTTAGGGTTTTCGCCAGAAGATGTCGACAAAATTTACAGTAGATTATTTTTTTTCACACCAATCAAGAATAACAACAGCGTCCAAGTACACCTGGTTCTGATTAAAAGGACAGGGCAATCATTCAAAGCCTTGAATGGGAAAGAAATCACAAAATATGATGTCATTTACATCGTACATGATCCTTGTTTTACCAAATGTACTTTGAATAATAGACGCCGTATTTACTCGGTCTCCAGTCTCGTAAAAAGACGTCGACTATTCGTATTCGGTAAAAGCGTGGGTAACATTCCAACTTTTAAAAGAAGCGGACTCACCGATTGTCACTTAAAATAAAAGAAAAACTTGGATTTTATCGTCCAAACATCCCTTATAACATTGGTTTATTTAAGACAAGCAATTGAAAATCTAACTGAAACATAGGCAGAGCCTTCCTTCTCTGAACTATGTCTTGTTTTTCTAGCCAAGTTCTCAGAATTTATGCCAATGTGTGTTCCACTAATTTTCTCCTAATGCCCTGGTGGCGGGGTCTCTTTTAAAACTGGCTGGAATGTTTCCCAGGTAAAACCCTTCAAAGCGATTAATTTTTAATTACTTTACTTTTACGTAAAGTATAAATGCTAGCTTCTTGATCAGAACAGTTCCCGTTGGTTGGGGGACGGGGGACATTCACGCACAAAAAGGTTACCCTGAATGTAGGAACAGACCACCCAGGAACAGACCCCCTTTCTTTGGTAGGAACAGAACCCCCCGGAACAGACCCCCCCCCCCTATTTTATATATATTATGTCCAAGAGCCGGAGATTTATTCAATAGAAAGTGAACATAGATTCGGAATATCACTACACCCGCTGCTCTGTTATCCCCAAAATAAGTTTTTTTTTCAGTTTAATTTCACAGAGATACTGAAACATTATTATATTGATAAAAAAATGGGGGGGGGGGGGGGGGTCTGTTCCTACCAATGAAAAAGGGGGTCTGTTCCGGGGGGGGGGGGGGGGTCCGGTCTGTTCCGTTTACCGGTTACCATGAGTGCCAATTACTTTTTAAAGCGTAAAAAGTTTTTTTTTGCCAAAAAAAAAAACTAATTTTCAAAAAAAAAAAAAATGAGTAAATCTTCACCATCTCGTGAAAAGAAGGACCAATGATATTATATCACGTTCTTATTTTATGTGTAAGATAATTTTAATCAGCTAACCAAACCTTAAATATGAATCGCAGCTTTGTTTTGATAGGTTGAAAGGAAGAATATGCACACAAATGTTTTGCTCTTGAGGGATTTTACATCGTATTTTACTGCTGAACTTTCTAATTCAACTGTGAATAATACATATTAGACGTGTGCAATGGATCAAGGAGTATGACTAATTAAGCCAATATGCTAAATAATAAATTGTAAAAACATACTATTCGAGAGGCTCTGTTCACTTCTAAATCGTGTTTGCCAAATTAAAACGTGTCAATAAACTTTCATTTTGCACACGGCACGCACAAGAAGTGCAGTGAGACGAAAATGAGAAGTTTTACTTCTTGCAAAAAGTCTCTAATACCCCTTCAACCAAAACCAGCACCCTTGTAAATTTTACTTCTGTCACTTAAAAACCCCCAACTTTTCAAGAAATTGTATATTTATGAGTACAGCGCAGATAGAATGCAAGTCACCACAATTACAGAACGAAAAATGAACACTATTAATGAGAAGATTCTGTTCATAAATACCTCCCCCCAGCCCCAACCCCCACCGTGTTGTTGGATGCGCATTGTGGTTCCGAAAGAACCTCCTTTTAGTGGAAAACGTGGACAATTGAAAGAAAATCAATTTTGTTCACGATATTGGCACACAGTATACATGTGGTAGCACGTATGCCGACAAGCTGCACCCCCCCCCCCCTCCGGGAATATTTGAAAGATATGGCTTAGTGATTACTTTTATTGGTATATTTCTAAAATTTTAGCTTAAATTAGAGTTAAATGAAGACAATACGTCTTGTCCGTCATTTCATGAAATGAATACCTGAACACGAAGCCCCTGTCACACATGTGGCCTTGCCATCACTGCAAGGCGGGAGTGTGTTCATCTGGCGGAGCAAGTGCATTCGCCGCAGAGCAAATAAAAACCCCACACGAGTCTTGCGCACGCCACTCCAGCACTTCTTGCAAACATCGAACGGGCTTCTCGTAGTAGTCTCGGCGTCTGCACGACATTTGCACGGAGCTTGAACGTTCATATCACGGGTTCCTTCGTGTAAGAGATCGGGTATTTCCGTGAGGAGACTGGAAGACGCCTGTTAGGGCCCATAAGAATGGCGTAAGATACCCGCAAGGTGGATGTACAGTTGCTACCACCACATACAAAAAAAAAAACCCACAGGAATTTGCCCACAACTCGACCACGGCTGTGGACACGAGGCTGACAGACACTTAATAAAGAATAGCTGCTGTTCAAGCTTAGCATTTCTTTGTTCACGCTTAGCATTTCTGTAGTTGTATTTAGTTGTAGTTATTTTCTTTAATACTACACAATTTAACAAATTTAGCATTTATATACTCAGCGTTCAGAGTATGGATTTTTGAGGATGTCCTATTTTGTTTAACAAGGGTCTTTTAGAAGTAGGGCAGAAGCAGTTGTGGTCGAACAGTATACTTGCAGGCTTCGGGCTGGAAGCAAAAAAGGAACCCGTACTGCTCAACATAAGAAAATTCAATAAAATTTCTTTTACAGAACTTGCGTGACATCACATATTCGAATGCATATATATTGAATTATAACAGTGGCATACTTGGGGAAAATGATTTTTATCTGGGATGTGAAGCAAGAATAAAAATAGCTTGTCATTTGACATCGAGTGAATAATAATAATAATGATTATATTTAAGTATCAAGTCTAATAAACTCAATTGTAACCAATTCTATTTACGCGAAATCAACCATACATCAAGATTCTGCTATAAAAAGGCTACACAAAACAGATAAATTTCGTTATCTGCCCTACAAGGCCGCACAAAGCTATTGCTGTAACAGCGTGTGTGCCTATAATATGTGCGTCTATGTTGGGGAGACACTCAGTCAACCAAGCCCACTTGACACAAGGAATAATTTGCGGTACCTGAAGTTGCAAAAAGTACCATTCTGCAAACTTCATTCATTTATTGAAATTTGTCGTTGAACACCCAAGCTGAACATTGGGATAACACACAAGCAGGTTATTTGAGCCACATAAACAGGTGAGTGTGTGTTGCAGATTTAAAAAGTCAATATAAAACCAGGTATGTTAAAACTGATAGTGCAAGAAAACCCATAGATCAGAGAGAGAGAGAGAGAGAGAGAGAGAGAGAGAGAGAGAGAGAGAGAGAGAGAGAGAGAGAGAGAGAGATGGAAAGACAGAGAGAGAGAGAGAGAGAGAGAGAGAGAGAGATGGAAAGACAGAGAGAGAGAGAGAGAGAGAGAGAGAGAGAGAGAGAGAGAGAGAGAGAGAGAGAGAGAGTGAGGGGAGAGAGTAAGTGAGGAGAGAGATGGAAAGACAGAGAGAGAGAGAGAGAGAGAGAGAGAGAGAGAGAGAGAGAGAGAGAGAGAGAGAGAGAGAGAGAGAGAGAGAGAGAGAGAGAACTGGTGCAAATACTGAATGGTTTAATTCTAACAAATGAGAATTAATAAAAGAAAAGTAAAAAAAAATCAAAAATGAACAAATGAAAAGTAATGTTTTAAGAGAGGAAAAAGTAACTTTTCAAAAGAGAACTAACTGGGTATCATTCACAATTTTGAAATTGAAATAGGGGCGGATTGGGGGGGGTGGGGGGGGGGGTCGGGGAAGGGGGGTATCGTCGGGATTTATGTACACCTTCCTGCTGCCTGAAGACATGGCATTGGTTGGATTTGGTTTTCAGCGTGCTTTTGAGTGGTAAATTAACCTCATCTTTCATCCCTCACCAAATCTTAAAATCCAATACAAACGGACACAAAAGAAGGTATGCTAAACATTTTTTCAAAGGCTACAATCCCGCCTTTTTATTTGAAACACCCACCCAAAGAACTTAATATCATCTCCCGTCATTCATAAAGATATACAAAACGAATTGACATTGCAGGTAAATCGTGTGGAAATTAGAGCTTTCTAAGCGTTGCAGCTTTATTTTCAACACTTTACTTGCGTGAAAGGAGTACTTGCGTATTTACCAGAGCATGGCACGTTCAACATTTTAAAATCACGAGGAAAAGGTCAAACGACTTAAAGGTATAAAGAAATAAAATAGCAAATATTTAAATATTTTTAAATATTAGAAAAATGAATTTTCACAGTAGTTAGTCATAACATCATTTGGATCCCCGGGGGAGGGGGTGGGGGGGGTGGAGGGTACTCCCGTACAAACTGATCACCATGCGCAGTGTTCGAAAAGTCAGGGAACCCGTGGCTCCAGATTTTCTTCTCGGGCTCCGAGTTTTTTTTTAAGTCCGGAGCCCGGCCGGCTCTCAACTGTTTGTTTTGTTTTGCTTTATCTTTTTTTTTTTTTTTGGAGTATGAGAGCGCACATAATAAACATTTATGCAAAATTTGAAGGCAATCCTATCCACATTGTAGGGGAAAAACCTTTGGAAAATTGGCTACCAAAAAACTGTACAACATGCCCCCTATTTGAAAGATATCCGATCAAAACTGAAGGTGAAGCGGCATTTTAAGTAAAAGTTTACATGCGTACACACGTAGTTACATACGACGGAGGTCTCTACTGACGTGAAGTCCACTGGTCGAATGAGTGCCATGCTGCAAGATTTCCCGTCGGGCTTCCAACTTTTTGAAGTCTGGAGCCCGGCGGGCCACTACTGTTTTGCTAGACTCTTCGAACGTTGACCATGCACGTCTATGACTTTTTAAAAATCCCCTTTTTAACCAAGTTCCGAAACAACACCTTTTTGTTGGAAACGTGGAGTACTTAATGAAAATTACCTCTTTTAAAATGAAATTGGCTCTCTGCCGGGACCGCGTCTGGCGTCAAAGTTGCCCCCTTCATTTCTCCCCGTTTTTTTTAACACGCATGGTAACACATTTCTTAGCAAGTGCCGAACATCCCCGCCCCCGAGTTTGGATTACATTGTCATTTGGGAATAGGGATGGTCCGACAATATGGAAAAAAAAACTTTACTAAACAAAGCAAACCACCCCTCTCTTTCAAACGGACCCTAAACGCGGAATCCGAGGTTTGAAACATACCCCCCCCCCCCCTCCCCATCTTTTCAGTTTCACACCCAAAACGCGGAGTGTTAAGTTGATATGTAACAACCAAGCAAAGCCTTATCACCAAAACTGTACAGTTATGAGCACAGACGCAGCTGTAAGGCACGCACGTTGCGGCAACCATGAACAATTGTGCCCTACACCTTACTTGTTGGACGCGTAGTGCAGCAGCGAAAGACCAGTCCCCTTTAGTTGGAAACGTGGAGCACGCAAAGAAAAGTACCCCTATTATTAACGAACCTTGCATCCCGCGTCTATCGCGTTTGGCCAAAATGTTACCCTCTTGTTTTTTGGACAAGCATGGTAACAGATATGGCAGGTGCTTTCTCCCCCAGCCGAGAAGCTAACCGCTTTCTCCAGAAAAAAAAATGGTGGAGAAATTCTGACCCTTGAACGGAAAGCTCCACTGCTTGTGGTAATTCCACAACTCCCTCTTTCCCCCGCCACCCATTCGCTCTCACTTTTCCTGTCCCCCTTCTTGCGGCCTCTGTTTTCCCACTGTTTTCCTCCCCCCCCCCCCCTCTGATTTTTTTCAATTCAAACACGGATTAAACCGACATCGCAAATTGCCAAAATCTTTTTTTTTAAAATTTAACACTTGGCTTTTTTCGAAATTGAAAAATATAAAACTATTAGAATTGTGGAAAATGTTATGAAAATGGCAGTTTTATGTAGTTGACACTTTGGAAACCGACGCTAGCACGGATTTCTGAAGTCATCTGCGTTACACGAGGGGGGCATCGTATCCTTCTGAGGCTCTAGTTATTACACATGTTCAGTGTTGCAAGTTGAAAGCCTTCCACTTGTTTCTTGAAATCCATGTAATAATAAAATTGGGTTATTTACAGCCATTAGTAGACATTATTTGGTCGATTGGCAAAGGCTGTCTCATAGCGAAGGCCGATGTACAATCCGCCTTTCGAATCCTCCCATCCCATCCAAAAGACTATCGGTTAATGGGAATCACCTGGGACAATAACTTTTATTACGACAGAAGGGTAGCAATGGGTGCCTCGACCTCGTGCTCAAACTTCGAGGCGTTAAGCAAGGCGCTACAATGGATTTTAACAGTTCAACTCGGCGTTCGCTTCGTATCCCACATTTTGGATGACTTTAAATTTTTCTCCCCACCAGAATCCCATGAGTGTCATCTGGCACTCCAAATGTTTTTAGAATTATGTTCCAATCTTAACATCCGAATTAATCAATGCAAAACGGTGCATTTCCCACCACCACCACCATCCTACACGGGATCGAAATCGACACTGTAAACATGCAAGCCAGGTTGCCCAAGGAAAAGATAGACAAGACCAGGAGCCTAATTTCGAAATTTCTGAAGTCCAAACGAGCAACCATAGGCGAAGTGCAATCGCTACTTGGCTTTCTCCAGTTCTATACCCAAGTTATAAGGCCAGTTCGCGCATTTTTGCGCCGTTTGACAGCTCTTACTCAGGGCTTGCATCAAAAGCATTACCATATCCGAATATCTCAGGACGCTAGACTCGATTTGTCAGCGTGGTAACGTTTTTTGAACCACTATAACGGCGTAACCTTTCTACCAAAAGACATATGGTCCAGTTCTGATATCCTGCGCCTATACTCAGACGCCGCAAAGACATGCGGTTTTGCAGTAGTTTACAAGGATAGTTGGTGTGCGTCGCGCTGGTCCCAATCACATTTTAGAGCTCTATCCCATCGTTCTAGCACTGCTACTATGGGGAGACCATTTGTCCAATAGAAACGTCCTATTTTTCTGTGACAATAGCGCCGTGGTGGATATCCTAAATTCACAGTCATCCAGCGATCCGGTTATAATGACCCTAGTGCGTAAATTCGTACTTTGTGCCATGGGTCACAACATAAATTTTCGTCTGAAACACGTTCCCGGTATTCAGAACTCCGTCAGTGATGCTTTATCGCGTTTTCAGTTTAAAAACGAAACAACTACAACCGACCCTTCAGGACTCCTCAATACCGTTACCGAAAGAATGGGAACTCTCAGAACTACTGCGCTTTTGCTAGTGCGCAGTTCCCTGCCAACGACTGTATCGCTCACAGGCTGAACGATTTGTATAGTTTTGTGGTTCATTTTTTGACACGGATAATATCTTTCTATGTAAAGATTTGCATGTGTTGTATTATATTGCGCATTTGTATAATTGTGGCTATTAACAAGCCTCTACAAGAGGTCATGTATCAGCATTGAATTTTGTACATAAATGTTTGGGTGATGGCGATTTAACTACTAATTTTTTTATATCTAAAGCGTTGTTGGGTGTATCCAAATCGGATCCACGAACATATGTCCGATTGCCAATTACAGTGAATGTCCTACAGAAGTTATGTTCGGCAGCTGAAATCCTTTTCGACAATGTCTATACCGTGCGATTGATAAAATCGATGTTTTTGTTAGCTTTTGCTGCGTTTTTGCGTATTGGAGAAATAACTGTTGCTAATTCCAAAACCCACAATCCACATCTGCTAACTTTCAATAATGTTCATATTGACGCGACACAACGATTCGCCGTCGTTTCGTTTCAGTCCTTTAAGCACAAACGCCCGGGACCACCTTTCACCCTCCAAATCAAAGATTCTCCGACAGTCCTAGTTGCATCAAGTTTACTACAATATTTGGCCCTCAGAGGCCCTAGTCCGGGTCCATTATTTATCCTTAATTCGACCCCTATTCACCACATCTATTTTGTTTCTCTGCTTAACAAATGCTTAAAATTTCTAAATCTGTCATCGAAGCCATATAAGTCCCATTCGTTTAGAATTGGAGCAGCTTCGAATGCTATTGCTGCCGGTATGTCGTATGACCAAGTTAAAATAATGGGTAGATGGAAGTCGGATGCTCTTAAGAAATACATAAGAGTAGAGTCGTTTGTATCCTAATTTGGTGCTCTGTCAGTACAGGTACCTTTGAAACTTTCGTATGTCAGAATACTGAGGTGATCCGCTACTAAATGCGTTCGTATTAGCTATGTAATTATTGTACAGATGTTTACAATGTTAATTCAGTTGGAATCTGGGCCAGTTTCAGTTAGTGTCGTAAGTTTTTGGAGGTCCCTTTCATAGCGAAGCTTTCAGCTTGGGGCCTTCCGCCATTAAAGGTTTAGAATTTATGTATGTAAATTATTTGTTAAAATCATCTCTAGTGGCCTTAATAAACGCAAGGCATGTCCCGGCCAGATATCGCACTAAATTGATTGTTCTGTTTTGCTACTTCGTCTCAAGCCACGAAAACCTAACAAAAAGGTTATTTACGTTGCAGTGTGAAGAGTTTTGCTGGTCTGTTGCTTGGTGATCTGTGACGCAATTCCTATCATGGCTTCTGAAGTCGTAGTGATCTCTAATCGTAAGTTAAATTTACTTTTTGACGTAAGATACTCGTTACCTTATTGTCCACACAGGTGGAACATACATCGAAATATTTACAAAATCCTTTGAGTTGTACTAAATTGTTCTCACTATTTTATGAACTCTAACAGAAAGCTGAATTTTGAATAGATTCAGCCAAACATGTTAAGTGATATCATGTAGTGATTTCGTTTCTCTACTTTCTAAGAATCTTTGATTCAAATTAAATTTACCTCTAATGAAATATTGCATCCTACCCATGCAACAAATTAAATTGAATACATATGTAACTATGGTCTGGAACTGAGAGGAAGGAAATGGAAAATGTCAATCACCCCAACTTCCTCTGCTCTCGTCTGAAAGTCCAAATGGGGTGGCCTATGGTGGAACTTTCTTTGATAAAAGGTGTCAGGGTATCCTATCCTAGTTGCTCTTGCGACGTGATTGAACCTAGACCAACGGTGCCGTCCTAAATATTTGTCACTCACAAATTTTCATATAACATATTGCTGACACCTTATCATTCGGGTCACATTTTTACTTCTATAATGCTCAAAAATAATATGACAAATTTTGGAGAATTCTGCTTTAAGTTCATTTGTCTAAAGTATAACTGTTTAATAATTTTGTATTTATTTATTGCAGAACCAAAACAACGAAGTCATGATTTTGGTAAGACGTCTGAATTGTGCTTTCCTTAACAATGGTCAAGATTAAATCTAGTTTTAAACTGTGAAGTCAGTTTGTGAACTTTTCTCGGTTCTGTAAGGCCATTCACTCATTCACTAGCAATGAATTGGAACATATTCCAGAAAAAAATGGGAAAACCGATTGCTCACAGCCGTGGCTTAGTAAAGATACGTTATTTTATAGAGCTATATCATGACTGCCCATGACAGTTGAGTGACTGAATTTAAGCTAATGCTCCAAGCCCCCTTGGGGGCCCACTCACGTGTCGACCAGGTACAATGCGTATCCATGACTTTTTCAAAGGACCTCCAAACGCCGAGTGCTAATTTTGAAATAATGCCACCTATTTTAACCAAACGCGGAGTTAAAGGGAAATTCGGGTATCTCTGCGCCATCTAGCGACCGAAATGCGCATTACATTGAATATCACTGAGTTTGAATCCATGTTTACACAGTATAAATAATTATTCAATCCGTCGGCATCGAAAAATTCTTTTCAAAGACAAATAGGCTCGTGTCCAGAAATGGTCTGTGTTGATATTTTGTTCCTAGAAGGGCCTGTGTTGATATCTTGCCCATTAAAAGCACTTTACACTGTTTTCACCATTTAACCATTGCGTCAATGGGATTTTGTCAAAAAGATTGTATAATTCTCTTATTGATACGGTGACATATATTTTTATTTGCTTAAAACATTTCGTATGACGTGTTCTTTAAACAGGGAAAAAATGAGGCAATTGTCAATTGTGATTATGTGTGAATTTTTGCATTTTGAATGAAATTTCTTGGTTTTCCCAATGGTTTCCATAGTAAAAGTACGCGACCTTTCAGTATCTTTATTTCTCTTATAACATCGGTGACCCCCCTTTTTCTTTTCAAATTTTAAATGTATACCCTCAAAGCATTAAACTGTGAAAGTATGAAGGAAATGTCAATTGTAGGTGAGATACCCGCATTTCCCTTTAAGTTCCGAAAGAATCCCCCTTTTTGTGGGTAACGTGGAGTACTTAATGAAAATTACCCCTTTTAAAACGAAATTAGCACTCCGCGCGGACCGTGTCTAACATAAAAACTTTCCCTTTTCCCCGCGTTCTTTGGACACGCATATGATACCAGGTGGCTTTCCTGGGCCCAGCCAAAGCACTAGCACTTGAAAACCGTAATAAGACTCTCTAATACAATCACCACCCTTTCCAGTTTCCGGAAGTGTTCCCCTTCGCAGGTAAACTATTAATTTCATTAAAAATAAATGAACATAACCTACGTATTCTCAGTCTCCTCCTTTAAGATTCTTGATTTCATTTAAGTCATAGTACAAGACAAATTGAAACAAGACATTATTTTTTGTAGCATTTACAACGCCGAGTCATTTGAGAGTGAGTGACTTGAAAGATGATTGCCCACCAGAACTGGAATACTTCAAACATGTAGATCAGCTGCTCATCAAGCAAGTGAAAGAACTGATCGAAAGTAAGTATATAACTAAATGAATCAAAATATGTAATTGAAACCCATACTGAAAAAATGCCATCATATATTTACATTTAGTTTTATTATTTTTTTGTTTTTTCTACACTTTATCTAAACATATATAACTTTTAAATGTCTGTTCTTTGGTAAGTTAGAAATGTTTCATTCTGCTATAACATTATCAACATGATAATGATGCCATATCCTTAAAAAAATAAAAACTGGATTCAAAGATAACGAGACCAATTCCGCTAGATAGCGGAAATACCCACTTGCAAAAGCCAAAAGAGAAAATGTATGTTTTACATGATGACCGAAAGGTCAACAGTCACTGAGGTACCTATTAAATAACGAGATTTAGGCCAAAACGGTCGAAAACCTCTGTTTTAGAGATGATGGTCAGATCCGCTTGACCATGACTTACGTAGTGGGTGAAGATCTCAAGAAAACCCTTACACAGCATCTTTTACGCCTAACCGTTTTTCAGAAAATGGTCAACGTCCGGCTTTTGGCTTTTTCCATAAGCGAGGTGGTCACTGTCACCGAGTTACCTCTTATATAGCCTCTTTTGGTCAGGAAGGGTCGAGCATAAGCTCAGAACTGCTCAGTCTCTAACCCTTCTGATGATTGTAAACTTCTGTTTTTTTTACCTTGCTCATGACAGAGAAGGTCAAGGTCACCGAGCTACCTTTTATATAAGGTCTTTTAGCCCCAAAGGCTTCAAAGCTCAAAATCTCACCGTTTTTAAGATCATAATCAATCTAATGTTTTTCGAGATACAAAGGTCATGTGATTTTGACCTTGACTCTAAATATCGAGATTACTCCTTGCTGAAACTGTTATGTGTTCCACCAAGGATTTGAGCGTATTTGTAGGCGTTTTTCGTGAGAAATAGGGGTTTTAACACTATTTTGACTTCAGTTTGACCTTAACCTTGGAGGGCAAGATTAAAAACATTGCATATTTCACGAGGACTCATGTCTTTACCTAATGTCGTCTTCGTCTACTTCAGACCTTCTAGGAGGAGTTTTCTGGAAACCACTTTGACCTTGACCTTGAAAAAGTTTTGTCTAGCAAAGCAAACATTGTTTTCAAGTGGGAAATATAATGGACCAGTATATTTGGTTAATAGGACATCCTGCATTCAATAAGAAATGCAAGGGTGGCCTACTATTTGTATGACAATCACAGTCATAAATATCTATCGTTTATCTATATAAAAATCACTTCTTATTTATAAGTACATTTTCATACTTAGTGCAAACACATTTTTACCATTAGTGTGGCAATTGATGTTTGACTCAGACGGCAGCTGTGACGGCAAACAACACGCCCTATCCCATTGATAAATCTAATGTCTTAAAGCAGACTCATGGATATTCACATGTTCAATAGCGTCTAATTTCACAGCATATTTGCGTTACATATAAATATTTATAAGTGATAACAAAAACGAGTGCATCGATAGCACGTGATGGCTCTTCGTTTTTACTCCCAAGCGGCAAAGAATTATTATTTGATCTCAGATAACGTCACTGGCTGTCCTAACAATCCATGGGATATGCGCATAGGGCCATAGGCCACAATTCATTTTACATAGACTTTCTGCATAATATTTTGAAATCTCGCATGCTCCACAATAATGCACAATCTAAACAACCACCAAATCAGATTACTGGGCCTAAATCTAAAATACAAAATGTTTCAAACCCCGTTGTATTAACTGATGGGCTTTAAAGTTCAAAATGGCATAGGATCTCAAACCTCGTAGATTTCTTTCGTACAAGGTAAATTAGGCCAGTTGTTAGTGAATGGTGTGAATATGTTTAATGGGACTGCTGGTGTGAAACACCTTAAGTTCACGCATTCAAAATAGAATGAAAGCTGGCCATTTTTCAAGGGCTTCAAATGGTAAAAGATACAATACTTTTTAAACAATAAAAATCTTTTTTATGGAATACAGCCCGAAAAGAAAGCGCCAGTTTAAAACAAACGAACTTTTTAGTCAAGCTGATGCCGTTAATTGGCTGTGATCGCTGTGGCTTGTTTATTCGGTGAATATGAGACCAGCTACGCTCTGGGCTCTTTACCTTGGTTAATGTCACACTGATAATTTTATTCAGTTTACACCTTGCAATCTACCAGTATATTTTGTACGAAATATATAGAACAATAATGATAGTACAATAACATGTTAAAGCCATTTCTTCGCATGGTCTAATTACAATGAAAGAACTAAAACTTACACCATCAACGCCATTTTTTCCTGTCATTTTTTTTTGTGATCCCTTAAGATGCGTATTGCGGCACAGCTGAAAGGTGTATATTTGCGGTGCCTAAACTGTGATTCCAACATCTATGACTAACACCACCGAATGTGTTTGTGTTTCTATTGTGATGTATGTCAAAAAGACACTGTGTTTGACACAACTTCTACAGAAAAAAACATTAATTGTTACGATATAATTAACACTTGGCAAGTTGAAGACTTGCAGAGTACATTGAAGTTGTACTGAACTTTCGGGGGGGGGGCGTTTCGAAGGGTTAGAGAGTAAGAAGCAAAGCTATGTGTTTTTTCTAGAAAGATTTCGAACTTGCAAAAAAGGTTAAAAAGTTGTCAACATTCCAATGGAAAGGAGAAAATATTTTTTTTGTTAAGTGTTTAATATACCGCCTTTAAGTGGCCTTAGGGTGGTTCTGATTAAGAGAATATTTAAGTGTTTAATATAATCATGCTGTTTAAACTTCCAATACTTACATAGAAACCATAATAGGTATCTATAAACTTCTCATCTTGCATAGAAACCATAATAGGAGATGAGTGTTTGATATCAACAAACCTATCAATAGCAACTGATTAGCTAGCTTAGTAGGTACTACTCGTAGCGAAGCATACATATTGCTGCTTGAGAATGAAAAGGGCTTTGACGCATACTTACTTAGAGCGGCTGCTAATTATGCAGCTCTTCAGTGGCAATATGTGATAGATTAACCTACCACTTTTTTATGTCCAAGTAATTTACTCGAAAGAAAGCCACAAAACGCATTTTTAGAAAAGACGCCATGACACTGCTTCATCCAGAAAAGTGACACTTTTCCCAATAAAATGTGACGAATGGTGATAATTTCTTTCCAAGAAAACTATTAGATTTGCTTTTTTCAGATGAAACTTGAATTAAAAAACGACTGATGTCCCTCAAAAACAATAACATGCAAATATACAATATCAGCTCGTCTGAAAATATATATAAAGCATAAAATGTTGCAAATTTGTTAAGTTTATTGTGTTGCAAACGTATAAACAGTATTGGTTTCTTTCTTAGTCCCCGATTGAGGAAGTTTTTTTGAAAGCCTTTTGTAAAATCAGCAAATATATTGCTTATGTGATAACTGCACTCCGTATTTAATCTAAAGGCTTTTTTTGGGCTACACATGCTACCGTAAACATGTTCAATATAAGTTAACAATGCAATAAAACCTCAGTGCTAGGAACTTGTTTTCGACCCGCTGTTCTCTCAAGGAAGCTGTGTAATAGCAGTGAGTGAGTGAAGAAATAACAAGAACCAGGTCAAAACAGGTGTTATCAAAAATTACTGCATGTCTCTTTGTTTTCTCGATCAAAATACGGTGAAATATATCCCACAGAGCCTCGTCTGACGCCAGTACAGACATACAGCGAGTGAAATATAGAAAATGCTGCATTGTTTAAACAAAAGAAAACGTGCTAGACACCGGCTGTATGTTCGATATTGGCTTGCATGAGGCTGTAGGAAAAATACAGCGCTGCAATAAATTAGACCGTAGGCTTACTCAAAGAGCCATTAAAAAAGGCCTTTTAAGTACTTTAATCGCCCACACTATGCCCATCTGCTCATCCTCCACCATCACCGCTCCTACCCCCACCCACTCCCGTTATTTAAACAGAAAAAAGGCAGCGGTAAATTTACCTTAAAATACTGCTGATAGGCAAATCCAATTTTTTTATAGAACTATTATGGCAATAAAATAATGTTTCTTTGACGTGAATGAAAGATATTTATTAGTGAAGTACTTACCCGTGCCATCTAAAGCGGTTTCCGGCTGTTAATTTCTCAAGCGAACCCAATCCAAGTATGTCTTAAATCCCCATGATGTATTTTGCCGCGTAGTTTTTCGTATCTGATTTTAAGGGTTTTTTTTCATGTTCACTTTCCGTAATAATTCTATATCTCTTATTCTGCAGTGGGATACCGCTACTGTCAGATTCCAGTTTAGATGGATCAAATAATGTTTGAATTGGTATAAGTAGCAAATCCTCGTCCTAAATTGCACTATTAAAAATGCTGAAATTGGCTTCCATATCCCCTTTTTAACTTATTGTTGAACACGGGTTTAAGTTCAAAACCCGACTTCACCAGAGTGAATGAGATTTTTCGAAACACGTGAGGCACTAATTTAAACAAAGCAGACAATGTGTGAAAACCACTCCCCGTCCCCTTCTTTCATCATGCCTAACTGTCTTTAAAGGTGTCAAACAGGGTCGATCTCGAAAACAAAAGAGACAATGCAGCAAGTTAGTTATTGAATGGCCACTCGACTGTATGAAATATGCTATACCCTCGTGCTTCGCACTCGGGCACAGCATATTCCATACAGTACTCGTGACCATTCAACAACCAGCACCTGTGTGTTGCTTACCATACATTTTTGTTTCTTGCAGTTCTAACGGATTTCGAAACGCAGAACAGATACAGAGTGTTCAACTCCATGGGGCAACAAGTCTTCTTCATACAGGAAGGTAAACTAATAAAAAAAGCTCATTGTTTTCGGTTGTTGAAATATAATTAAATGATATGTTACACATCAGAAAACTCATGCTTTTAACTTCCATTAAACAGACTTGAAACCCAGATTTTGGCCGTTCCTTCCATAGGTCAAGTTGCAATTGTGTTGCAATATGTGTTAAATTTGTTGTCATGTTAGAATCTGGTTGTTGTTGGCGATACTGGTGCGGGCCTGCCAGAGAGTTTATGATGCACATTACAGATAACAACAACAAGGTAGGCATCTTTGAGTACTAAACTTATCCTCAAATACAGAATTCTATGCCGAAGGACAAAGGAAAGTTTACACGGAAAATCTCATAAAAAAATGCAACTGATACAAAAAAAAGTCACATTTTCCGTTGACAGAAAATGTCATGCAGTCTCACGCATAACGTATGAGCGAGCCGATTGCTTGCCCAACAAACACAAGTGTCATCGAAAATGAGCAGTCGTGAGTAGCCATCCCAATCGATTTGGCACCCTAAATCATTACACCGGCAGCATTACACTGGCTGGTAGTAATCGGGACTCATCGGCGAAACGTTTGCCGATGTGTCTGTGTACACATCGGCGTCTATTTGCGCGGTGAAGTTGGAACCTGGATTCATCACTAAGAAATGACACGTCATCAATTACGTATTGCCCAGGGACTTTCTTTGATTGTGATTGGTCGCCTAACGCATTCGATTTCGATGTCTTCGGTCGTTCAGCGTCATTCCGATGTGCGGTCGATGTGCTCAGATTCCGCTTTCATGGCTTCCCAGTTAGCATAATTTTTCGTCCCACGTATAAAGCGCGTTGTTTTTAGGTGGGATTTACGTGGGAATGTGGGACGTTGGCAGGGCCACATAGAAAACATGTGCAATATACGTGGACATTCCCACGGTGTGATTTCCGTGTAAACTCTACATATAATATACATAGGCTTTCCCACGTATAAAATGCACGGGTAGATACACGCGTAAACTGCATGGTTTTTCCCGCGTAATGCCCACCGTGGGCATTCCACTGTATAATATACGTAGAATTGCCCACTTCTAAAATGCATGGGCAATTAACGCATATTATATGTATATTATACTTTTGAATTCCCACGTAAAATTTCATTAGAAGTCATTTGTATATTACACGTATATTTTACGTGGGATTTCCCATATGGGCATTCCCATGTAAAATACACGTATATTATGCGCAGTCTTGCAATGTGGGCTTATTATCGCAGACCGGAAACAGCCGCCATTGAGCGATAATATATTAAAATTTTGCTACATTCTGCATATTTTGGTGGAGGGCTGCCTTTTTTCTAAGTATAATAGAAAGTTAGACATGGAAATACCAATTTCACTAAAATTTTTATGCTTAAAATTCCTTTAAGGAGTACTTTATAAATGAGCTATAGTTATAAAAGTAGTAGGGAAACACCGTTTCCACCACACTTTGTGACGTCATCATGTCTGGAAGTGACGTCATCATGTCTGGACCGGAAGTGTTGTCTGGACCGGAAGTGCTGTCTGGAGCGGAAGTCATGATAAGCGTTAGGATAGGCGCGGCCATCCATGAGGTCATAATGAGGTCATAATGAGGTCATACTGTCTGGAGCGAAAGTCTGGAGCGAAAGTTGCTTGATAGTGTTGGCCGAGTCAATCATCATGAAGTCAACGAACTCCACCTGTCAATCAGTGTAACCATGGCAACAGAGCCTAAAAAGCCATGACCTCACCCCCCCCCTCGAAATTGTGATTTTTGCATATTTATCCGTTTCAGGCGATTCTGAACATTTTTCATTTTTTGGGTCGACCCCCCCCCTCGAAATTGTGATTTTTGCATATTTATCCGTTTCAGACGATTCTGAACATTTTTCATTTTTTGGGTCGACCACCCCCCCCCCCCCCTCGAAATTGTGATTTTTGCATATTTATCCGTTTCAGACGATTCTGAACATTTTTCATTTTTTGGGTCGACCACCCCCCCCCCCCCTCGAAATTGTGATTTTTGCATATTTATCCGTTTCAGACGATTCTGAACATTTTTCATTTTTTGGGTCGACCACCCCCCCCCCCCTCGAAATTGTGATTTTTGCATATTTATCCGTTTCAGACGATTCTGAACATTTTTCATTTTTTGGGTCGACCACCCCCCCCCCCCCCGAAATTGTGATTTTTGCATATTTATCCGTTTCAGACGATTCTGAACTCAGCAGTACAACTGTAAGTGAGACATTCATATACATAAGTAAAATTCTGCTGAGTCAGCAATTTTTGAACAAAGTTACACACCATATTTTGATTACATGGAAGTAGTATAAAAGCATGAGTGAAACATGTCAACTAGTCAACTAGTAATACATTGTGTGACGAGAAAAGACTTCACAATGTCAGCATTACTTCTTGACAGATGTATGACTATGGACGACGTCTTCAAAGTGAATTATACTAACTATGTGTTTTCAAAGCTTCCTACTTTTGAATGGGATTGGATGCAGCAAGTGAAGAATTTACATCTGCATTGGGAAGCTGTCGGAAAGACTATTCCAAGTGATTTCATCGACTCGTTTCTACGTGACTGTGAAGATCTACATATACTATCAACTTATAACATTGATTTAACATTTATCATATCAACTTATGACATTGATTCAGCATTTATCAACGCGAATACAATTTGGGCAGTTGAGCTCATGTTAGTTGTAGCTGCAAGAATCATTTTACTTTATGATGATGATGTTCCATTGACGACGAATGTATCAGACCTTGTCCGATTCAACCATGGACGAGTTGAAGTGAATTCAAAAGTTTGCAAGAAGTTTGAAAAGCTTGACTCAGCAGATAGTTGGGTATAAAAGGGAGTGAACTCAGCAGAGTGAAGTCATTTCTCAGCAGACAGTTGGAGGGAGTGGATCATCAATACATTGTTGCAGCCATGGAGAACAAGACAAGCAACGCAGCGCAGCGCAGCAGCAGCTTTAAAATTAGTGCTAACTTAACCATTACTGTGGAGCATGGAGAATATGGGCCATTTCTACGCATCACACGTGGAGAGAGATGGTGTGCTTATTCACCATCTTTGTGGAAGATTGTGTGCCAGAGCTTGAAAAATTTACGCAACATTGGCTTCAAACTATACTTAACGCAAACGAAGTGGCTTGAAGTCATTTCATACTTGGATATGCGTTATGTGAGTTTTGTGCGCACGTCACGGTTTGAAGGGAAAGAATACACACATCACATCAACATGAATGATGGTGAATGGGAGACACTGCTTCAGGAGATGGACAACATCAACTCAGCCCTATCACCATGTGAGGAATGTCATGACAAGAAAACGATCATCAAGCTGCAAAAGGATGGTCGGATGAAGGTGTCAAAGCTATCCAAGAAAAGGCTGGCTGAAGTTCAGTTGGAGAACATGAATGTGCAAAATCAACTTGGACTTACCTGCGAGTATTGTGGTGCTTGTGGATATGTGGAGGATTATCATTGCCACTGCCACAAGTATAATTGCAAGTTGTGTGAACCAAACAACTTCTGCGGCAAGTGTGGAGTACTTAAAGTCAGTGAAGTAAAGTAAAAAGCTCACAAGACACACTGAATCAAGATGGACGCATGTTTTAAAAATGCTTATATTGACTTGATGATTGCTAAACTTGCTAGCTGTGGCACTCCAGACTATCAACTTTATCATTTGGATGCTTTTTGGGATGTTGTACATCATAGTCTTGATGTGATTGAACTGCATTCAAGATTTCTTGGAGAATGTCATAAAATTGGAATAGAAGAAGATCCTGACTTTGACTTTGATTCTGCGCTTTATTCTGCTCGCACTGATGTAGAAGTATATTTCACCGTAGTGGATCATTTGAGAGATTGTTGTAAAGAAGAAGAGGAAACCGAGCAGCTTTATCAGGTAAGAGAACCTTTTAATCATCTTTGTAACAACATAGTGAATTGATAACAATGTTTTTCTTACTAGCAAATTTAGTTTTATGTGAGTGTTTTCAACGTAAACAAAGAAAGAACATGATAGAAGAGGCAGCAAATATATTAAAAGATATATTATTACAGGAAGAAACCGACATGTCAGAATAAAACAACAGAAACAAAGTCAACATGGAGAATCTTGTTGTGTGAGACTTGATGTGCAGACGTGTGAACATGGAGAAGTGTGTTAAGTGAACAGCAACTGGAAAAAATTTGCTGAACTTGACAGACTTGCATTGCCGGAGCAGCATAACCTGACAGACTTGTGCTACATTGCCGGAGCAGCATAACTTGCTAAACCTGACAGACTTGTGCTGCATTGATTCAAGACTCACAAGACTGCATAATGGCGGATATGACACTGAGACAATATATTGTGCAAAAAGCTTATTGTGAAGAAATGTTATCCGCTGTAAAAAAGTTTGCCTATTTAGTCTGTCCTGCTTGTCAACATGAAGAGTGTTCAGAACATACTTGTCATGCTGCATGTGTCTATACATATTGGAATGAAGCTAAATATTACATTCATTTAGATAAAGTGTTAGATAATGCAAATCAACGCTGTGAGAAATATGGTGTAGATGCTATTACATTTGATGAATTAAGTTGTTGGTTAATGTTCATTGAAGACCAATGGTCTCCAGTGATTCATACCATTGTATCTATACTTGATTTGTAAAAAAAAAAAAAAAAAACTTGTTAGTTAAGTTATAAATGCATGTTAGTTAAGTGATGTTGGTTGAGTTATAAAATAAAAGCTGTTCTGTTGAGAAGGTGGTTTTCATTCGGTGTGACCATGTCGACGTGGAAAGACTACTTGACCAATATTTACTTCAAACCTGGACAGCCTGGAGCATTTGCTGGTCCTTACAAACTGTATCACATCTTACGAAAACATAATCAACCAGTCACACATTCACAATGAAGAAATGGCTACAGGATCAAGATGCTTTCAGTTTACTCCAACCTGTCAAATACAGGTTCAAAAGACAACGTGTCATTACACGTGGCATTGATGACATGTGGGATATTGACTTGGCTGATATGGGAAACATAGCTCCCTATAATGATGACATACGCTTTTTACTCATTGTCATTGATGTGTTTTCCAAATATGTCTGGGTACAGCCAATACCTAATAAATCACATACCAGCGTTATACAAGCTTTCCAAAAGATTTTTCATGACACACGACGAAGACCGCGAACTCTAAGGTCTGATAAAGGAACAGAATTTAAAAACAGATGGGTAAAAGCATTTTTGAAGAAAGAAGGCATTCATGCTTATACCACAAAGAATGAAACCAAAGCCAACTTTGCTGAAAGAGTCATTCGTACTCTGAAGGGAATGATGTATCGGTATTTTCTACATAATCAAACTTACCGTTACTTAGACATTCTTCCAGACTTGGTGTACAATTACAACCATAGACCTCATGGTTCTCTTCCTAATAAATATGCTCCAGCCGAGATTCGTAAAGACAATGAATCAAAAGTGTGGAAGTATATGTATGTCGACAAACTGAAATTGAAACCGAAGAAGAAGAAGAAGTACAAATTTAACATTGGCGATCATGTTCGCATTTCTCACATTAAATACGTGTTTCAACGCGATTATCACATCAAATGGACGCAAGAAGTCTTCATTGTCACACATCGTTGTAAGAAGCAAGGAATACATTTGTATCGTGTGAAAGACTTTTTAGACGAAGATATTGATGGCCATTTCTATGAAGAAGAACTGCAGAAAGTGACCAAAGATATTGAATCTATTTATAGAATTGAAAAAGTCTTGAAAACACGTAAAAGACGAGGAGGTGTGAAAGAATTATTTGTCAAGTGGTTAGGTTGGCCAAACAAGTTTAACAGTTGGGTGAAAGAAACAGACATTCAACAATGAAGCATCCATTTACATGTTTGGTCTCTGGACCTACAGGCAGTGGCAAAACGTCTCTGGTGAAGGAAATTCTAGAACAAAAGTTGATTCAACCCTCTCCGAAAAACATTTTATGGCTCTATGCAGCAGATCAGCCTTTGTACAAGGGAATGAAAGGCGTGGAATTTTACCAAGGCATTCCAGATGACATTGAAGAGCGTTTTAACCCGAAGAAACCAAACTTACTTATCATTGATGACTTAATGACCAAATGTCATAGTGATGAGCGTATGACACGTCTCTTTAGTGTTAGCAGCAGTCATCAAAATCTAAGCATTATTTTTATTGTGCATAATTTATTCCATCATGGGAAAGAGATGCGAAATATTAGTTTGAATACACATTATATCATTCTGTTTAAAAATCCGAGAGATAGTCAACAAATTAGTACATTGGCGCGGCAAATGTATCCTGGAAGATCTCAATTTCTCATAGAAGCCTATCAAGATGCTACTAGCAAACCTCATGGTTATTTATTCATTGATTTAAAACCAAAGACAAATGATCAACTACGTATTCGTACAGGCATTTTACCAAAAGATACAC
Organism: Protula sp. h YS-2021; assembly: GCA_949752745.1. Classification (NCBI taxonomy): domain Eukaryota; kingdom Metazoa; phylum Annelida; class Polychaeta; order Sabellida; family Serpulidae; genus Protula; species Protula sp. h YS-2021. The sequence goes on along the minus strand of OX457026.1, from coordinate 23,591,891 downwards.
ATTATGTCTATATTGATAAAGCAGTGTATGAACAAGAACCAACTCATTTGACCATTCGCAGTCAAGATGTCTAAACGTATTCGAGCGAACCAGCCGTTTCTTCATTTGCTTGCACGCAGTGGGCCTAAACGACGTAAATCCTTGCTACAGCAAGCTACAAAAGAGGAATTAACAAGCTTGTTTGAAATTTGTTTGAATATATTGCAAGGACATTTACCCTTAAGCTCAAAACGATTTAAGGAATTTAAACATGAACGTCATACGCTACGTACTCTAGCAGATAAGAAGATATCCCTTCGACGAAAAAAGAAGTTGATTAATCAGAAAGGAGGATTCATTGGAGTTATTGCTAGATTGGCATTGCCCTTGTTAGCCAAACTACTGCTAAAATGAAACATACGATGAAAATGGTCCTCATTCCTGAATATGAATATAAAATGTTGCTAGAAAAGAAGGGAAAAGATGGTGAAATCAAAACGAAAGTGAATAAACTTTTACGTGGGAAACGAACACGTGAAAAGGCTATAGAAATATCTCAACTTCTTGGTCGTCATTTACGAACAAGTCAGTCTAGCAGCAAAAGCCCTCATCATCATCATCACCACCTGAAAAGCCAGAAAAGTTATTTTTAAGTCATTTTCAACCTATCTATCATGGAAAAGTAACACAACTTTTAGCAGAACTGAAGAAATATGGTGTAAAATGGACAGAGAAGAATGAACTTGTGTTGAAAACGGGCGATATTATAGCAAATTCCAACATGGTTGATTTGATGAAAGAAGCATTGGTGGCGACAAGAAGAAAAGAACGAGTCAAACCACATGGCTGGCATCCGTTTATCTAGGAAATTGTAGATGCGAATATTCCAAAAACAATGTTTAGTAAAAAGACCACTCGTGACGACATTACAACAGAAATGAAACAACGTCAACAAAGACAGTTTCCTGAAGGATGGGAAAATTTTTAATATGGTTGAAAGAGCTATGTTGTTGTTGTCAGGAAGATAAACCAACTATTCCTGTAAAAATAAGATGTACAAGCGCGTGTTGTGAAGGAGAAATAAAAGACCATGTGAATGAGGATGAGATTTGGCATACTTGGTCGAATGGCGCGCGCTATCGTGAAGTATATAGACAACGTCAACGCACCTATACCATTTAGTTCCCATCATGGAGTCGACAAGCTTTTACATCACTTTGCCTAGCAATGCGAGTATGACCTATTATCCCAACAACAAGGCTTCGAATTATCAAATTCGTATGCCTCGAACCATCTATCTGAATGGAAAATATGAAGTGGCTTTAGCTGAAATTCAATATCCACATACATGGACAACGATGAGACAGGGCATGGACTACTCTATTCAGTATCGACAAGAACTATTCGATGATCCTATTCTTAGCACTCTCGATATTCCTTATGGGTACTATAGAACCATACAAGAACTATGTGAGGCAGTCAATGAAGAAGCGACTAATGCTCTGAAACTTACAGAAGCTATTCGAATAAAGTATGATAAGATTAGACGACGTGTGTTTCTATTTCTCGATTATGGTTATGAAGTGTCCTTTTCCACTGGATTAGCTGAGATTTTAGGATTTATCCCAGATCACTGGTAAACTGAAACATGTACAGCTGACCATAAAGCGGATGTGAAACAGGGGTTTTATACACTGTATGTGTATTGTAGCATTTGTGAACCACAAGTTGTTGGTGATTATTATGTTCCGTTACTACGTTCTGTTGGCATACAAGGCCATGATGGAGATATTATCATGAAAACGTATGGCGAACCGCATTATGTTCCTGTAAACACATCCAAATTTGACATGATAGAAATGAATATTAAGGACGACACAGGCCATAATGTTCCATTTCAAACTGGAAAGGTGATCTGTAAACTTCATTTTCGACCAAAAGCAATATGAAAGCTTATACACACGATCCGTCTGCATATCGCAACCATTTTCTTCGTCAAGTGGGCGGGGAATTACCAGGATTCAAAGGAGCGCGAATCCAATATGGCGATGGTATTGGTTCAATACTGGGATCATTGGCTCGCAAAGCTATTCCACTACTTAAGGCTGGGGCTAAGATCGTTGCGCCACATCTTAAGAAGGCTGCAAAGAATGTCGCGAAAGATGTGACGGGCCGAGTAGCAGAACGTGTGTTTGGTGAACGTGTGTTTGGTGAACAAAAGCGTGTGCAACCAACGAAACGTGCCAGAAGACGAAAAACAGCCAGACGGATAACATCAAAATATCGCAAAGATATTTTTTAAAGAAAAAAAAATGTCTCTCATTCATAATCATTCGTGTGAATGTAGTCTTTCTCCATTGGAATGGTTTCACGTACCACCAACGCAAACTGCTGTAGAGAAAAGTTATAATGTTGACTATCAACCACTTACAAGTATTAGAGAAGGCGCTCCAATAGAATTCTACATTCCTGCGAGTACAGAAGAATATCTAGATTTAAAGAACAGCAAACTTCATATTGTATGTCGCATTCTAAAGGCTGATGGAACAGAGTGTGGCGCAGATGATAATGTCTCTTGCATCAATGATGTGTTTAATGGGTTATGGTCTAATATTGAATTGTTTCTGAATGATCGTTTGGTTTCGCATAGCAACAATACTCATGGTTATACCAGCATTATCTCTCATCTCTTCCATGATTCGGAAGAAAGTCTACATTCTGAGCGCTCTATGCGTCTCATGTACAAGGATACTGCTGGGTCAATGAATAGTCATGAGGTGAAAAGACCTAATCATGAACAATATGTATCCGGGTTTCATGTCAATGCCGACGGTGGTGACTTGGCTGAGCAAGGAAATAATGGCTTACATCATCGTTATTTACATACTCGTCTTAGCCGTGATGTTATGCTCGCAGGTGGTTTAAGGATAGATTTGTTTGAGCAGGATCGTTATCTTCCGAATGGCATCAGTTTGAAATTGCGTTTTCATAGACAAAAAGATGACTATGTATTGATGGCTGCAGATAATACCTATAAGGTAGAAGTGAAAGAGGCATTTTTAACCATTCGCAAAGTGAGGGTGAGTCCAGGTATTCAGTTAGGACATACAGATGCATTGATGAAAAGTCCTGCCAAGATCATCATCACTAGAAAAGAATGTAAAGTCTTAGCTATTCCAGCAGGATTTCAGTCTTTTGTGAAAGATAACATCTTTTTGGGTCAATTACCAAATCGTATTGTCATTGGTCTGGTTCATAATGAAGCTTTTGGTGGATCAGTATTGAGGAATCCATATGATTTCAAACATTTTGATCTGGACTATATGCAACTGTACACGGATGGTGAACCAGTTCTATCCAAACCTCTCAAGCTTGACATTACACAGAACAAATACCTGAACGCTTTTGAAACGCTTTACAAATCGTTTGATCGGTTGAATGGTGAGAAAAGTTCCATTATAAAACGGGAAGATTGGCCTACAGGTTATGCTTTATTTTCGTTTGACTTAACACCGGATTATGATGGTGATGATCATTTCCCCCTGATCAAGCATGGGAATTTGCGGCTAGAAATGAACTTTGCTACGGCTTTGCAACCTACCATCAATGTCATTGTCTATGCTGAATTTGACAACATTATTGAGATCAGTGCAAATCGCAGCATCCAATTCGACTACCAGTCATGAACACGAAGCAGATTGATGCCATATTGAGTCATGATGTCATGACCAAAGACTTGTTCCATGGACCAGTTACCGTCTTTACAACGCGGTGCCTATGTGATCAACACAGACGATCAAGATGAACCAGGAGAACATTGGGTGGCAGTGTATTATGATAAAGACCCTGCAGAATATTTTGACTCTTATGGACTGTTCCCTCTCGATGATCGTTTAGATATGTTTTTAAGAAATGACTATATGTATAATTCTATCTCATTACAAACGCCAATATCATCGTCATGTGGTTTTTATTGTGTATATTATATATTACATAGAGCTCGAGGTCAGAGTATGTTTGATATTGTGAATATATTAAAAAGAAAGGATGGTGATTTTATTGTAAAGGATTTTGTATATAGACATTATAAACCATTGTTTTATTAATGTTGTTGTTGTTATATTAGTTAAGTTGTAGTTAAGTTGTTGTTATATTAGTTAAGTTGTTGTTGTTCAATAAAACAACCCAAGTTTCAAACAACTGTCTTGTTTATTGTGTTCTATTTACAAAGTTTACAAACACTATTTACAAAGTTTACCAACACTATTTACAAATTCTTAACTACAAATTCTATTTACACTATTTACAAATTCTATTTACACTATTTACAAACTTTTATTTACAAACTTTTATTTACACTATTTACAAACTTTTATTTACACTATTTACACTATTTACAAACTTTTATTTACAAACTTTTATTTACACTATTTACAAAATTTTATTTACACTATTTACAAACTTTTATTTACAAATTCTATTTACAAAGTTATCAAACACTATTTACAAACTCTTAACTACAAAGTCTATTTACAAAGTTTACAAAGTCTATTTACAATCACATTCATTTTTCAATACATTCATCAATGCATGCCATTCATTAGAATCTAAATTGATATAGGTATCATAGACATTACATCCGTGTTTGTAAATGCTATGAAAGCTTACATAACGCACATCACCAAACTTTATCACTTTAGCAGTTTCATGTTCAGACAGTTTCAGTTCATATCCTTCTTCATTTATGTCCATCACACGTATCCATGTCCATATATGTTGTGTCAGCTCAATGGATTTGGTACCCCGCATAAGTTGTATTCCTTCCTCTTTAAATTCAAGCGTCAGGTTCTTTCCAATCCAATGCTTGCAACAGCGCGTTCCATTCCACTGTGCTGAGGGTGATGTAGTCGTAGCATTCTGTAAGCTCGTCATGTTGGCGAAATTGTACAAACACGTCTAGACAGTTCTCAGTCACACGCACTTCTAATTCATTTGAGACTACTAGGAGAAAGCCAGGTATTCTCAACTTGTCTAGATGATCCTCCAACACGGATTGGTCATCAAGCGATAGGACGAGATACTGTCCAAAATGTCGTAGCACAATATCATCACATAAGTTTCTCATGTATGAGAATCCATATGTTATGGGTTCATAATCCAACACATAGTCTTCCATCTCGTTCATGTATTTTATACTCGGATGATGTCGAACAGTGGATGTTGTATCGCTTCTAGGAATCGTAGGACTGCGCGCCAGTTCTTGATATCAAAGAAGATCAACTGTGCATAGGGTGTATCTGGCACAACTCCCTTATAATCCTTTGGATAATCCTGTAAAAGATTTCTACAGAATGTCACACGTATCTTAGAATCATATTCAGCCACCGTCACTTCCAGTTTATTTTCAAGTCTGCGTTTAAACCCAGGTTCAAGCGGTATGTTTTTAAAGTCTTTCCACACTTCAGGTTTAAACCGATAAGCAGAAATTCTCCGAGAACCCATCATCACTTCATTCCTCTCATTAACTTTAAGGTAGACACCATCGTCCAACATGAGTGCATTCATGATTGTTACCTTGTTATGACTTGTCGTCTTGTCTGCGAAGCCTTTTATCCACTTCTTTCACCTGCTTCTTCATCATTTTCCATTCAGGTATTGTCAGCAAGATACCCTTTTTCGTTGGACGGTTTTTTCCAGTCCCCTCATCTCTGAGGTATTTGCGAATGTTTATCACACCTTCATTACTTTGTTTCATAATCTTGATATACTTTCCATTGCCTAGAGAAAGCATTCCATCCCACGACTGTGGTGTTGGTGCCGTCGCCGTCGCCGTCTCCACTTTTAATTTCTTGATGGTAGTATCAGGATGTTTCACATTCATGTCTTTCACTGTATCAGCAAGAGTATCCATATCCGTTGTTGCAGATCTTTTCATGTTGACGCTTCAGTGTTCACACCTCAACTGACTCTAAAGTTGAAGTGTCTCCCCCTTATATACTGTAATGCCCATGCGCCAAAGTGGAATAGCCATCACTCATCACATATCGCTTGTCATCAAAAGGAGAGAGAGCCACTTTCCTCAACTTCTCCGAGAAAATCTGGTGGTCATGACTTCGTATGATGTGTCCTGTGGTCATCGTTTGTGTTTGGTTGAACAAACTGTCTCTATACTGCTGATGTTTCATCCGTCTTTGACACGCGCGAGTGATGCCTTTGGCCGTACGTTTTTCTTTCCCACCATATATCATACTATACATTTTCGGTCGAAGTCCAACAAACTCTTCAATGGGAATGCCCGCCGTCTCATCTTTCATTTTCCCAAGCACTTTCTTGTTCACGTTGGAATGCAGGAAATGATCTGGCGGATAGTCACTTGTGTCGAACAAGTCGGCATCTTCCTGCATGTCTTTGTAGATATCGTCCGTTTCTATGTCATAACATAGACTGTCGGTGTCGCTGAACAACAGCTTGGCGTCGGGATACTTGGTCATGATGTAGTTGTAATGAAAGTGAAACATGAGCACCTTGCTGAGGTCGAGAATGGTGAAACCAACTTGAATGGGTTTATCCAGAAGCAGATCCACTTTGCGCAAATGTACCGCGGTCAAATCTTCGTTGAAAATTCTAAATTTGTGGAAGGACGGTTTGGCCACAAGTTTCTTGAACCGCTTTTCCTGGTGAACAAGTTCCACATTGATGCGTTTTCTTACATTTTCCATGGTTTTGCCAAACACCGAGTTGTTCATCAATTTGAAAAAGTCTTTCTCAAACGGGTTCTTGACCAACTTTCTCTTTTCCGTGTTCAAGGAGATGTATTTTGCCAACCATTTGCTCTGTGCAAACATGATGGCACGATGCACCTTCGTGACTTTCAATCCCAGTGAGACATATTGCTGTAAATTTCTATAATGAAGTACATATTTCTTCTTGTCACACAAGTTTGGAATGAGCTTTTCACTAGGCTTGCTTTTCATGTTTAGATCTTTCCGTAGCTTCTGACTATGCTCTGATAATTCTCCCACTTTCACACATTTCCGTTCTGGAGCCACTGGATAGTGATTATGACGATCATGAATTGAATATGGGTATTCCAAATCCACTTCTAAAATGTATCCAATCTCGTCATCTTCATCCACAGCCATAAAGTCAATGGATTCTGGCTCGCTCACCCACATAAATCCACTTTGTGGCATGCTTTGTGACATGGCCCAGCCATACAAGTTGTTTGCATCCAGGTACGTCAAGTAGTTGGTGGGTTTCGTGGGATTGTAATCTGGTACGTAGGGGTTATTTGCTTTCGCATACTTGTGTGTGATGACAGATATTCCTCCACGTAGACCTTGTTCAACCATTTGGTACATGTCAATGTCGTTGATCAATTCCAATTTCACCTTTGTCGCTTTTAACATGGCATCCCACGACAGTCCTGGCGCTGTATAGTAGTGAGCAGGATCTAATTCATACGTGTTGAGACATACGTGACGAAAGTTTTCAAACACGTCAGCCAGCAGCAACACATCTGATTTCAGGTACAAGTCATGGTATTCGCCAAATGTAGTACACTGGAATGTCTCCCACACCTTCTGCGCATGCGCATAATCCTCATCGCTAATGTCTTCTTCACTGAGCAGACTGTAAAACTTGTCCTTGGACGGCAGTTGTGTTTCAGCAAACTTGGATGGCTCATCCACGTAATCATAAGGGTACACTCCCTTTCTCAACAGTAACTCTTGTTGGTCACTATCGTGAATGTGTGACGTCATGTGATAAAAGTTGTCTTTCCCTTCTGCTGCCAGGTTGGATACCAGCTTCTGTAGAGAAGTACTCATGAACTGATAACTGTCTGTAAATTTCAGATTGCTCATGGTGAATGCAATATATTTCTCAATGGTGTTGGGAATGACTGTAATCGTCTCATTTTTGAACTTTCCAATTTCTTCCATGATCAAATGGCTGTCATAGCCTCGTAAATTGTGGAAAAAGACAGGAATGATGAAAGAATCTTCAACATCCTGCTTATCCTTTCGAAGTCGAAATTGTAAATTGCATTCATTATGTGCAGCTCCACGGTATTTGCCATTGATATGGTCATGATCTCTCACACGATCTGCTCCTAGAGGCTCATGACAAATGTAGCAATCTGTGGCGTTCTTATAATGCTCTTCATCTTCATGAGTCATCACCATTTTCTTTTTCTGTTGTAAACCGTGTACAATACGATCACGCTCATATACCATATGGTCTAAAAAGACTTTCACGGCATTATCGCCTCGATACAGGACTGGCGCACGTGTATCATACTGGCTGACAACCACATAGGCAAAGCTGTTTGGACGATGATGCTGATACTTGTCTCCTTCATGCTTTTTCGTGAAACATTCAAAGTCTGCATAAATGACAAACGGCGCTCGCTGTTGTTTGGCTACATTCTTGAACTTGATAAAAGGTTCCTTGGGAAATGATAAACGTTGTGCTCCATGCTTGCCACACACTTCACGATGCTTGTCTAAAAGATCTTGTCGCATAAACCCGTGAAGACAGTTGAAACAATAAAATGCTGTAGCCTTATGCTTTGATCGATAAGCCATCAGTCTGCTGAAATTCTTGATGAGGCAGTAATGTCTTGTCTTGTCATTGCTAATCAAAAGCAAGTTGATTTCTCTGGCGCTGTTGGTGCTGGTGTTTCGACTGAGTTGTATGGGAACAACTACATCATGTTCATATCCAAACACGTTAATGGACACATCATTCTCCTTTTCAAATTTTGGAATGTCTGTAATCGGTGTGGGAAATGTCATGCCTTCCACCTTCAATTCGTTCTCAAATAGCTTGTATTGATTCACACGATATGGGTGTTGATGACGATCTTGAGGGTGAAGGTGAGCCAATACAGACCATAAGAAACACTTGTTGTCTTTATTCTGAATGTTTAACACAGCCTTTGTACTCTTTACTTTCTTCGGTAGTGGGATAAAACTGCTTGCTTCCAGTGGCGCTGACGTAGCTGTATGCACTTCAATGAATAATATGTTATCCAACACCCAGCCAGAGCCTTGTCGCTCATGTTCATCAAACCTGGTAAACAATTCTTTATAGGCTTCTGGCAAGTCCTTCTCAATATCTGTTGGATTGTATGCTGCATACGTTGGACTACTGATGAAGGCGTTATCCACTTGTTCTACCATCACGCCTTCAACATTTGGTGTCATTTTCTTGAAGCGTGCATGTACCACAATGTACCATTTCATGCCACGGTTTAACGTCTCTAGCAAATGTCTCTTGATTCTATTCTCTTGTTGTCGCATTTCGAGTAGCAAATCCGATCCATCTTCAGGCTCAAACCGTCTTTCCTGTGCGTTTTCACCAAGACTCACTCTTCTGCCTCTGCCTACTTGTCCTGTCTCTTTCTTTCTTTGTTCTTCATGAGACACGTTTTCCATCTCAACACATGCATGCGTCTCAAATGCATCCAAAGATGGAAATATTTTAATACATTCACCGCAGAGGACTGGATCAGGTCTTTCAACATCATCTTGTAAGGTCTTTCGTCTCTTGGCTTCAATCTGCTCAACAAGCTCTTCACGAGTACGTTTCAACCTAGCTGGTTTACATCTATGTGTCACGAACACTTCCAGAGATGGAAATGTCACATCACATTCATGACAGTAGACTGTTGCCATCGTTGTTGTTTCTTCAACTGCTAGAACTGAAATGAAGTAAAATATACGTTTCACTCTTCCTTTTATACCACTTCAATGGTGTGTTAACTCAGCAGAATGTATCACTAGTTGACTAGTTGACATGTTTCACTCATGCTTTTATGCTACTTCCATGTAATCAAAATATGGTGTGTAACTTTGTTCAAAAATTGTTCAAAAATGCTGACTCAGCAGAATTTTCTTGTGTATATGAATATCTCACTTACAGTTGTACAGTTGTACTGCTGCACAGCAGAGACATCTAGCGGTGAAGTTAAATGGTCTGCCAAATGGTATTCATCCGCGAAGAAGCACTGTAATGGTGAAATTTTCAGTCAACTATAACGAAAGTTATAACGAAAGTTATCACAATTTTAAGTTAAAATGGTGGTAAAAATGCATACAGCCAGCTGCGCAAATAGCCTATGACTACTTTATAACAAAACTTTACATAAAACTGAATCAAATGGTGAAATTTTCATATAAATCGACCAAGTATAATGAAAGGTATTGTTTTACAAAGTTTCAATTAAGCAAATAACCAAAGTTTGTTTACAAAGTTTGTTTACAAATTTTGTTTATAAAGTTTGTTTACAAATTTTGTTTACAAATTTTCAATTATGTAAATAAGTCAAGTTTGTTTATAAAGTTTGCTTACAAATTTTGTTTATAAAGTTTGTTTACAAATTTTGTTTATAAAGTTTGTTTACAACGTTTGTTTACAAAGTTTGTTTACAAATTATATTTATAAAGTTTGTTTACACAGTTTGTTTACAATGTTTGTTTACAAAGTTTCAATTATGCAAATAACTAAAGTTTGTTTACAAAGTTTGTTTACAAAGTTCACTTTTTATTTATAAAGTTTCAATAAACACTTACCGAAATAGTTGTCACTGGATGCCATCTCTGGATCTGATGTGATCCAATTGCTGTCTGTAACTTTTGCTTCCTTGCTCCACTCACCGAAATGACTGTCACTGCTGGATGCTCATCCCTTATATACCCCTCTGATGGAACTGAAGCTGACTTGACAGAATGTTGCTCGCCTAGGGGGGTGGGGGTGGGGGGGGGGTCGGTACATAGTATGTCCTAGGGGGGGGGGGTGGTCGACCCAAAAAATGAAAAATGTTCAGAATCGTCTGAAACGGATAAATATGCAAAAATCACAATTTCGAGGGGGGGGGGGTGGTCGACCCAAAAAAAATGAAAAATGTTCAGAATCGTCTGAAACGGATAAATATGCAAAAATCACAATTTTGAGGGGGGGGGGGGGGTGGTCGACCCAAAAAATGAAAAATGTTCAGAATCGTCTGAAACGGATAAATATGCAAAAATCACAATTTCGAGGGGGGGGGGGGGGAGGTCATCACTTTTTAGGGTCTGTTGCCATGGTTACACTGATTGACAGGTGGAGTTCGTTGGCTTCATGATGATTGACTCGGCCAACACTTTCAAGCAACTTTCGCTCCAGACTTTCGCTCCAGACAGTATGACGTCATCATGACGTCATCATGACGTCATCATGACGTCATGGATGGCCGCGCCTATCCTAACGCTTATCATGACATCACTTCCGCTCCAGACAACACTTCCGCTCCAGACAACACTTCCGCTCCAGACAACACTTCCGGTCCAGACATGATGACGTCACTTCCAGACTTGATGACGTCACAAAGTGTGGTGGAAACGGTGTTTTCCCCCTACTTATAAAGGTACATGTCTGTGTATTCGATGGAGTTATCGTGTGTGTCCAGGGTGGGTCGCCCCTTTAAAATTCCATGCTTAATATGCGTGGGAATTCCCACATATAAAATGCATGGAAATATATGCGTATAAAATGCATGGGTTCACATGTGCATAATACACATCGGAAAGAGTCTCAAATTCTCCTAAATCCCACGTAACTACGTGGGAATTCCCCAACAAAATACACATTATTTATGCGTGGGTACGTGGGAATACCCACATATATTATGCATAGTCCCCATGTGGGACTGCTATCTGGGTTATGACTATTTTTGCATTTATCCGGGTATTTTGTCTTTCCGGATGTCTCCGCTGCGAAAGCGGTCACGTAGGTGCATTATCCGGATACCCTGATCCCACGAGGCGTAGTAACGCGAGGGCGACTGCTTCGAGGTCTCGTCTGGGTATGTGTTGTGTCATGATAACGCCTCTGCAGCATTTAAACCACAGATTTAGTGCATTCGAGGTGTCGAGCCACCAATAGTAGTTTGCGGAAGTAATAAGTGTATTACGTCCTTCACCTTGATATGCGACTAAAGTCTGTAACGTGCCTATGGCTTGGTTGCGACAATTTTGTGGAAGTCACGGCATTTTGAGGTGCGGTCGTTCTCGCTGAACAGCTGCCTGCACAAGTGTATGCGCAAAAGAAAGAATTCAAGGAACAGGGACCCACATCATTTAATGTGCCATATATCAAAACACTTCATAAACACCTTGAAAACTGAGATGTGAAAAATAAAACAACACCATGCAGTGTGAAATTGATTTAGGTTCTGCTGGTCAAAATTTCGAGGAAACAATTGATTCTTTAAAAAACTATTCAGTTTATTTAGTGCCAACTTTCTTTGTCCTTAATGTCCACTTCTTTTGTTTTCTCCGATGACTTATTTTGAAGAACGCCGCAAGCAAAGTCGCACCTCTTTTGTGAGGCAGGGCATTCTCAAAAATAACGACCCGGTACACAGGTCATTCTTTTTGAGAATGCCCTGCAAGGTGTGACTTTGTTTTCATTGTTGTTTAATTTGATTCATTGAAAACAAGACATAGTCATTGATCACATGGAATTTTAACAGGAATCAAACATTAAGAATCTTCGCCTTGAAAAAAAAAAGATTTATTTAAACTTAAAAACATATATTCCTTAACAAATATTCTAATGCCTAAATACCTGACGAGTTTTTATTGGAGTTGGGGGAGGGGGGGGGGCTGATGAAAGAGATATATCGACACAGACGTTCGACAGCCGTGGTGATTTAGTCGCGACGAAAATGACAAAACGCATCTCATTTTCTACGTTAAATATTCGTCGACAGACGTAGTTACCTCAAAAAGACGTTTGATAGACGTCAGAATTATCACTTAATCGAGTTTTTTCTCTCGATTTCAAATCTCGAGCAAAACGCCAGAATTTTACGACGAGTAACATTAACTTAAACAGAAGAAAGTAGAAGCTTTCAAGTAAATTACCTTGCAGCTAATGTCGGAATTCATTTTCAAAAATTATGTAAGGTCCATCCGGTCTTAACATGCTTGTGGTATCGATAGATCCGGCAGGCTCGTTAACATTATATACTTGAATAAATCCATTAATGTCCAATCCAATGTCAAAATTCCCAGACTCCCTCTGCAATTCAGAAGGAGTCTGGGTAAAAAAAACTCATTTTCTGAATCTTCCTCCATATTAATTTTGTACCAAAAAAAAAAAAAGCTCGTGTTGACTCTTGCATTAACTAGGTTGTTATGAATGATCGTTCGGTTTTTTATACCTTGTCATGAATGTTATTCTTTATTTGTCACCTTAATCGCAGAACAATATGGGGTGACGGGCCGAGGGAGGCGGGGCCAATTCGTCTGGCACATGGACATCAAGTATGAGAATGCCTTCCTTCTCGGTAAACTCTATTTTCATAGCCCTGTCTATTCACACCTCGGGCTGACGCCCTCGGTATGAATAGACAGGGCCATGAAAATAGAGAATACCTCGAAGTCAGGCATTCTCATATACTTCAGCATATTATCTAAGCAGAAGATGTTGAAAAGAACTGATGCAGTATTTTTCTGATTTATCTTGATGGATTATGTCGGGTTAGAGTTGTATTTGACACAATATTTAACACTATTTTAAGGCCATCTGTTAAGGTGCAGAAATAGTTGCACCCTTTTCTCAAACACAGTCATTTTTTTTTAAATTGGGGACTGAGCTGAGACTAGTTTTGAATTCTATGAAATAAAAAGTCTTTTTAAGTGTTATGTTTTAATATTTTACGAATTTTCGACTGATACAGTCTTCTTCATGTACATATTTCACAAAAATGTGAAATTTTTGTGAAATATGTACCTGAAGAAGACTGTATCAGTCGAAAATTCGTAAAATATTAAAACATAACACTTAAAAAGACTTTTTATTTCATAGAATTATTGATAAAAGTGTGCACAGGAACATTATTAAGTAATATAACAAGTTTTGAAGCCTGTTTCTTTTTGCAAAAAAAAAAAAAAACAAAAAACAAAACAAAAACAAAAAACAAAAAAGCAAAAACAAAAACGATTCTCTCTTGATCTAAACTAAATTTTAAGGAACGAACTTCTGAAAAATTTTTTGGGAACGCTTATTTCTTTATCATACAACTTAACCCTAACGTTTCCCAAACAACACTACCCCCCCCCCCCCTCCCCCCCGACCCGCACAGACCATGTCGAGGTGCCGTAAAGCCATGGTACTTTGGCATGTAACTGAAATGACGAAGAGCTGCTGGTTGGAGCTGGTTGGAGGAGCGAATTGTCGGCTGCAATGAGCACAGTCACACGAATTTGTCCAATTAGCCACATGAGGATTTCATAATGGTTGTTAGAAAATTAGCTAAACATTAATTTTCGACCATTGGGTCTGATTCACTAATTAGGCAGTGTTCACTGATCTGAAGTATTGACTAATGCCTGTTTGGTACGTGTTCCCCCCCTCACCCCCCCCCCCCCACCTCCAGGAAGTGATGCGGCTGAGGAGGCCGTTCCAGTGTGTGGGCCAATGCTGCGTGGGATGCTGTGACGGCTGTAAAATGATCATGTACGTGGAAAGTCCGCCGGGAAACGTCATCGGCGAAATCAACATGGAGTAAGTTCTTCTTCTTCTTCTTCTTCTTCTTCTTCTTCTTCTTTTTCGTCGTCGTCGTCGTATTTTGTGGCATGATCTGTCACAAAAGCTGCTTGTTGTTTAACTTACAAAGAAAGAGTACACTTAATGTATTATATGGTTTATGTAACCGGCCAAACCACGAAACAGTTGTCTCATTTCCCATACATTGTTAGCAAAATGAAAACTGCTTTAACTGGCCTTTTAAACGTTTTAAAGTCTGTGTCTCAATACTTTGTACTCGTTTAGTCGATATTGCTGTGAAGTGAGCTTTGGTTTGACGGACGGCAGACATGGGCGGTTCGGAACCTTGAATGGGCCATGTTGCCCATGTAACTGCTCCGATGTTGACTTCCCGGTGAGTCCCACGGCTTAAGTTATTGTTGTTGTTTTTTTCAATATGTAATTCTTGAAGAGTATTACAAATAAAAGGATGATGATTTACTTGAAAATGCTTTTGTTACGCAAACACTGACACATTATTTCTCATTTGCTCATTTCTTTGTTTGTTCCAGATTAAGTCCGTTGATGGGTCGCATTTGATTGGTCAGACGACAAAACAGTGGACCGGCTGCTGTCAAGAATGCTTTACAGATGCAGATAACTTCAACGTCAGCTGTACGTTAAAAGCCGTATAAATCTTGTTATAGCCGTAAACAAAAAAGGAGTTAACCTTCTAAGAGGCAGCTACTGCGGTTAAGACGTTACTGTTATTGTTATTGTTTTGTTTGTTTGTTTGTTTTTTGTTGTTTTTTTATATCTGTGGTATACATGTTATTGTTATTGCAACTACTGCGCCCCATGAACATGCAATTACACCCCACCCCTCTCTTGTCGCCGCATATAAGGAAAGTGTAGATTTTAGGTCTGAAAGTCTGACCTTTTAACTTCATTCAATGTCAGCAATCGAATGGTAGAATTTTGTGCCTTGCCATAATGCAGATGCACCGCACACAGCATTTGCCCTTCTCGCCGCAAACTTACCAATTCTTTAAGTGCCGGAACTGCCAATATAATGTAACGAAATTTGCTTATTTATAAATAATTAATAATAAATAAATAAATAAACAAATAAATAAATAAAACCATGCTAGCGATGATTATGTTGTTGATACAACAGAGGCCGTAGGTCTTTTTTTTTTTTTAACTTTAATAGAAAAAAAGCGTAACCGTTTTGCAAATGAGCAGTTAAAGCTTTTAATACAACTATTTTGTGGTGTTTATTTTTCAGTTCCAATGGATATGGACCCAAAGACAAAAGCCATCATGTTTGCTTCGGCGATTTTAGTTGTAAGTTTATATTTCTCTTAGTTCATTATTAAATGTTATGGGAAAAAACACACGGGTGTGCTTCTGTAGTGCTTCGCGGAAGATATTTGACGGAGCAAATCACTTGGTTGTGGAGAAGCGGTGTTTATCGCTCAAGCTGGAATAAATTTACTGATCTCAATAGTTCATGTATCATTTTTTAAGCTGTTCGATGCAACTGAATTGTTAAATTACATTGCAGGATTTCCAAGTATTTGAGCATCAACAGAACAACAATAATAACAATTAAATCTGACCAATCAAATGGCCCGTGTGCATCGCACAGCAGTCTCGGAGTGAAGAAATCATCAGGATTCAAATTGTGCGCCGTTGTTATGACAAGGAACCAAACATTTCTCATGAAGTCAGACTATAATGTAGAAAATAATATTGGTAATGGGATTTGCACGTTATTTTTTAATCTGCCACATTTTTATGACTAAATAAGGTTGACATGAGAATAGTGGACAGAACATATACAGGTGATCAATGTAACCGTTGCTATGCCAACAGTTCTTTTTCATGTTGACCGGTTATTTTTGCTGACGATCTTGTTATTAATTGTGTTTTAGTCAATACAGTTTCGCCTATGCTTTATTTAAATACACAATATTTGCACGAAACCCCCTCTTCTTCTGTTGGGGGGGGGGGGGGGCTAAAACAAGAGAATATATTTATGCATATTATTTTAATATGAATGAACAACCAAGTGTTAAAAAACCTTAATAGATAAGAGCTCACACTTCTTTTCGTTTTTTTTTGTCAGAAAAATTCTTTGTCTGGTGGCAAATAAAACCACTTTGCTCAGAACAATTTCAGATACTGTAAATATTTTTATCCGGTAAAGAAGGTTCTAAAAAACGTTCGCATAAATTTATCTTAATTTAGTTATGAAAACAGCAAAGTGTTAGTTTAATAAAAAAATCTTCTACACACGAAGTGCCTTATAACATATATTCATCTGTTTAAAGTATTAATTTATTGTTTGTTATTCAGCAATATGTACCTTTATTAGAGAAAAACATAGTACTGCAAATATAAAATGCGTAATACTTAACATGTAATGATCTGTTCAAATTTAAAAACGAAATGTGTTACAATAAATGCCTTTCAGCAGTGATTTTACAACGACATTGGAATTTTTATTGAACCTGTCAAATCTGTATATGATAAAGTACATCATGTCTTTGGAATTGATAAAATTCATTAAAATATGCCCTCAGGTACTTTTTGTCTACATCTTGAAATGTTAAATTTCCCACAAGCGCTTTTTGAATCACTGCGGTATATAAGCCACACAGCCACAAACAGACATGTACTTAACAAAACTAACAACGCAGCTTTTTAAATCATATAGTATACTTACTTAAACTGATGAACTACGATTATATTTTTGGAAAGAAAACTACAAATATTAAGTTTTCCCTTTAAGTTTTCTTTTGAAAGTAGCAGATTCTGATCAATAAACACAACACAAGGTATGAAAAACGCGAGTTCTTAGTACACAATCCTGAGTGAACGACTGGCCCCTGCAACACCTTATGCGCACTCTTTTCGTCCGCGTAGTTCAGACAAATCGAGATTCATTGGTAAAAAGCGCCTTGTCTATTGTCTCTTGGGCCAATGAATGTATGCATTTACCCACTGAAGCCGTCCATCATTCCCCTTCCATCATTGCGATCGCTGACCATATGTCAGTCTGGGCATCCATTCCTGCCTACACAGTTCAGTAAATACAGTCGCTGCGTGTTGAGTATATTGAAGCTTGTTAGCTTTAAACTTCAATGGTCAAGCCCCACGTGGAATACTGAGCTCTAGTGTCACGTGACCTTTAGATCGTGCAATTTGGTTTAATTGAAGAAAAAAACATTGTGTTGGCGTAGTAGTATATTGGTGTAGTATATTGGGTATTTGGAAATATATATGGCATTGTACCTAAAATATGGGTTGCGATTTTAATTTTGTGAAGTATATATATTATATATATTACAAAGACGTTCGGCCCTATCGGATATCGAATCGGGATTCTTTCGAATCTTCGGCATTCGTGTTACTACTACTATGCCAAAAGTTGTTGCCAGTAGTACAACAGCTGTGCATACGACATCACAAATATGTAACACTTATACCAACTTCCCCAAACATCTATATGTTGTACTTTGCGCTATGTCCGCTATTTGAACGTTATGGGGATCTAGTTGTCCACGAAAATCAGCATAAAACCTGATCATTTCTAATCATTTACAGATTTATAAGGTATCGGGGTTCTTACACCTTGTCCATGGGTACCGTCTTGAGGCATATATGAAAATAATAGGAGAATGATTGAAGGTGACGATGAAGCCACCACTTCAGTGGATAGACATGCAAACAGACGGACAAACTGGTGAAATTTCCGATAAAAAAGTCAAAGTTTAATTTGGAATTGATGGAGTAACATTTGACCTTGCCTAGGTTATCAATGTTTAACTTGTTTTATGCTACAAATTCTTTAAATTATCTGGAAGCGATGATGAGTAAGCATTATCAGTTTAATTTAATCTTTAATTATATGTATGTTTTCTTGCGTTAAAAGTATATTTAATTATATTAACATTATTTTGTTCTACTTGATCATATTTTTATGGGGTAACAGAGAATTAAAATGAAGGAGAGAACGTACAATTTAGGCAATTCTGTTTCTGAAAACAATTTGACCTCGCTATCTATGCTAATTTTTTATCATGATAATTTTGCTGCTAACATCTTAATCTTTGCAAGCAGTGCTGAACAATCTACATGATAAGCACATAGTGCACCTGAATTAGCAAAAAATTTGTTCAGATCGTAAAACTTCAAGTTCATCACACGAAGATATATGGCGAACAATTTAAAGTTAATGTATTCTAGTCAATGGTCGAAGTCCTCCCTTGTATAACAGTGTGTAGGGTCTGAGTCAGGCATGAGGTGCAAATATCTCTGTCCCTTACGTAAATAACACACATAACACAGGAACTTTGACCTTGTAAATCTTTTCAAAGTTCAGATCACAAAGCTACACCTTATGTTATCCATATGTGGCTGAAATGAAATCAAATTCGATCTGTCTTGAAAGGTTTCCGAAATACCACAGGTCACGTGACATTTTACCTTTAAAGTTAAGTTATCCAAAATATTACAACGTATAAAGGCTTAAGTAAAAAAAATGAGGTCGAATTTCCATGGTTACTGAGACCACTTATTACCTTATCTTTGAAAAAATTAAGATCACAGCTTAGATTACGGAGTTACCGCTCACATTACGCCTTTTACGGTTAATTCCGACAATGAGATCAAGATCATTCTACATCGAAAAAGTTTCTGAGATTGAAAATGGTTTTTAAAGTTCATATCACGTAGTTGCCTTCGCATAAGAATTAAAATGATCTGAAAATCTAGAGCGATTTTCGAGATATCGAGATTTTCGAGTTTCTTAGGTGATAATCAGCTTTGACCTTCAAGTCTCAGCTTTAAGGTCAAAGGTCAATTTGTAGCAAATTAGATCGTACGAGCTTTACCTATGATGTTGGAATATAAAAATATTTAAAAATGAGCTCAAAAACTGGCTCTTACTAACTGTTTGAACAAATATTTTTTGAAATTTAAACATAGCTTTGACGGTCACCGTATATTTATTAATGCCGCTGAGCCCAGATATCGCTGTCCTAAATTTGTCCCTTAACTTTAACTTTTTTACAAAGTGGATTTGTTACATTTGTAAACACCATAAAGTCACAAAACAAGACGACAATGCTCTCATGCATCAAGCACATTTGTTGTGAATTCACATCATGTTCCAAATATTTTCATTAACAAATATCGGCCAATAGCAAAAAAAATTGCTTGATGCTGTAATTAATATAGACTGGATTGTTTTGGAGAAATGCTATCAAGCAGTAATACAATATGCGATACGCGGTAATAGCAATAACAATAACTAGACCGAAATTCGCACAGCGAATTAGCCCCACTTGGAATGATAACTTTAAACGGAAGGTAGATGATATTGCAGTTTGTTAACAATTTTTACATGTCTGAATGTAGAATATCCTCCTAAATGCTACTAACTATACCGGTAAGGTCAAGGCCAAAAATTTGCTCTATCTCTTACCTTTTTCGAGATAAAGGCCAACTTCCAGTTTGGGGCTCGAAAGTGACATGGAGGTCAAGGACACCGGAAGTTATACCTTACGTATCGTCGTATAGGGGGTAGAGGTCGAAAATGTGGTCAGAATTGCTCTATCTCTTTCCGTTTTCGAGATAAAGGCCAGCTTCCGGTTTGGGGCTCGAAAATGACCTGGAGGTCAAGGACACCGGAAGTTATACCATAAGTATCGTCGTATAGGGGGTGGAGGTCGAAAATGTGGTCAGAATTGCTCTATCTCTTTCCGTTTTCGAGATAACTCATTGTTTTTCTTAAATAATGTTTTTTCGCCATTTCAAGGTCATGGTCAAGGTCAAGGTCAAAAAATTTTATCGGTTGCTTTAGATTGCATCGCTCTTTATATATGTGCCAAGTTTGGCTTTTCTAAGTAGTGTGAAAATAAGAGTTCTACCACACTTTTGTGGTGGTTCTCTTAAGAGTTCCACCACACTTTGTGACGTGATACTGTCTGGACCGGAAGTGTTGTCTGGACCGGAAGTGTTGTCTGGACCGGAAGTGTTGTCTGGACCGGAAGTGAGGTCACGATAAGTGTTAGGATAGGCGCGACCATCCATGACGTCATAATGAGGTCATAATGGGGTCATAATGAGGTCATAATGAGGTCCTGCTGTGTGGCGGCTTCCTAGGGTTTCAGTCGATGATCGTCGAAGTCAATGAAGTCAAGCTTTCATTTCCGAAGTCAATCGACAACAGACCCTAAAAAGTGAAGACCCCCCCACCCCCCCGAAATTGTGATTTTTGCATATTTATCCGTTTCAGACGATTCTGAACATTTTTCATTTTTTGGGTCGACCGACCCCCCCCCCCCCCCTCAGGACATACTATGGACCGACCCCCCCCCCCCCTAAGCGAGCAACATTCTGTCAAGTCAGCTTCAGTTCCATCAGAGGGGTATATAAGGGATGAGCATACAGCAGTGACAGTCATTTCGGTAAGTGGAGCAAGAGTTACACACTACAATTGGATCACATCAGATCCAGGGATGGCATCCAGTGACAACTATTTCGGTAAGTGTTTATTGAAACTTTATAAATAAAAAGTGAACTTTAGTTATTTGCAAACAAACTTTGTAAACAAACTTTGTTAACAAACTTTAGTTATTTGCATAATTGAAACTTTGTAAACAAACTTTGTAAACAAACTGTGTAAACAAACTTTAGTTATTTGCATAATTGAAACTTTGTAAACAAACTTTGTAAACAAACTGTGTAAACAAACTTTATAAATAAAATTTGTAAACAAACTTTGTAAACAAACTTTATAAACAAACTTTGTAAACAAACTTTGTAAACAAACTTTGTAAACAAACTTTTTAAACAAAATTTGTAAACAAACTTTATAAACAAAATTTGTAAGCAAACTTTGTAAACAAACTTGACTTATTTACATAATTGAAAATTTGTAAACAAACTTTGTAAACAAACTTTGTAAACAAACTTTGTAAAAGAATACCTTTCGTTATACTTGGTCGATTTATATGAAAATTTCACTGTTTGATTCAGTTTTATGTAAACTTTTGTTATAAAGTAGTCATAGGCTATTTGCGCAGCTGACTGTATGCATTTTTACCACCATTTTAACTTAAAATTGTGATAACTTTCGTTATAGTTGACTGAAAATTTCACCATTACAGTGCTTCTTCGCGGATGAATACCATTTGGCAGACCATTTAACTTCACCGCTAGATGTCTCTACTGTGCAGCAGTACAACTTCACAACTGTAAGTGAGACATTCATATACACAAGTAAAATTCTGCTGAGTCAGCATTTTTGAACAATTTTTGAACAAGTTACACACCATATTTTGATTACATGGAAGTAGAATAAAAGCATGAGTGAAACATGTCAACTAGTCAACTAGTGATACATTCTGCTGAGTTAACACACCATTGAAGTGGTATAAAAGGAAGAGTGAAACGTATATTTTACTTCATTTCAGTTCTAGCAACAACGATGGCAACAGTCTACTGTCATGATTGTGATGTAACATTTCCATCTCTGGAAGTGTTCGTGGCACATACATGCAAACCAGCTAGGATGAATTGTGCTCATGAAGAGCTTGTTGAGCAGATTGAAGTCAAGAGACGAAAGACCGTACAAGATGGTGTTGAAAGACCTGATCCAGTCCTCTGCTGTAAATGCGCCAAGATATTTTCATCTTTGGATGCATTTGAGACACATGCATGTGCTGAGATGGAAAATGTGTCTCATGAAGAACAAAGAAAGAAAGAGACAGGACAAGTAGGCAGAGGCAGAAGAGTGAGTCTTGGTGAAAACGCACAGGAAAGACGGTTTGAGCCTGAAGATGGATCAGATTTGCTACTTGAAATGCGACAACAAGAGAATAGAATCAAGAGACATTTGCTAGAAACGTTAAACCGTGGCATGAAATGGTACATTGTGGTACATGCACGCTTCAAGAAAATGACACCAAATGCTGAAGGCGTGATGGTAGAACAGGTGGATAATGCCTTCATCAGTAGTCCGACATATGCAGCATACAATCCAACGGATATTGAGAAGGACTTGCCAGAAGCCTATAAAGAATTTTTCACCAGGTTTGATGAACATGAGCGACAAGGTTCTGGCTGGGTGTTGGATAACATATTATTCATTGAAGTGCATACAGCTACGTCAGCGCCACTGGAAGCAAGCAGTTTTATCCCACTACCGAAGAAAGTAAAGAGTACGAAAGGTGTGTTAAACATTCAGAATAAAGACAACAACTGTTTCTTATGGTCAGTATTGGCTCACCTTCACCCTTCAACAGATAGAAACCCACAGCGTGTACATCAATACAAGCTATTTGAGAACGAATTGAAGGTGGAAGGTATGACATTTCCAACACCGATTACAGACATTCCAAAGTTTGAAAAGGAGAATGATGTGTCCATCAACGTGTTTGGATATGAACATGATGTCGTTGTTCCCATACAACTCAGCCGAAACACCAGCGCCAACAGCGCCAGAGAAATCAACTTGCTTTTGATCAGCAATGACAAGACAAGACATTATTGCCTCATCAAGAATTTCAGCAGACTGATGACTTATCGTACCAAGTATAATGGAGCAATGTTTTATTGTTTTAACTGTCTTCACGGGTTTAAGCGACAAGATCTTTTAGACAAGCATCGTGAAGTGTGTGGCAAGCATGGAGCACAACGCTTATCTTTCCCCAAGGAACCCTTCATCAAGTTCAAGAATGTAGCCAAACAACAGCGAGCGCCCTTTGTCATTTATGCAGACTTTGAATGTTTCACGAAAAAGCATGAAGGAGACAAGTATCAACATCATCGTCCAAACAGCTTTGCCTATGTGGTTGTCAGCCAGTATGATACACGTGCACCAGTCGTGTATCGAGGAGATAATGCTGTGAAAGTCTTTTTAGACCATATGGTGAATGAGCGTGATCGTATTGTGCATGGTTTACAACAGAAAAAGAAAATGGTCATGACTCATGAAGATGAAGAGCATTATAAGAACGCTACGGATTGCTACATTTGTCATGAGCCTCTAGGAGCAGATCATGTGAGAGATCATGACCATATCAATGGCAAATACCGTGGAGCTGCACATCGTGAATGCAATTTACAATTTCGACTTCGAAAGGATCAGCAGGATGTTGAAGATTCTTTCATCATTCCTATGTTTTTCCACAATTTACGAGGCTATGACAGCCATTTGATCATGGAAGAAATTGGAAAGTTAAAAAATGAGACGATTACAGTCATTCCCAACACCGTTGAGAAATATATTGCATTCACCATGAGCAATCTGAAATTTACAGACAGCTTTCAGTTCATGAGTACTTCTCTACAGAATCTGGTATCTAACCTGGCAGCAGAAGGGAAAGACAACTTTTATCACATGACGTCACACATTCACGATAGTGACCAACAAGAGTTACTGTTGAGAAAGGGAGTGTACCCCTACGATTACGTGGATGAGCCATCCAAGTTTGCTGAAACACAACTACCGTCCAAGGACAAGTTTTACAGTCTGCTCAGTGAAGAAGACATTAGCGATGAGGATTATGCGCATGCGCAGAAGGTGTGGGAGACATTCCACTGTACTACATTTGGTGAATACCATGACTTGTACCTGAAATCAGATGTGTTGCTGCTGGCTGACGTGTTTGAAAACTTCCGTCACGTATGTCTCAACACGTATGAATTGGATCCTGCTCACTACTATACAGCGCCAGGACTGTCGTGGGATGCCATGTTGAAAGCGACAAAGGTGAAATTGGAATTGATCAACGACATTGACATGTACCAAATGGTTGAACAAGGTCTACGTGGAGGAATATCTGTCATCACACACAAGTATGCGAAAGCAAATAACCCCTACGTAGCAGATTACGATCCCACGAAACCAACCAACTACTTGACGTACCTGGATGCAAACAACTTGTATGGCTGGGCCATGTCGCAAAGCATGCCGGAAAGTGGATTTATGTGGGTGAGCGAGCCAGAATCCATTGACTTTATGGATGTGGATGAAGATGATGAGATTGGATACATTTTAGAAGTGGATTTGGAATACCCATATTCAATCCATGATCATCATAATCACTATCCAGTGGCTCCAGAACGGAAATGTGTGAAAGTGGGAGAATTGTCAGAGCATAGTCAGAAGCTACGGAAAGATCTAAACATGAAAGGCAAACCTAGTGAAAAGCTCATTCCCAACCTGTGTGACAAGAAGAAATATGTGCTTCATTATAGAAATTTACAGCAATATCTCTCACTGGGATTGAAAGTCATGAAGGTGCACCGTGCCATCATGTTTGCACAGAGCAAATGGTTGGCAAAATGCATCTCATTGAACACGGAAAAGAGAAAGTTGGCCAAGAACCCGTTTGAGAAAGACTTTTTCAAACTGATGAACAACTCTGTGTTTGGCAAAACCATGGAAAATGTGAGAAAGCGCATGAATGTGGAACTTGTTCACAAAGAAAAGCGGTTCAAGAAACTTGTGGCCAAACCTTCCTTCCACAAATTTAGAATTTTCAACGAAGATTTGACCGCGGTACATTTGCGCAAAGTGGATCTGCTTCTGGATAAACCCATTCAAGTTGGTTTCACCATTCTCGACCTCAGCAAGGTGCTCATGTTCCACTTTCATTACAACTACATCATGACCAAGTATCCCAACGCCAAACTCTTGTTCAGCGACACCGACAGTCTATGTTATGACATAGAAACGGAAGATATCTACAAAGACATGCAGGAAGATGCCGACTTGTTCGACACAAGTGACTATCCCCCAGATCATTTCCTGCATTCCAACGTGAACAAGAAAGTGCTTGGGAAAATGAAAGATGAGACGGCGGGCATTCCCATTGAAGAGTTTGTTGGACTTCGACCGAAAATGTATAGTATGATATATGGTGGGAAAGAAAAACGTACGGCCAAAGGCATCACTCGCGCGTGTCAAAGACGTATGAAACATCAGCAGTATAGAGACAGTTTGTTCAACCAAACGCAAACGATAACCACAGGGCACATCATTCGAAGTCATAACCACCAGATCTTCTCGGAGAAGTTGAGGAAAGTGGCTCTCTCTCCCTTTGATGACAAGCGATATGTGATGAGTGATGGCTATTCCACTTTGGCGCATGGGCATTACAGTATATAAGGGGGAGACACTTCAACTTTAGAGTTAGTTGAGGTGTGAACACTGAAGCGTCAACATGAATCGGAAAAGATCTGCAACAACGGATATGGATACTCTTGCTGATACAGTGAAAGACATGAATGTGAAACATCCTGATACTACCATCAAGAAATTAAAAGTGGAGATAGCACCAACACCACAGTCGTGGGATGGAATGCTTTCTCTAGGCAATGGAAAGTATATCAAGATTATGAAACAAAGTAATGAAGGTGTGATAAACATTCGCAAATACCTCAGAGATAAGGGGACTGGAAAAAACCGTCCAACGAAAAAGGGAATTTTGCTGACAATACCTGAATGGAAAATGCTGAAGAAGCAGGTGAAAGAAGTGGATAAAAGGCTTCGTAGACAAGAAGGTGGCTCATAACAAGGTAACAATCATGAATGCACTCATGCTGAACGGTGGTGTTTACCTTACTGTCAATGAGAGGAATGAAGTGATACTAGATTCTAAGACAAGTTATCATCGGTTTAAACCTGAAGTGTGGAAAGACTTTAAAAACATACCGCTTGAACCTGGGTTTAAACGTAGACTTGAAAATAAAGTGGAAGTGACGGTGGTTGAATATGATTCTAAGATACGTGTGACATTCTGTAGAAATCTTTTACAGGATTATCCAAAGGATTATAAGGGAGTTGTGCCAGATACACCATATACAGATTTGATCCTCTTTGATATCAAGAACTGGCGCGCAGTCTTACGATTCCTAGAAGCGATACAACATCCACTCTTCACCATCTTGCGAGCATAAAAACGTCTTTGAAGACAAGGAGACAGCTCATAGTTCATCTGACTGTTGAACGAGATGGAAGACTTTTTATCGGAATATAAACCAATTACGCATGGATTCTCATATCTGAGAAACGAATATGATGACATTGTGCTAAGACATTTTGGACAGTATCTCATCCTATCACTTGATGACCAATCCGTGTTGAAGGATCACCTAGACAAGTTGAGAATGCCCGGCTTTCTCCTAGCAGTCTCAAATGAATTAGAAGTGCGTGTGACTGAGAACTGCTTAGACGTGTTTGTACAATTTCGCCAATATGACGAGCTTACAGAATGCTACGACTACATCACCCTCAACACAGTGGAATGGTACGCTCTGTTACAAGCATTGGATTGGAAAGAACCTAACGCTTGAATTCAAAGAGGGAGGAATACAACTCAAGCGGAGCATCAAATCCATTGAGCTGACACAACCTATGCGTGTGGTGGACATTGACTTAGAAGAAGGATATGAACTGAAACTGTCTGAACATGAAACTGTTAAAGTGATAAAGTTTGGTGATGTGTGTTATGTGAGCTTTCATAGCATTTACAAACATGGATGTAATGTCTATGATACCTATATCAATTTAGATTCTAATGAATGGTATTCATTGATGAATGTATTGAAAAATGAATGTGTTTGTAAATAAAAAGTTTGTAAATAGTGTAAATAGACTTTGTAGTTAAGAGTGTGTAGTTAAGAGTTTGTAAATAGACTTTGTAAACTTTGTAAATAGAATTTGTAAATAAAAGTTTGTAGTTAAGAATTTGTAAATAGTGTAAATAGACTTTGTAAATAAAAGTTTGTAAATAGTGTTTGTAAACTTTGTAAATAGTGTTTGTAGTTAAGAATTTGTAAATAGAACACAATAAACAAGACTGTTTGAAAACTTGGTTTGTTTTATTTAACAACAACAACAACTTAACTAATATACCAACAACTTAACTACAACTTAACTAATATAACAACAACAACATTAATAAAACAATGGTTTATAATGTCTATATACAAAATCCTTTACAATAAAATCACCATCCTTTCTTTTTAATATATTCACAATATCAAACATACTCTGACCTCGAGCTCTATGTAATATATAATATACACAATAAAAACCACATGACGATGATATTGGCGTTTGTAATGAGATAGAATTATACATATAGTCATTTCTTAAAAACATGTCTAAACGATCATCGAGAGGTAATAGTCCATAAGAGTCAAAATATTCTGCAGGGTCTTTATCATAATACACTGCCACCCAATGTTCTCCTGGTTCATCTTGATCGTCTGTGTTGATGACATAGGCGCCGCGTTGTAAAGATGGTAACTGGTCCATGGCAAACACGCCTTGAAATAAGTCTTTGGTCATGACATCATGACTCAATATGGCATCAATCTGCTTCGTGTTCATGACTGGTAGTCGAATTGAATGCTGCGATTTGCACTGATCTCAAAAATGTTGTCAAATTCAGCATAGACAATGACATTGATGGTAGGTTGCAAAGCCGTAGCAAAGTTCATTTCTAGCCGCAAATTCCCATGCTTGATCAGGGGGAAATGATCATCGCCATCATAATCCGGTGTTAAGTCAAACGAAAATAAAGCATAACCTCTTGGCCAATCTTCCCGTTTTATAATGGAACTTTTCTCACCATTCAATCGATCAAACGATTTGTAAAGCGTTTCAAAAGCGTCCAGGTATTTGTTCTGTGTAATGTCAAGCTTGAGAGGTTTGGATAGAACTGGTTCACCATCCGTGTACAGTTGCATATAGTCCAGATCAAAATGTTTGAAATCATATGGATTCCTCAATACTGATCCACCAAAAGCTTCATTATGAACCAGACCAATGACAATACGATTTGGTAATTGACCCAAAAAGATGTTATCTTTCACAAAAGACTGAAATCCTGCTGGAATAGCTAAGACTTTACATTCTTTTCTAGTGATGATGATCTTGGCAGGACTTTTCATCAATGCATCTGTATGTCCTAACTGAATACCTGGACTCACCCTCACTTTGCGAATGGTTAAAAATGCCTCTTTCACTTCTACCTTATAGGTATTATCTGCAGCCATCAATACATAGTCATCTTTTTGTCTATGGAAACGCAATTTCAAACTGATGCCATTCGGAAGATAACGATCCTGCTCAAACAAATCTATCCTTAAACCACCTGCGAGCATAACATCACGGCTAAGACGAGTATGCAAATAACGATGATGTAAACCATTATTGCCTTGCTCAGCCAAGTCACCGCCGTCAGCATTGACATGAAACCCGGATACATATCGTTCATGATTGGGTCTTTTCACCTCATGACTATTCATTGACCCAGCAGTATCCTTGTACATGAGACGCATAGAGCGCTCAGAATGCAGACTTTCTTCCGAATCATGGATGAGGTGAGAGATAATGCTGGTATAACCATGAGTATTGTTACTATGCGAAACCAAACGATCATTCAGAAACAATTCAATATTAGACCATAACCCATTAAACACATCATTGATGCAAGAGACATTATCATCTGCGCCACACTCTGTTCCATCGGCCTTGACAATGCGACATACAATATGAAGTTTACTGTTCTTTAAATCCAGATATTCTTCTATACTCGCAGGAATGTAGAATTCTATTGGAGCGCCTTCTCTAATGCTTGTAAGTGGTTGATAGTCAACATTATAACTTTTCTCTACAGCAGTTTGCGTTGGTGGTACGTGAAACCATTCCAGTGGAGAAAGACTACATTCACACGAATGATTATGAATGAGAGACATGATTTCAAAAGATATCTTTGCGATATTTTGATGTTATCCGTCTGGCTGTTTTTCGTCTTCTGGCACGTTTCGTCGGTTGCACACGCTTTTGTTCTCCAAACACACGTTCTGCTACTCGGCCCGTCACATCTTTCGCGACATTCTTTGCAGCCTTCTTAAGATGTGGCGCAACGATCTTAGCCCCAGCCTTAAGTAGTGGAATAGCTTTGCGAGCCAATGATCCCAGTATTGAACCAATACCATCGCCATATTGGATTCGCGCTCCTTTGAATCCTGGTAATTCCCCGCCCACTTGACGAAGAAAATGGTTGCGATATGCAGACGGATCGTGTGTATAAGCTTTCATATTGCTTTTGGTCGAAAATGAAGTTTACAGATCACCTTTCCAGTTTGAAATGGAACATTATGGCCTGTGTCGTCCATAATATTCATTTCTATCATGTCAAATTTGGATGTGTTTACAGGAACATAATGCGGTTCGCCATACGTTTTCATGATAATATCTCCATCATGGCCTTGTATGCCAACAGAACGTAGTAACGGAACATAATAATCACCAACAACTTGTGGTTCACAAATGCTACAATACACATACAGTGTATAAAACCCCTGTTTCGCATCCGCTTTATGGTCAGCTGTACATGTTTCAGTTTACCAGTGATCTGGGATAAATCCTAAAATCTCAGCTAATCCAGTGGAAAAGGACACTTCATAACCATAATCGAGAAATAGAAACACACGTCGTCTAATCTTATCATACTTTATTCGAATAGCTTCTGTAAGTTTCAGAGCATTAGTCGCTTCTTCATTGACTGCCTCACATAGTTCTTGTATGGTTCTATAGTACCCATAAGGAATATCGAGAGTGCTAAGAATAGGATCATCGAATAGTTCTTGTCGATACTGAATAGAGTAGTCCATGCCCTGTCTCATCGTTGTCCATGTATGTGGATATTGAATTTCAGCTAAAGCCACTTCATATTTTCCATTCAGATAAATGGTTCGAGGCATACGAATTTGATAATTCGAAGCCTTGTTGTTGGGATAATAGGTCATACTCGCATTGCTAGGCAAAGTGATGTAAAAGCTTGTCGACTCCATGATGGGAACTAAATGGTATAGGTGCGTTGACGTTGTCTATATACCTCAGGACAGCGCGCGCCATTCGACCAAGTATGTAAATGGTCTTTCACATCATGATGATGATCTACATGATCTATGACTTCTCCTTCACAACAAGCACTTGTACATCTTATTTTTACAGGAATAGTTGGTTTATCTTCTTGGCAACAACATAGCTCTTTCAGCCATGTTAAAAATTTTCCCATCCTTCAGGAAACTGTCTTTGTTGACGTTGTTTCATTTCTGTTGTAATGTCGTCACGAGTGGTCTTTTTACTAAACATTGTTTTTGGAATATTAGCATCTACAATTTCCTGGATAAATGGATGCCAACCATGTGGTGGTATGGCTCGTTCTTTTCTTCTTGTCGCCACCAATGCTTCTTTCATCAAATCAACCATATTGGAATTTGTGATAATATCGCCCGTTTTCAACACAAGTTCATTCTTCTCTGTCCATTTTACACCATATTTCTTCAGTTCGGCTAAAAGTTGTAGTACTTTTCCATGATAGATAGGTTGAAAATGACTTAACACTAGCTTTTCTGGCTTTTCAGGTGGTGATGATGATGAGGGCTTTTGCCTAGACTGACTTGTTCGTAAATGACAGCCAAGAAGTTGAGACATTTCTATAGCCTTTTCACGTGTTCGTTTCCCACGTAAAAGTTTATTCACTTTCGTTTTGATTTCACCATCTTTTCCCTTCTTTTCTAGCAACATTTTATATTCATATTCAGGAATGAGGAGCATTTTCATCGTATGTTTCATTTTAGCAGTAGTTTGGCTAACAAGGGCAATGCCAATCTAGCAATAGCTCCAATTAACCCTCCTTTCTGATTAATCAACTTCTTTTTTCGTCGAAGGGATATCTTCTTATCTGCTAGAGTACGTAGCGTATGACGTTCACGTTTAAATTCCTTAAACCGTTTTGAGCTTAAGGGTAAATGTCCTTGCAATATATTCAAACAAATTTCAAACAAGCTTGTTAATTCCTCCTTTGTAGCTTGCTGTAGCAAGGATTTACGTCGTTTAGGCCCACTGCGTGCAAGCAAATGAAGAAACGGCTGGTTCGCTCGAATACGTTTAGACATCTTGACTGCGAATGGTCAAATGAGTTGGTTCTTGTTCATACACTGCTTTATCAATATATACATAATGTGTATCTTTTGGTAAAATGCCTGTACGAATACGTAGTTGATCATTTGTCTTTGGTTTTAAATCAATGAATAAATAAGCATGAGGTTTGCTAGTAGCATCTTGATAGGCTTCTATGAGAAATTGAGATCTTCCAGGATACATTTGCCGCGCCAATGTACTAATTTGTTGACTGTCTCTCGGATTTTTAAACAGAATGATATAATGTGTATTCAAACTAATATTTCGCATCTCTTTCCCATGATGGAATAAATTATGCACAATAAAGATAATGTTTAGATTTTGATGACTGCTGCCAACACTAAAGAGACGTGTCATACGCTCATCACTATGACATTTCGTCATTAAGTCATCAATGATAAGTAAGTTTGGTTTCTTCGGGTTAAAACGCTCTTCAATGTCATCTGGAATGCCTTGGTAAAATTCCACGCCTTTCATTCCCTTGTACAAAGGCTGATCTGCTACATAGAGCCATAAAATGCTTTTTGGAGAGGGTTGAATCAACTTTTGTTCTAGAATTTCCTTCACCAGAGACGTTTTGCCACTGCCTGTAGGTCCAGAGACCAAACATGTAAATGGATGCTTCATTGTTGAATGTCTGTTTCTTTCACCCAACTGTTAAACTTGTTTGGCCAACCTAACCACTTGACAAATAATTCTTTCACACCTCCTCGTCTTTTACGTGTTTTCAAGACCTTTTCAATTCTATAAATAGATTCAATATCTTTGGTCACTTTCTGCAGTTCTTCTTCATAGAAATGTCCATCAATATCTTCGTCTAAAAAGTCTTTCACATGATACAAATGTATTCCTTGCTTCTTACAACGATGTGTGACAATGAAGACTTCTTGCGTCCATTTGATGTGACAATCGCGTTGAAACACATATTTAATGTGGGAAATGCGAACATGATCGCCAATGTTAAATTTATACTTCTTCTTCTTCTTCGGTTTCAATTTCAGTTTGTCGACATACATATACTTCCACACTTTTGATTCGTTGTCTTTACGAATCTCGGCTGGAGCATATTTATTAGGAAGAGAACCATGAGGTCTATGGTTGTAATTGTACACCAAGTCTGGAAGAATGTCTACGTAGCGGTAGGTTTGATTATGTAGAAAATACCGATACATCATTCCCTTCAGAGTACGAATGACTCTTTCAGCAAAGTTGGCTTTGGTTTCATTCTTTGTGGAATAAGCATGAATTCCTTCTTTCTTCAAAAATGCTTTTACCCATCTATTTTTAAATTCTGTTCCTTTATCAGACCTTAGAGTTCGCGGTCTTCGTCGTGTGTCATGAAAAATCTTTTGGAAAGCTTGTATGACGCTGGTATGTGATTTATTAGGTATTGGCTGTACCCAGACATATTTGGAAAACACATCAATGACAATGAGTAAAAAGCGTATGTCATCATTATAGGGAGCTATGTTTCCCATATCAGCCAAATCAATATCCCACATATCATCAATACCACGTGTAATGACACGTTGTCTTTTGAACCTGTATTTGACAGGTTGTAGTAAACTAAAAGCATCTTGATCCTGTAGCCATTTTTTCACTTGTGACTGTGTGACTGGTTGATTATGTTTTCGTAAGATGTGATACAGTTTGTAAGGACCAGCAAATGCTCCAGGCTGTCCAGGTTTGAAGTAAATATTGGTCAAGTAGTCTTTCCACGTCGACATGGTCACACCGAATGAAAACCACCTTCTCAACAGAACAGCTTTTATTTTATAACTCAACCAACATCACTTAACTAACATGCATTTATAACTTAACTAACAAGTTTTTTACAAATTAAGTATGGATACAATGGTATGAATCACTGGAGACCATTGGTCTTCAATGAACACTAACCAATGACTGAGTTCATCCAATGTAATAGCATCTACACCATATTTCTCACAACGTTGATTTGCATTCTCTAACACTTTATCTAAATGAATGTAATATTTAGCTTCATTCCAATATGTATAAACACATGCAGTATGACAAGTATGTTCTTGACACTCTTCATGTTGACAAGCAGGACAGACTAAATATGCAAACTTTTTTACAGCTGATAACATTTCTTCACAATAAGCTTTTTGCACAATATATTGTCTCAGTGTCATGTCCGCCATTATGCAGTCTTGTGAGTCTTGCAATGCAGCACAAGTCTGTCAGGTTTAGCAAGTTATGCTGCTCCGGCAATGTAGCACAAGTCTGTCAGGTTTAGCAAGTTATGCTGCTCCGGCAATGTAGCATAAGTCTGTCAAATTCAGCAAGTTTTTTCCAGTTGCTGTTCACTTAACACACTTCAAATTTACATGTTCACACGTCTGCACATCAAGTCTTACAGAACAGTTCTAACAACTTTCCCATAATATTCTGACCAGGATATCCAGGTGACACTTGTTTCACACCAGCTCCCCACCAATGATCATACGTTGCTTCAACTAAAGTTTTGTCTTTACATTCTTTCAACTTGTTGCGAAACAATACACACTGATTCCATTTGACTTGTAAAACATCTTGCATTTTACTTCTCTTTACTGGTAAGGACATGGTTTTATCCCTTTAGCAATACGTTTCGCTTCATATCCATTTCTGGATGACACAATGGCTGAAGCAATATCTGGACGGTGATGAAAAACTGCTTTCTCATATTGATACAACGCTTCACTTGTCCATGTCCATACTTTTCAAGTCGTGTTGGAAACATGTTTGAAAGAACGTCCTTATGACCACTGAATAGTACAAGATTCTCCATGTTGACTTTGTTTCTTTATTCTGACATGTCGGTTTCTTCCTGTAATAAAATATCTTTTAATATATTTGCTGCCTCTTCTATCATGTTCTTTCTTTGTTTACGTTGAAACCACTCACATAAAACTAAATTTGTTAGTAAGAAAAACATTGTTATGTTATCAATTCACTATGTTGTTACAAAGATGATTAAAAGGTTTTTATATCTTTAAAGTTACCTGATAAAGCTGCTCGGTTTCCTCTTCTTGTTTACAACAATCTCTCAAATGATCAACTACGGTGAAATATACTTCAACATCAGTACGAGCAGAATAAAGTGCAGAATCAAAGTCAAAGTCAGGATCTTCTTCTATTCCAATTTTATGACATTCTCCAAGAAATCTTGAATGCAGTTCAATCACATCAAGACTATGATGCACAACATCCCAAAAAGCATCCAAATGATAAAGTTGATAGTCTGGAGTGCCACAGCAAGCAAGTTTAGCAATCATCAAGTCAATATAAGCATTTTTAAAACATGCGTCCATCTTGTTTCAGTGTCTTGTGGGCTTTTACTTTGCTTCACTGACTTTAAGTACTCCACACTTGCCGCAGAAGTTGTTTGGTTCACACAACTTGCAATTATACTTGTGGCAGTGGCAATGATAATCCTCCATATATCCACAAGCACCGCAATAGTCG
Organism: Protula sp. h YS-2021; assembly: GCA_949752745.1. NCBI lineage: Eukaryota > Metazoa > Annelida > Polychaeta > Sabellida > Serpulidae > Protula > Protula sp. h YS-2021. The sequence goes on along the minus strand of OX457026.1, from coordinate 23,556,901 downwards.
CAGGTAAGTCCAAGTTGATTTTGCACGTTCATGTTCTCCAACTGAACTTCAGCCAGCCTTTTCTTGGATAGCTTTGACACCTTCATCCGACCATCCTTTTGCAGCTTGATGATCGTTTTCTTGTCATGACATTCCTCACATGGTGATAGGGCTGAGTTGATGTTGTCCATCTCCTGAAGCAGTGTCTCCCATTCACCATCATTCATGTTGATGTGATGTGTGTATTCTTTCCTTTCAAGCCGTGACGTGCGCACAAAACTCACATAGCGCATATCCAAGTATGAAATGACTTCAAGCCACTTCGTTTGCGTTAAGTATAGTTTGAAGCCAATGTCGCGTAAATTTTTCAAGCTCTGGCACACAATCTTCCACAAAGATGGTGAATAAGCACACCATCTCTCTCCACGTGTGATGCGTAGAAATGGCCCATATTCTCCATGCTCCACAGTAATGGTTAAGTTAGCACTAATTTTAAAGCTGCTGCTGCGCTGCGCTGCTGCGTTGCTTGTCTTGTTCTCCATGACTGCCACAATGTATTGATGATCCACTCCCTCCAACTGTCTGCTGAGAAATGACTCCACTCTGCTGAGTTCACTCCCTTTTATACCCAACTATCTGCTGAGTCAGCTTTCTTTTCAAAGAACTTGCAAACTTTTGAATTCACTTCAACTCGTCCATGGTTGAACCGAACAAGGTCTGATACATTATTTGGAACATCATCATCATAATGTAGAATAATTCTAGTAGCTACAACTAACATGAGGTCAGTTGCCCAAATTGTATTCGCGTTGATAAATGCTAAATCAATGTTGTAAGTTGATAGTAAATGCAGTTCTTCACATTCATGTAGAAACGAGCGGATGAAACGATCTCTTGGAATAGCCTTTCCCACAGCTTCCCAATGCAGATGCAAATTCTTCACTTGCAGCATCCAATCCGATTCAAAAGCAGGAAGCTTTGAAAACACATAGTCAATATAGTTCACTTTGAAGACGTCATCCATAGTCATACATCTGTCAAGAAGTAATGCCGACATTGTGAAGTATTTTCTCGTCACTCTTCCTTTTATAAAACTTTGATGGTATATGGTGTGTAACTTGTTCAAACTTATTCAATACTCGTTCAAAATTGTTGACTCAGCAGAATGTATCACATATATGTTTCACTCATGCTTTTATGCTACTTCCATGTAATCAAAATATGGTGTGTAACTTTTCAAACTTGCTCAAAATTGTTAAAATTGCTGACTCAGCAGAATTTTTCTTGTGTATACGGTCGACCAAAAAAAAAAAGAAAAATGTTCAGAATCGTCTGAAACGGATAAATATGCAAAAATCACAATTTCGAGGGGGGGGGGGGGTCGATCGACCCAAAAAATGAAAAATGTTCAGAATCGTCTGAAACGGATAAATATACAAAAATCACAATTTCGAGGGGGGGTGGGGGGAGTCGGTCGACCCAAAAAATGAAAAATGTTCAGAATCGTCTGAAACGGATAAATATACAAAAACGACAATTTCGAGGGGGGGGGGGGGGGTCGGTCGACCCAAAAAATGAAAAATGTTCAGAATCGTCTGAAACGGATAAATATGCAAAAATCACAACTTCGAGGGGGGGGGGGGGGGTCGGTCGACCCAAAAAATGAAAAATGTTCAGAATCGTCTGAAACGGATAAATATGCAAAAATCACAATTTCGAGGGGGGGGGGGAGGTCATCACTTTTTAGGGTCTGTTGTCGATTGACTTCGGAAATGAAAGCTTGACTTCATTGACTTCGACGATCATCGACTGAAACCCTAGGAAGCCGCCACACAGCATGACCTCATTATGACCTCATTATGACCTTATTATGACCTCATTATGACCTCAGTATGACCTCAGTATGACCTCATTATGACGTCATGGATGGTCGCGCCTATCCTAACACTTATCGTGACCTCACTTCCGGTCCTGACAGCACTTCCGGTCCAGACAACACTTCCGGTCCAGACAACACTTCCGGTCCAGACAGTATGACGTCACTTCCAGACAGTATGACGTCACAAAGTGAGGTGGAACTCTTAAGAGAACCACCACAAAAGTGTGGTAGAACTCTTATTTTCACACTACTTTTCTAGCTTCAAAGGCCTTGCTGTAGATGTCTGGAAACCGATTGACCTTTTTCACGATTTGACCTTGACCAGTAAAGTCAAGGTCAAAAATTTTTATTAGGTGCACCACTTTCGATGACCCTCCATATATGTGCCAAGTTTGGTTGGTCTAGATTCAGTGGTCTCGGACGTTTTCGAGATAACTCATTGTTTTTCTTAAATAACATTTTTCGCGATTTCAAGGTCATGGTCAGGGTCAAGGTCAAAAATTTTTATTGGTTGCTTTAGATCACATCGCCCTTTATATATATGCCAAGTTTGGCTTTTCTAGCTTCAACGGCCTTGCAGTAATTGTCAGAAAACCGTTTGACCTTTTTCGCGATTTGACCTTGACCAGTAAAGTCAAGGTCAAAAATTTTTATCAGGTGCACCACTTCAGATGACCCTCCATACATGTGCCAAGATTGGTTGGTCTAGCTTCAGCGGTCTCGGAGGAGATGTCTGGAAACCGATTCGGCGGAAGAAGAAAAAAAATTAAAAAAAAGCGAGAAAAAAAAGGAAAAATAGGTGAAGAATTCGAGGCAATCCATCCCCATTTGGCATTTTCAATGCCAAGTGGGAATAATATCGTGTCTCTTTCCCATATGACCTTAAAAACTTGAATTTTCTACGGTTCAGCCTTACAAATTTTCTTAGATTAAAACTAAACACTTAGAAATTCAAAGCACTAGGATAATAATTTAGCGATTGATGTTAATTACATGAAGGCTGTTAAATAACCAGGACATCCAAAGTGATTCATGGGCTCTTGTGATAAGTGGTACAAACAAGGCCTTGTCCGTGCCGCACTTCTGGTATTTACATTATTCAGTACAAAGCAGATAAGACAGTGCTTTTAGCCAATCAAGCCAGTTTCTGTACTCAATACCATTCACAAGCCGCGCACGTATTCAGGAATTTACCCATTATATTCAGTGCGATTTCACGAAAAAAGATCTTTTAATTTATTTAGTTGGATTATACAGTTAAATTGTAATAAATAAAGTTATAAAAACAATAAATATTGTATAACGTCATTGTGTGGGAACAATAATACAGGTGAATATGTTTAATGTTTTCTTTATTTACATAATTCAGCAGCATCAGTTAGCCCAAAGAGACTAAAATGTTATGTCATTTCTCATTTACCGGTGCTGTGTCGCCCAATCTCTCATTTCTTCCTTTACGAGATATATTTAAACATTATTTTAATGCATTGGCCAGACGTCACCGGTAAGAAAACAGATAAAAAGGTAGATGGCATATAGTAAGACAAGAATCATTTCAGAGGAAGTCATTGAACATTATTACTACTGACTAACAGTGTAATCGCAATAGTTAAAGGACAATACTTACAGTGTGTCTCATTAGAAACAACAAAGACAAGAGGGTTAAAATCTGGTCTGCATTTAGGGAATGGGTACCAAAAACAAGTTCATGGTATCGCAACCTTGTATCTTGATACAAGGCCAGATGCCGTTCAGTCTATTTCCAGGTTTGTTATTTTAAAAAAAATGGCTTTGTCTTTGTTAACTTTTCACATCGCTCTTCCATGGTTTTGAGTTTAAAGAGCAGCAGACCTTCTGGATATTAACCATCCTTTGTCTTTGTTAACTTTTCACATCGACCTTACAGTGTTGTGAGTGGATCTGTACCACTCGTCAAATTATACTTATTTTTTGTATGAATCCACGACATGTAATTTAATGACAATTGACCTACAGAGAATTGATCTGGAGACAATTGATCTGAAGTTTTTTTAAAAGGCCAAAATTACTATTCACTATCTGCGAAAGAACGATAATTTAACTAAGTGAAAAATATATATTTTTTATCAAGTGGACAAAATAATTACAAAAAGAGAAAAAAAAAAACGTTTTGAAAAAATAGAATAAGTTGCACACCCTCCAATTTTAAATCAATTATCGCTAGAACATCTGTCCTTATATCGATTTTTCTTAGATCAATTATCGCTGGATCGACTGTGGACAAAAAATTGCAAAAAGACAAGTTTTGAGCCAACAGATAAATTGTTGTGCCTTGCCAGTTTAGATTAATTGTCGTTAAACCAATTGTCACTGTATCAACTATTGGAGGGTTAAGTGTCAGGATACCTTTGTGCATAGATTCGATTGCAACAGTATCAAATTTGGAATCTCATGTGGTCCATTAACTCGCGAAGGTCAATATTCATCAACCGCTCTTCAATTTCAACGGCACTGAAAACATGCCAGAGATATCAATAAGTTGGGGATCACACTCGAGGTTAGAATAGATGCTCCGGAAGAATGAGCTAAATCTTGCGTCGGCACGGAGAAGTATCCGGCACAACGTGTGTTATCCAAAAACTAAAGAGATGCGTTTGGGTCGGAGTTACAATACAAATAAAAGATCGATCGACCACCATTATCCGGGTTCAGCTGATTTCAGTTTCTTAAAGCGGTAAATCCCAAAGAGCACTGGACGGTGTATGTGAATGGAATCCACGTCGTTAACCATATGACATGAGATTTCCAATATGTTCGAATCTAGGGGATGGTATACACGCCCAACAGAATATGTAAAAATTCTCTTTACATTTTTGGGGGGTAGGGGTTGGAATAAATCAAATTCTTTCCAAACATTTTGGACTGTACGTAATGTATTGGCACCTCATTTTCCCCGACTGGTGATGATTACACGGTATGGCATAACCGGGTAGTGAAACAACAGAATGTGGAACATAACTAACACAGAAAATAGAAGGTCATTATATGCCGTGTAAAGTTCGAGACGTTTTAATAGATCGAAGATTGGCTAATAGGAATGTGGGTACGTTTGTCATGGAATAGCGTGTATCAAGTTAGAACGGTTACCGTATAAACTACTCTTATGTTTTAAATCTCAATTCTGCCTTTCACGACCATCAGTGGCATTTCAATAGGAGCACTAGTACTTAGAAATGCATATCCAAAGTGTTTATATCTCTAAAGTTTTGATCCCTTTCAGTCTACTCCTCACTGTGTCACTCATTCGACAATTTTACCTCTTATTCCTTCTATTCTGTTATAACCAGTTTAGCCCCTACTGTGTTGCTCCATCTAGGACAAAATCTTTCGTTATTTCTATTATGTCCCAGCTATCTCTTTCCATATCACTCGCAATCTCATGTCACTGAAAAGTTAGCCCTACCGCTCATTTCACTATCATGTGCCACTCATTCACTAACCTTATCGCTCAGTTACTAACTCTAACTCTAATTTTTCTTCTCTCTTAAGTCTCTTCTCTCAGGTTTCTGTCTTTTTTTGTTCTGTCTTCCTTCTTCTTTCTTTATTCCTTTGTTTGTGGCATCTGTCTCTGCTCTACTAAGTTTTGTCAATGCTTTAAGCAGTGCCTGAGGAGGGTTTTATGCTTTCAGTTCCAAAACGGAATTTATTGAAGCCATTACAGTTAACATCCTGGATTTACCAATGATTATCTTTTTAAGAATTAATATTACATTGGCAACAGCTTTAAGCAGTGCTTGAGGAGGGTTTTATGCGGTCAGTTCCAAAACGGAATTTATTGAAGCCATCACAATTAACATCCTGGTTTTATGCGGTCAGTGCCAAAACGGAATTTATTGAAGCCATCACAGTTAACATCCTGGTTTTATGCGGTCAGTTCCAAAACGGAATTTATTGAAGCCATCACTGTTAACATCCTGGATTTACCAATGATTATCTTTTTACGAAGTAATATTACATTGGCAACAGCTTTAAGCAGTGCTTGAGGAGGGTTTTATGCGGTCAGTTCCAAAACGGAATTTATTGAAGCCATCACAGTTAACATCCTGAATTTACCAACGATTATCTTTTTAAGAAGTAATATTACATTGGCAACAGGTAACACCTTAGTTACTTCGTTCTTGCGCTATTCATATTTATGTAAACATTATATTGTAAGGGTTCGTATTTCTTCTACAGCCCAAACAACGAGTAAATGTTTAAAACGAAAATTATATGATATAACTCTATTTTTACAAACGCATATAAGGCACATAAAAAGATTTAAGAACCTAAAATGTCTTATTCATGAAGGAACTAAAAATGTAACGATTTATGATTTGTATCGGTCTCCCAAAAATCGTGTCATATGATTCCGTCTCATGTCCTTCACATTTAATGGTCCTTAACAACAGACATAAAACATCCTTATCTGTGATTGGTATTGACTGAAATGACTGGTCAGCAGAGAAAGCCTAAAACGACACTAGAATGTTTTATCGCTACTTTCTCTGTGGCAGTTTTACGTTACGTGCTGTGCAAGGGATAATATACTATCCACTGAAATAAACCATTGCAGTAAAAACCGTCGCATTAAGAATACGTAACGGAGTGAGCCTTTTTGTTTCTAATACGACGGTGCCACTAACAGAGAGGTCGGTGCCACTAACAGAGAGGTCGGTGCCACTAACAGAGAGGTTGGGGGTTTGTTTGAAGATCCAAAACAGGAGTAATCAGCCGTAATAAAATTTGTTTCTTTGTCTTTTTTCTCGCCCCTCTTCATATAAAATTCTCGCGCCTCTTCATATAAAAAGGAAAAGATACACAATAAAACTAAAACCTGAAATAAACAAGGCGTCATAGCAATAGCGAATTTCTACCGCTTTAAAACGGTAGGTAAATAGTTAATGACTACTACTGTCTAAAACTTTCTATTTGTCAGTTCAGGCCTTTGGGAAAAAGTTCTCGATTTTTATCTGGTGATTTTTCTTCTTCATCATAGAGAGTTGCTTTTGAGAGATAAGATCCCTTAATCTGCACAGCAATTCGGTCAAAGTTGACATATGGGATAAAAACTGGACTAGTTGGTCGATTGCACGCCCTCTATTTCAGTGCTAGGCGGCGCAGCTGCTAACACTAGTCTTCGACATCCGAAACAGCGTCTGAATCAGCCTGGGTTTTCGCTCCACGATCAAGGATATTTTCTAGTCCTCTCCACTTTGTTTGGTGGCGACTTGGCGACTCAATACCCATATAGTCTTTGATATCCATCAATCCCATACTCGCTTAGAGTGACTACAGCATTGGCTATGGACTAAGGATTTCGGATGCGAGGTATTGTTGGCCGGGAAAAGTTGACCTGTATATTAAGGACAGTAGTTTTGTGTCTCATAAAGTAAATAATGAACATAAGCTACTTCTCACGCTACAGAGCACTGTTTGCCAACACTCCGTGCTTACCCCTAAAAGAGCACATGTATCTAGGTACACTAAAGGGAATTTGCGAGATATGTTTAGATAGAAGAGAGGGGAGGCCTGGTTAATTGCAATTTTGAGTTAGTCTCAATAGTAAACGTTACATCTCTTGCTCATTGAATTTATGGTGCGCCCAAACTTAGGTTTCATCTCTGGACTAAATAATATGATGTTCTTAGCTAAGTTTGTACTAAAAACAATTGTACTTAAAACATGGGAAGAACAACAGAAAGAGAAATGAATTATCACTTTCAGAAAAAGTAAAAAATGATCGCGTGAGAAACACACAAAGATAATTACAGGTTTTTGCTATGGCTAGTTATTTATGTTGTTGATCCTCAAACAAACCCTCTACCTCTCTGTTAGGAACACATCCCTGCTAGGGACAAAAAGGTTCAGTCAGTTCGGTGTCCCCAAATACACAGCTTTTACTGTTCATCAAAGGCTAAATCGTCCGACTTTTCAAAAGTAACAATCACATTTATGAGTTTACTATTGTTCGTTTGTTCATTTCATTCTGAGGAGCTTCATACCCATGTATAGACATATAAGCCATTTTAATCAAGTTGTATAGGGAACTAGTAGTTGCAGCTCATGACTGTTTATATATCCCGAAACCTTACTGTGCATTTACAACTCAAACTGAAAGTTATGGCTAAAAGTTTGTGCATTTTCAAAATAAAAAGGACTATACATGTATATCATGAAGTATTGTTGAACCAAATCATTTTGTTTACAATTTATATCACAAGTTTGCAAAACATTTGTCTCAATGCCTTTATGGCTACCCTTTTTCCTAATCCACATAAATTCTTTCTTTCTTTCTCTCTCTCTCTCTCTCTCTCTGTCTCTCTCTCTCTCTCTCTCTCTTCCTTCGAACCTTTTATTCTGTTTGAAAATTAAAGCAGCACAGCACAGAGTTTCTCAGTTAAGTGTTTAATGCTTAGGCTAAAGCAAATATACTAATTGACTGTTGTAACTAAAAGCTCTTGCTCCATAATTACAGTGTGAAGACTTTGTTGGGCCAAGCAAGGGAATCTACTTATTGTCATGGCATCTGACGTTATTGTAATCAATAGCCGTAAGTTGTTAAACTTTTTGTGATGTGATGCGTAGATATAGAGTTGTGCAGACCCTGCACAACTACGTACATGTTGTGTATAGCATTTAATTTAAACAACAAAAATCTTTTAGACTTTGAAAATCTAATAGCTTAAGCACTTTTAGTTATGTATTATGAAGTGTTTTATGAAGAAATAACTATTATTTATCACAATAAATAATAATATAAATCTTGATTTTAGATAAACTTCTGTGCAGACTAGTACATTGACTTCTTAATGAAAGAAAAAAATAATTACTTAATTACTTAACGTGCACATTAACCATTGCTATAATTGATCATCATGAAATTGAGCAGTAAACTCCAGTTTATTGTGTATGCCTGACCAATGCTTAAACCCCAGAGTAGACCGGACGGAAGAAAATCCCTTTTTCTAAATCTGAAAGCCATCCCTATAGCATTAAATATTTGAGCTGATTTTGGAATATAAGCATTATTCAAAACTTATGTCAGTTGACATAGATTATAAGAGATCCATTAGAACCATAAAATCCTTTCGAAGTCATTACGCGGGTGAACCCCACACGTTTGTAAATCTTTCAAGACAATTTAAGATTAATGACTAGGTTTCAACGTGTCTAGGGTATATTGCTATTACTGACCCACAATAAATAGTTCGCAAATGATTTTGTTTTGGATGCAAACAAAAGGACTAGAGCTGCTGAGTTTAAAATTCGTACTTGTATTTGTGACCTTTTTATATTTACTTGATAAATTGCGATATTTTCCTAGTTTCTTGATAAAGATGTGCATCTTAAACCTACATAAAAATGGTAAACTCATTCGGGAGGTTGGAAGAATCCGAAAAATCCACCTGTAACCGGTAGCACTCGAGGCACGAGTCTGATAGGAGTAACAGTACGTAAATTGATCATAATCTCTTATAAATTACATATTACATATTTTCACTCCTTTGTTAAGTTTGCTTTCTGCAAAATCAGGTAACACACTTTCATTAGTATGTGGTGTAAAGAATACCGGAAGAGCAGTTTAAACAACTGTCTATCAACTCGTCAAGTGCTATTGTTTCATTTGCACGAGTAGAGGCAATGAGGAAATAACATTTACAACGCATTTTGTTAAAGCAACATCATTACAGTAAAGAGTTTTATAATAAAACCAGTGGCGACTTGAAATGACGTCTGTCTGCTTTCAGAGCCACAACAACGAAATCACGATTTTGGTGAGCAAAACTTTGGTGATAATTCAGTATATACCTATTTTTCGTTCTTCCTGCTAAAGTACGAGTCATTAGGACAGGTTTTTATGCTCCAGTTTAAGTTGCTGCTGTTTCACTCCTTTTCTAAAAACTGCAAAAGTAAATCACAAAGATCCCAGATCAATAACACAACTACCTACCAAATCATAGTATAAGAAGAAAGAGCTAAGATCGTGCAATGTTTTAAAAGAATCAGTTCCTTCTACTTCAACTTAAAAATAAACTAATGGAGGTGAATAATTGTAACCAGCGCAAATAATTTAAACTAGATGTATTGTAGCGTTCACCACGCCGAGTCATTTGAAAGCGAATGGAATAAAAGATGAGTGTCCCCCGGAGTTGGAGTACTTCAAACATGTGGACCAGCTGCTCATTAAACAAGTAAAGGAGCTAGTTGAAAGTAAGTATGAAAATCAGAGTACTCTTCGATGCATAAGCTATATTGAGATGGGGCTTACTTTTTGTCAGGGATATGCTGATTTCAAATACTTCTGGCCTCATGCCCAACATCTTGATGCATGTCGCGGTTGTTTTCTTTTCCCTTGAATTGCTATAGTTTTTTCTGCGTTCTTTCTGTTTTTGCTGACCGTAAAACATTACTTTTTCAATTTATACATGTTCTATCTCACAACTTCCAGAAATTCATGTTTTCTTCCCATTATACAAAACAGGAAATGAAATGTAAATGGTCATTTCGATGCATATGACAGGACGACTATGACACATTTCAGCATGCCTATTGAACTATGTTAAATTCTAATCACAGACTAAATTTGTTTAAAAAATTCATAGAAGCGCAGATTTGCCCTTCCTGTTTTTCTGTAAAGTGGTGGAAGTGGGATATGTGTGTGGGGTGAGGCTATGGGGTCATAACCTAAATATCTCTTCGAAAACTTTGTTAAATGCATCATTGCATATATTTAACGGCCAGACCCCGTCCGACCACCTGAAACAAATATCCGCCTTGACATTGCATAAAGAAAGGTCCAGACCTGGGTTGAGAGGGCAACCCATCCAGGAAATTGCTCCAGGGAAATCGCTCTGGTTTTTCTTGCTGCAAAACCACTGGCGCGTAATAAATGCTGTTATATATATATATATATATATATATATATATATATATATATATATATATATATATATATATATATATATATATATATATATATATATATATATATATATATATATATATATATATATATATATATATATATATATATATATATATATATATATATATGGAAAGAATAAGTAATTAGTCAAAAGCATTTTATCCTTGGATAACGCATTAACTTAATTAACTGTAGTTTGTGACTTTACCTTAATTCAGTCAGTTATTTGCCTGGGCCAAGCGCTATCTCATCATGTAATGGAATAATGAATAATGTGAATTTAGATGGAATCGGACAAAAACGATTTTATTCAGAGAAATACGCTTTACGTACTATTTATGAAAAATAATATCTTGTATTTCATTGCAGTTTTAACTGGGTTTGAAACACAAAACAAGTACAGGGTATTTAATTCTATGGGTCAGCAAGTCTTCTTCATTCAGGAAGGTGAAGTTTTAATCTAGTCATTTTTTGTATCAAGAATCTAATGGTGTGATATATATGAACACTCAATGCAGGATTTCAAAAATATGAATGGAAACAGTGTGTTAAAGTACATACAAGAATATCTTTTATAACATCAGAATTGTTGAAATAATGACCATCAACAGGGAAAACTGTGGAAACTTTAATGCGACTGGCTGACAAATAGTCTGAACTGTTTGTAGAACAACAAAGTTCTTCCAAATAGAATACTTAGTGTAGTTCAGAATGCATGGCATTGTCTCAATAAATATCAGCAGCTACAACACTTTTATCCGAGACCAGTTAACGTGTTACTTCATAGATCTATGAAACAAATATGTTAGATGTAGAATTTCTGAAAAAGCATTGGACAATTTGCAATATCATTTGTGCTTCTTTCAGCCAGCTTATCCAGATCTGTTCATGTAAATGAAAATCATACCGGTGGTATTTTATCTGTTAGAAACCTATCTAAAACACAAAACTATCTTTGTTTTAGTTTTGCTTAATGTACAGAATGATTTCAGATAATTTAGATTTTTAAAGCAAATCTCCTCTTAGTAAAATAAAAATGCATTGCGTATGTGGAAGCTTATGTAAACCTGAAATGCTTCAGAATCTAGCTGCTGCTGGAGATACTGCTGTGGACCAAACAGAGAATTTATTATGCACATCACAGACAACAACAATCGGGTAAGAAAGTGAAACGGCAGTAAATATTTTACAGAAGGCTACCATTTAGGTTGAAACATTTCATTATTGTGAATGATTATTAGTTTTACTACATTGGTGAAAGATTTGCAAAAAAGCGTTTTAAATAACGATTGTGATTTGTTCAACATAATGTTTAGTGTTTTTTTCTAGATGAACCTGCAAGACCATCTAGACAGTTTTTAAATAACAGTTTTTTTAACATCTTAGCATGTTGTGTGGGTGAATTATAGTGTACCAGTAATTCGCAACTTCGTTGTGCTATGAGTCATTTACGATATAATGCTGGCAAAGCTTTGTTCTGTTGTTTATGGGCGATTGGCTGCTCTAATAGCTTCGCTGTGCTATTGGTTCATTGACAGTATAATACTCACACAGTCAATGTCGTTCTTCCATTAACTTTAAGGAGATAATGAGGCTGAGGAGACCTTTCGAATGCGTGTGCTGCTGTTGCATCGGTTGCTGTGACTGTTGTAAAATGACCCTGTATGTAGAGAGTCCACCCGGAAACCCAATTGGCGAAATCAACATGGAGTATGTTTACAATTTCAAAAGAAACTCAGCATATTATCCAGTTGATTTGATTTAATAGCTATTGACCTAAAAAGAGCCGAACGTCGCTTAACTATGCACAATTATTCTGTTAATTTAACAGGAAGTAACGTTTACTAAACACATGATAGAAGAAATCCTTTATTATGTGTTTACTGCGCAGTCGCTATTGCTGTGAAGTGAGCTTCGGTTTGACGGACGGCAGACATGGTCGGTTTGGAACATTAAACGGGCCATGTTGCCCTTGTAGGTGTTCCGACGTCGACTTTCCGGTAGTAATATTTCTTTCTTTTAATATTTTAGTAAATTTTCTTAGGTAAAACATGTTACTCAATCAAAGACAGATTGAATGCGGTAACTTCGTCTTAGGTTTGCAAATTCTGTTAATGACTAACACTTCGCCGGTTTTTGCAGTACTGATTAAAAAGAGTTAACTTCAACTATACAAATGGCAAAGCGAGTTGTTTTGGAAAATCAATGTAAATTATATATCGCAAAAAATAGTAGAATTGGTTTAACATTTTCTCACAGATTACATCAGACCAAGGGGCATATTACATTGGTCAGACTACGAAACAATGGACAGGGTGTTGCCAAGAAACCTTCACTGACGCAGACAACTTCAACGTCAGCTGTAAGTAGAGCATGCTTGTATTATCACTTCTAAAGGTGTTCTTTCCTACGCATTAGGTAATCTTATTTATTCTTTGAGCCATCATCAGCCATAAAATGGAAAACTGAGTAGTACTGTAGCTGACGAAAACAATATAATAATCAACACAATTATTTGCAGTGAAAATTAAAGTGCATTTTCTGTTGTAGTTCCTATGGATATGGACCCAAAGACAAAAGCAATTATGTTTGCTTCAGCTATATTAGTGGTAAGTTTTTTTCTACAGATCATATGACTTGAAAAGAACCCGCCCTAAAAAATCCCAAATTACAATACAGCCAAACCACTGGTCCCGCTTCTTAAAAAAGGAAGGTAATATTCCTTTAGGTATTTAACCAGGCTTATGTGTAAAACTGCACGTTTTATTCAAAGATATTTTGTCTGTTTTCAGTGACTGGTATGAAACAATTTTACCGCTCATCCGTAAAAAGTATTAAAAACAATTTTAAATTGTGCTTTTCTGTAACCCTCTTTTCAATTTCTTTCTGTGTTTATGTGAGGTGTGTTTTATTGTATTGCAGGATTTCCAGGTCTTCGAACAACAAAAGAACAATAATCACAATTATTAAATACGTTGCAGTGATACCGTGTGGAACTGCTCTGATCACATCCTCGAAATCGATATTTTTCAAACTAAAGAATAGAGCTTTATTTATAGATGAAATTTTGAGCTTTCTAATTATAGAGCTTGTATTTTACAAACACACCACACAAATATTCCACACAATATATGTTTCCATGTTAATCTACCTTGTAAATGAAATATTATATGAAACCAATCATGGTAAATTTTTCGAATATAATTTAAACTGAATTATTCTGAAACGATGAAGATACATGTGCAAAAATTGCATCGACATAGCTAGGTTCATTTTAAACTGATACTGTTTATTTTATGAAAATATTTGTCTGTTCAAGCAGCCAGAGCCATCTATCCAATATCATGGTCTTGAATGTACCAGTAATACAATTATTATATCTCTCTATTTTGAGCAGATTTGTTTTTGTGAATTACTAAATTCATAAACGATACCCTTGCCTAAAATTATACAAATTCTTTGAAATGAAAGCTAGTGAGCTTCAGAATAGTATAAACACTAGACTTACACAATACACCCGCATTTCAGAAAGTTTACTAAAAGGAATGATGATATAATATTCGCATGGGCCAATGACAGACAGATTTAGGGACAGCCAAACGCGTCTAAAATTGTATCCAAAGTACTCATTGTTTGTTAGTGATTTTAACAAAGGATTTTTACTGTTTTGTTATATCATTTGTTTATTATCTTGTAAAAATTATTCACCCAATCAGTCGGCTTGTCTACTTTTACGAGCTAATACCGAAATCAAACGCATACAATTTCATTTGTGTATCAGTGTTTCCCAGAGCCTTGTGTAATATGATTACGTTTATGTTTAAATGCTGTTTATCATTGCTTGTCATTGTATAAAAGCTCTGCAGTTTACAATTGAGTCTCTCATATCCGAACTCCGCGGGTGGGGGGGGGGGCATGGATTTGGTTTGGATATGAGAGAGTTCGGATGTGAGAATTTCGGTCGTTTATGAGTACCAATAAAGCGGCCATGAAACCCTTTTAAAACCCATTTCTTATCAGTCCCGGTAACTCGCGGCCGTTATAATCCTTTCTTTATTGACAAAACCATGTCCATCGCAACGGCATTAAACAATTAGATAGACATACAGGGTATCTACGCGAGATGTTGTTATGGCTACCAAGTAAAGGGGCAATTTAGTGCCGTAAAATACTCAGAATTATGTGTACACAATAACAGACAATGTGTTGCTCGCAAAAGAATTGCGGGGTTTTCGGAGTTCGGATATGGGAGTAAATGTCTAGGGAACACGTTTTGAGTTCGTTCCAGGAAAATTCGGATATGAGAAGGTCGGATAAAAAAGACTCTATTTTTTAGTGCATTATTATGTCAAAAATAATGTTTTCTTTAACTTTTGAATGTCTCACAATTGTTTCTGTAAATATTATTCATATTATTCCCATTAAACTATAAATATATGAAAAGAATAAAAACTGAAAAAGAGGTTTTGAATAATGAATCATTTAAGTTTTTCGCTTTATTAAGTGTTATGAGTAGTTCCAAAGAATCACACATGAAACACCAGTACCAACACGACAAATGAAAATGTGAAACTGCTATTATTTCAGAATATCTTAATATAATGTGGTCTTATTATCCGTATGCGTATAGTTAGTTTAACGCTATAAATATGCAACTTTTAGTAACTTTAGCAAAAAGTTTATAAAATCATCAGAGTTGAAAAAGGCATATAAAACAATGAAAGCAATATACATGAATGTTATTTCTAAAGTGAGGAAGTTTAGTTAAGATATCGTTTTTTTTATTTGTAGCAAATGTTCCTTCTCATGTTAGTTGTTCTTGTGTCAATGTCAATGTAAGATGTAAAATGTAGCACTTTGTCGCCATTGTCCTTTTGGTAACACAGATTTCTATTCAGCAAAATTTGACATCTTAATATCCAGTGTTGAAAGCAAACATACTACTGGACTTATATTGATTGCAACCATGCTTTAAACTTTTCCCGGGAATACAATATCTACTCTAAATAACTCCGCACTACCAAAACAAAGAGCGAAACTTCGGTTTAAGCTTTCAAATTTGACAAAGACGCCCTTGGGTTGCAGGAACTTCAACCGTTAGAGGAATGCATGAATAGAACAAGCATGTTCTCGTAATCATGCCTGACTGGGGAACAGACAATGAAATTAAGCTGTATAGAGTGCTTATCCAATCCAGATTGTAGCAGTATTATCTATTGCTCGGCGAGACCATTCTCTCTGAAGATTCTCCACCCGATGCAAAATCATGCATAGCCAAGATCCGCATGAACATATATTAGTATTTGTGACATGAAAAAAAAGCAAAAGAGTATAATGATTTGCTTCTACTTGTAAGTTTTCTTCTTTTTTCCTTTGCCAAAATGCAAATTCATTTAAGGCATTTCTTGTCTAACACCGTTGAAACAGGAGCAGCCGGAGGTTTGTTATTTTTAGCTATAAAATGATGTTGATGGTAATATTTCATAAACAGTGTAACTGAATATCACTTTCTCATTCAAATGGGCAACTGCCGTTTATTTGGATACTTCTGAACCAAACAGTAAATGGGGAATAGTGGAGTTATTGTATCGTAAAAGACTCTAAAATCACAATAATTTAACCTTTTATGGAGTTCTAAACTTTTTCGAAGGGAGAGGAATCCTTTTAAAACTCTAAACAGGGAACAGTGTTATAATACAATGCAAATAAATAACGAAGCATGGGAACTCATTTAGCATAAAATGAAATCTTCTGAACCACACCATCAATTGGGTTGTTTTTGATATATCAAAACCATATGAAAAACTCCACCATAGAATCCATGAATTAGAATTTATTGATATAAGCTCCACAACCAAAACTGCTCGCTATAACAGTGGTGCCTCTGCCTTTAAGATAAATCCCCATACAAGCCCTTACAGAATGATATTATAGCTGAAGAAAGATTTGGACTGATTCCCGTTCATGTTTTAAATATGCACTGTATCTTGTATTTTTTTATTTATTTATTTATTTTTTTTTGACGAATAAAACAGGTCAATGCACATATCTCTGGACAACATAAAACGCCACATAATGAGCACCACAGCACTTACTCTTACCCGAATATACTGCAATCCAATTTATGCCATCATTTGCAGACAATCACAAACCACATAAAACATTTAAAACGTCAGTCACAACATTTCCTCAAGTTTGATCTAACATACTTTTACTTTTAGGATTCAGCGCCGTTTTGTTCTAAGTTTTTGCTTTGCCCAACTAGCTGCGGAAATTGGCGGTATTTGTTCTTGAAATTTGCAGCAGACAAAAGCCTGCGATCTACGACTATTCTTTTAAGTATATCAAAAAGCATAACATAAGCTGATAAATACTTTTTATGTGTTCTGACATAAAAAAATATATTTTTTAATAAGTAATAATATCATGTTTATAATTCCAAATAAAAATTCTGTTTTAGTAATATTTTCAAGAAGCAGATTTCTGGGATCTATAGATTTAAATAACTTTATCTGTATCTAATAATTACTTTTTTCCGTTCAGTTAACCAAGACCCATTTAATGCTGAAAAATTATAACTTTTGATAAACAGTATCACAGAAAGTGCAAAGAGAACCAAATTGATGCTAACAAAATGTTATCAAAGCTGTTATATTAATTAGAACTTACAATTATTTAAAAGTGCCCATTGCAATTGTGTAAGCCCCTATACAGGAACTTCGCACGTTGTAGTTAAGCTGCCAATCTTGTGCACTTGGGAAATTCCTGAATCTATTAGCTTATTTATTTCCGATTCACATTACGCCGTAATGTTAATGCCCCTTTCTCTTTTGAAACAACCTTGTTTTAAGTTTAATCTAACGCGATTTTAGTACAGCTACGAGATAGGGGATGCGCATGGTATTAGGCTGTGTCTGTCATTTCTTTATTGTTACGGCTGGAATCCCTTCATATATACCAGCTTATACTTCTACAAGGGCTCTATTTCTGCCATCTTTCTGGCAGCCTCTGTTATCTGCAGTTTCTTTTTTTCAAACAATTCACCTCAGAAGACACAACGATATGATTTCAGCACACTGGCTTTTTCTGAAGTAAACCTCAAGATACCTGTTGCCCAAGTGATTATCCATATTGAGCACCCTCGCTTGTTGTCTATACTTGTTCTGCAGGATACCACTCGTTCAATCTTCTCAGTGTTACTAAAATAGTTGAGCCATTCTGTTCCCAAAGACAACTAGGTCGGCCGGTTTCTAAATTCCAAATGCAACCTTTAGCTGAATAGTTTGTGGTGTATGCATTATGTACCTTATTGTATAGAAGGCGTCTGAAGCGTATTTTACTCTCACATCGGGATTAACGCTAGGTTTAATGATATATAGATTTGAATTTCTTTCCCAGGAGCTGACGGAAGGACACGTAACATTGTGGGTATGAATTTATGTGAGTTTTACCTGTCAGTGTTAATCTGACCTTTTATACAATGCAACCTGATTTAATAATAATAAAAGAGAAGCGACAGTAAACACAATTGTCTAGGTCCAGTCAACATACCATTTTAAAACTATGAATATTATGATGATATATGAATATGTATATCGTTATTAAATCCTGATATGTCCGTTGTTTTGGGATTGCTTGTTGGGACGGATGAGCTGCAAATCTCGAAACGGAAATCAGGTTAAGTCAATTATGACTGACACTGACACAGGTGCTTGGCGCAGTTCTAGATGATTTCTTAATTCATTTAAATTTCAAATTTCTTAATTCATTTAAATTTCAAATTTCCAAGTGTGAGTGAATTTGGTATAATGTTCGAGTGCCTTAACATAACGTTCATTTTAATATTATATACTTCCTGCGATATAACCGCAGAGCGGCTTTCGCTTAAAATTTTTAGGTTTCAGTTTAGAATGTCTCTGTTGATTTGTCAGTAAAGTTTAGGACCTGTGTGAAATAACTTGAGCTTCATTTTTTCATATTTTTATGCTTCACGCTGTTTTATAAAAAATAACAGTAACATTCCAATTGCATACTAATTCTTACCACTCTGCTTACCTTGCTGGTTTTGTATGTTTAATCAAAGGGTATGCCACTGCATTTCCCTGTGTAATATCATCGGCATCTTATGCTCTGTTTGCTGTCGGACATCATGTGAACCATTGTCTTTGGCGTTTTTTTTCACAAACACATCGTTTTTGTTTCTGGGTCAGCTCCGGCTTAGTTGCCTGTTCTTTATTAATGCCTGTTGCATAATGCAATTTTCTTACTGTTTCTATTTCATATTAATACTCTTTGTATTTATTGAAGTCGAGAGCTAAGGGACATAAACTATTCGGTTGTTTTTAGTTTTGTATCTCTTTATCTATTGTGCTGTTTATCCAGATTGATTAATTCATAACTTTCACCATCAAACCAATTCCTCCCTTCCGTACTTTAGCCCATCGTACTTCCTCTTGCTCTGTTAGTTTAAATTATCTGTTTTATTTTTTCGTTAATCCGTGATAATATTCGGATATTACTTGTGACCTGAATTGTATTATGTATAATTCTTACTATTTTATATTCTATATGAAAAGCTTTGACATGTAAATAATAAAGAGTGTGTTTTATTTGTTGTCAGGCCACGAGAAATATCAGCTTTTTCTTGAAATAAAACGATATATTTATCATAACTGCAGTTCGTTTGATTCCGAGTGTTAAGCAATTCTTTGATATTACTCATCCGTGTAATAAAGAAGAAAATACAGATAACTAAACACACTTTTTGGTTTTATTTATTTAAATATTTAAATATTTAAGGCATTTAAATAGACAAGTTAGACAAGTTAGATGTATTATTATTATTTAGATGCTAACTTGTAAAAATATCCTTTGCGAGTGATTTTTTAAATTTTATAAATTCTGGAATTGAATAGCAAGTATATTAAATCATTTCTAGAATAAGTTACACATATAGAACATTTTGTCTGGTTCTACCCTTATGTGTCTCTGTCTTTTTTACCATGTTACTGTAATATTTTTTAACAATTGTACCAAAATATGTGAAGAACGGCCGCGTTATGCGAATGACTTACATTCATATAACTCTAAGCGTTCTATTTGTTTAAGCACAAGCAATATATTTCGTGTCAGGATAAGACAAGGGTTCAATCATAGAACAACCCTAAAGCCAAAACGAGTAAATCTATACCCCGTACTTTGTTATCTTATTAGCTTAAAAGTGTCATGACACTGTTTTCCTGGATGACGATTGGATAATACATTTACGGCATATAATGTGAGCCATAGGCATGAACGACCACCATGCATAATTCTAACAAACCTAGCAAATGCCTGAAGCGTTTATTTAATAAATGTAGAGATTAAATGCCATTGAGCTGAAAACGAATAAGTTAAACAAATAAATATGTTGAAGTAGATTATCACCAGAAAATACTTACAAATGCAATATTATAACAACGTTACTACAACCTTAAGTAAATTTCATATAAATTTACGGTGGATAATTTTACCAGTGGATGATGTTAAATGGGATAAATTATCTGGAAGATTAGCATTGGACATCTTTTTATAATGTTCTTGCTAGCATATCTTAGCATCAACCAATCTTAAATAGGTTAACCATATCTTAATATTACCTTGTCACTCAGCATGAACTCACAATTTAATACATTTCATCTTCAATTTAAACTATATTTCAATAGTCCATTCTTTCTGAGTCGATTTTGAATATGCTAAATGAATAGTTTAGTACCATTTCTGTGTCATGCACTTAACCATAATTATGGTTCTTCTGCTGTTCAAACACCTCGAAATCCTGCAGTATAATTAAACAAATAAATTGAAAACTGACAATGGAAGAAAACCAGAACACTTACAAACAAATTAAATGAGCATCTGGAACAACACTAATTATTTTATAAAGCCACCTTTCAAGACTCAACGGTAAAATGTTTTCAAAAGAATTCGACACCACTGACCTATTAATGTTATAATCATCATAATTATCATTATCATTTAATACGAATTAAAAATGGACAATTGAAAAAATAAATAAATCCGAACTTGAAAAATACAATCTTCTTTTATATGAAGCAGGCCCATAGTTTCACTGTTTTAATGAGAAATGACTTTGCGGACTTTGAAGTTGTCGTAAGATCCCTCTGATAAACAAATTTACAATAATTATAGCTGAAGCAAACATAATGGCTTTGGTCTTTGTGTCCATATCCATAGGAACTGCAACAGAAAATGAGCTTTTTAAGCAACCGACGGATATTTATTAAATAACTTGAAACAGTTTTAAGGATATACAACTTCCCATTTTATAAAATCTTATGTAACCAGCAAAAACTGTTGCTACTTACTAATTCAATAAATAAATATGGATAAGATGTGGTTTAGAGAGCGATAATAGACATGTGCTTTGACGTACAGCTGACTTTGAAGTTACCTGCATCTGTGAAGGCTTCCTGACTACATCCTGCCCATACTTTCGTAGTCTGGCCAATTAAATATTCTCCTTGGTCTGATTTAATCTGTTTCAAGACAGAACCAACTGCATTTGTTTTGGGCAAAGACAGACAATTGATATTAGTAATCGAGAAATATAGTCTTTGCTTTGCTAGTCTTATTAACCGAAAAATTCTTACCAACATACCGTCAAATAAAAAATTAACTTTGCACAATTACTTCTAAATAAACTGCCTTTATTCTATGTTTACTTAAGGATAATGCCGAAGTAACAGTTTTAGCTGATGAAAATTACTAAATTATCAGCAAAAACTCCATACCGGAAAGTCGAAGTCAGTGCATTTACAGGGGCAACAAGTCCCATTCAAGGTTCCAAACCGACCATATCTGCCGTCCGTCAAACCAAAGCTAACTTCACAGCAATAACGACTACGCAGAAAACACAAAGATATGGTTATATAATCTATTTAGTAAATGTTAGTTTATATCTAATTGTACTCTTCAAAGCCGTTATCACCTGAAAAGTTCATCTTGGTGTGCTTTGTGAGGGTGGCAGGGAGGGAGGGAGTTAAATTTCGTAATCGTTAACTTACTCCATGTTGATTTCGCCTATTGGATTTCCAGGAGGACTCTCTACATACAGGGTCATCTTGCAACAGTCACAGCAACCAACGCAGCAACAGCACACGCATTCAAATGGCCTTCTCAGCCTCATTATCTCCTAAATATTAAAGACCAGCGTCAACTCTGTGGGTATTATATTGTCCATGAATCAACAATACAACGCAGCCATCAGAGCATGATATGGTTATTTTAGGTGACATAATTATCATTTACATGTAAATATCGTAAAGATAAATTTATGAGAAGTCATATTTATAGTATGTTAATGTTAATAAGCATCTGTAGAAATCGCTGGTTTGAAACTAGTGTTTGGTTAGAAATATTATTTCAAACTTTTTATATGACCATTGCTATGATGTATTCAGAAAGACCACTATTTTCAAGAAGATACAATATCAATTTTAAACACACTTTAAACAATTTATTTCAAACTTTGTTTGAAGCATAATACACTTCTATGGAATAGTTACATTACGTTTCCTACCTTATTGTTGTTGTCTTTGATGTGTATAATAAATCCTCTGGCTGGTCCAAACCAGTATCTATGGCAACAGCTGGATTCTGAAGTATTGGTAACTTTACATTTTTGTGCCTATGCAGCCAATGCAGTTTTATTTTCAAGAGATGTGATCATTACTACCTGAAGACAATTCATATGTTACGTAATTTTCGTTATTGTGCAACTAGTCGTGTGTAATAGTTAATTGAATAGTTATGTACTTTTCTAGTACTAGTGTATCACTTGGTGGTGCATTACTCAAAAAGCCTTTTACAAAGGTCAACAACTGGATTAACTAGATAAGAATCTATATGATGGGACTGTGTGCAACAACCTAGCCGACAACGTTTCGCTTTTGGCCTACAGGCGTAAAAGGTCCTAAATTAATATCTTCATAAAACTATCACAAATGATATGATATCACAGTGAAATATTTGGTATCGCTGATATCTGCAGAGATAACTGATGTTTTTTTAAAAACAGAGAATCATGCTATTTAGATGCTCTGGTAAAAGATTGTTTTGTTTTGCAAATAGTTCTAAAACTATTCGTTAACCAGACATAGTTACGGATTTGTGAAAGTTCCTTCAATTTTATTTTGCGGAACGTCTCAATTCACGCACACTTGCACACTCCAAGCTGCATGTCTTTATTCGCAGATTAAAACTGGCTTCCTTAAAATTACAGCTCAAAGAATACATGATCCTTTACCTTCCTGTACGAAGAAAATTTGCTGTCCCATAGAATTAAACACTCTGTACTTGTTCTGTGTTTCAAACCCTGTTACAACTGTGGTGTCACAAAAAAATTTACATAAACATAGTTCGCAAAATAACAACTCCACTTTCTATGAAAAACATTTAGTTTGTTCCGACTTTAAGTCATCTAAAGTTAATTCTAAACTTAATTCTAAACTTAATTCTATCGTCCTGTTGCAAATGCTGTATACAGATGGAATCCATGTAAGACTACGCATGTCATTCAGACAAAATCAGAAGGAAAACAAATATTTATTGTACATGTGCTGACGTATCAACCAAAGTATAGTTTGTTGGTTGAGTACATTGATAATTCAGTTTTATAAAGTCATGGACATCTTTAAAATAACTGAGAAATCAGGATTCTTTTTTTTAATTTAGAAGTACGCGTGAACAGGTAAAATAAAGATCAGCAATAAAGATATCTGCTGGAAACTAGACTGATTTTATCGTGTTAAAATGTAGCCATTATTCGAGCTGAAATGCCTGACACTCTATCGCGTTGTATTTGACTGATCTTTATAGAGCATAATACTTTATATAAAATGTGCAACCTAAAATCTTAAAAGTTATAAGGAATAAAAACTTTATTTACGTTATTATTTTTTCTTTATTTATAAATTTTTTAAATTAAAAACATTGTACATTTATATCATTGATGAATTCCAGAGCGCATCTTCACAAAGCCAAACAAATTTGTTAACCTCAACATCTAGTTTGTATGGCAATAAACAATGGAACACCGTATCTGATAGAAACTACAGAAATGTGTGAATGACTTCTGAAAATAATGCTTGAGAAGTACCCTTAATTTGTAGGAATGTTGCCTCTTAAAATGTTATAAATTAAGACTCATATATTTAAGGTGCCTATATCTGAAAAAAATAAAAGTTTCTTAAATAAAAAGTACTAATACTTGAAATGTGAAATAACATACAAATACTTACTTTCAAGTAGCTCCTTTCCTTGCTTACTGAGTAGTTGATAAACATTTTTAAGCAATCTAATTCTGCAGGACAATCATCTTTTGTTTCAGTTGCTCTCAGATGACTCGGAGTCGTAAACGCTACAAAAGATTTAGATACCAAATCACTAATTTAACAGATATTCTCTTTATGAATTTGTGAGCGTCGTGATAATTTACTTTTGAAGATTAGAAAAGGAGTGAAACCACAATAAGGTATGTCAGAAATAAATTACCTACTGAACATGGTGATCGGTACTTTAATTGCAAGAATGAAGTGTTTACTGAATAATCACCAAAACAATTGCTTACCAAAATCATGTCCCTGTTGTTTTGGCTCTGTAAAAGACAGTTAAAGACTTTAACTACTGGTGATGGGACTCATTGTAATTACACGAGATCTTTTCGGTGTAAAACTGTTGTGTGAATATATTACTTTATAAATTATAATTTTCAAATGAACAACACAAATTACTCAGTCCTTAAGTACTAAATAAAACTACAATTTCGAGCAATATAACGCAACTCGGCCAAATAACAAATTCAAACTCTTACGGCTATCGATTGCAACGGCTCCCGATGCCATGATAGGAAACCGAATTCATGCAGATAGTGCAGGAAAATTTGTAAACTGTAACAAAAGAGCAAAGGCTAATTTTAAGTGATGACTCTGCTATATTTAGCGGTTACTATATGTTAAGATGCTAAAACGTTTAACACCTTAGCAATACACTATACATGTGCTATTTTCGTTTACATAAATTCTAAACATAAATTCCAATGGTATTAGAAAACAGCAAGGCGCAGCAAGATGGACACAAAGAGAAAGAGATAGAGATAGATAGATAGAGGGATAGATAGATAGATAGATAGATAGATAGATAGATAGATAGATAGATAGATAGAGAGAGAGAGAGAGAGAGAGAGAGAGAGGCAGAGAGAGATGGTTAAAGAGAGAGTGAGCTATGCCATAACTTTGTCGAAGACTTGTCACCTGACACAGCCTATAAACACATGTTTTTCCGTTTACATAATTTCTGACACCTTGTACGTTTAAGTGGAGCTGCATCTCTTATCAGTTGAAGAAACCTATGGAGTGCAAAAGCATTAGAAAATTGCATTTTCAACCAATGCTTGTCCGTAGACAGTTGTCCGTACAGGATAATGGATGTTGATGTAGTTGTTGCTGCATACAAATATCAGTGCTATGGGCGTTCATACTCGAGAACTAGAGAAAATTCATCAAATATATTCGAAAACATTAAAACCTGTTTGAATTTACACACTCACAATAAAACGGGAACATAACATCTCTCTCTCCAAGTGATAAAAATGTGTCAAAATTTTAGCTCTTTGTTCTTATTCTTGAAATGTTCTATTCTATTACAGCCATATCTAAACCAGGCAGTTTGCTTCTGCAAGCCATCTTTGACTACACATGATTATATAAGGGGTTGAGTTGGGATAGAGGTTAAAAGAAATAAACTGTTTAACAATCAAGAGATCTTGAAAGTGCGAATGAACCCTGCTGAAAAAGTAAAAAAAGTAAAAGCAAATTTTACCAAACCTTTTTAGATATTTGTGGAAGGAAAGGCTGACTCCTCCCCTCATACCCTACCCCCAAGCCTAATGAAGTTCAACATGAGTCACAGATACGTGCGCTTTGTAAATTAGACTCTTTCAAGTCCCCCGTTATTTGTTGTGGAGCAATCACAATATTACTTCCACTTCCAACATTTTAGACATCCGACATTTTTTGCCCTTAAACAGTGTGTGGCCTTATAAATCTAACCAAAAGCTACCAGGGCATTTAAACATATAACAATGTGTTAAGTTTCAAAAACGTTTACTTACACGTTTATTTCCCTTCCGGTGCTACTGATACAAACAACAGAAAGCAAAATAATTTATTTGAAAGCAATTCGTTGTTGTATGGTGCAATACAAAGCCCGTGAATTGTGAGGTTCGTATGAATCTCTGTTGTATGGAAAGTATATGATAAATCCCCAGCTACCCCAGTTTATGCTGAAGCGCAATACAAGATTAGAATTGTGTGCGTGTACCGCTGCCAATATATTTCGCATTGTATCGACTTTTTCGTATAAAGTGCCAACAGTGGAATGGTCTTTTCTACTGTATTGATATTCAGGCAGGATTAAGTCTGCTGATGGGTCAATATGTTAGTCCAAACATGTAAACAAATAAGTCCGCGCTGAATCTAACTAACAGTTATTTGTGATATGTTTTTGTGAACTCGGGCCACTCTCAGAGTTAGAGTGGTCGTATTTCAGGGGTATTAGGAAGTTTTACGGTAAACGAAAGCACAATATTGTCAACCTTTATATTGCTTAATAACTTCCACAACAGCAAAGAAAAGAATAATAAAAATTACGCATTATACAAATATTTTAGCAATTAGGTCCTACTGCCAGGGGATAGTTATACAATAACCGATGTCACTGTTTTTTAAAAAGCAGATTCATAATAGTACTAACTGGAATCGTGAACTAGGGTTTGTTTTACGCACTTCACTTTTTTGAGACCAATACTATTTGCGTGATTAAAAATGGGGTTTGGTACTGGAAAGTGGGGATTACTCTGCTGGTCCTTTGATTTCGTGAATGAAACGATTTAATTAGGATCTTGATAACGAGCCGCCAGAAACTGGAGACGTTTGGTGTTTGTGAGTAGCAGCCCCATTTCCTGGATGGTAACATCCCAGGACTCCATTGTAGTTCACCCACTTTAGCCTACGGTGCCCTCATGCTCCTGAAAAAATATGGCTGGGTTTTAGACTACATCCCTTTCCTCAACTGAATGAGCGCGTATTTACCACATGATTGCCACTAATTACCATGTGACTAAGTGACGCATAAGATGTGCATTTCGAATAGCTATCTAGATCTGTATGTGTCTTGTGAGTGTCAATGTTTGTGACATTGACTGCTGTGGTTCCGTTAAGCAGCATGTCACTTTTTGTCATTTTTGCTCACAAATGGCTTCAATACCAGTAATAGGCAGTCGCATACCGATGCGAGGTTACGTCATAATTATTTGCTGAATCAACTGGTGCAATGTTTCAACTTTATCTTTTGACGTTCGACGATGCAAGTTTAAAGTACTTGACTTGGGATACGGGATATTATGTAGAAACATAACTCGATCTCTTTCTATCCGTTAAAAAGTATGCTGATCTTGATGCTGGAGGAATTCGAACAAAACGATACAGAAAAGTGTGTTCATTTGAAGATATAATAATAATGATGTTAATTGTGATGGTTACATCACGAAGTATTTACTGTTATATTTGGGAATCAATTTAAATTCCGTGTCTTATGACTGTGTTTTACAAGTTATCTTTATAAAAATTATGACGGTTTTTTTTCTTCAAAGAAGCTGGTTAAGTTGCATAGAAATTTTATTGATTTATCGTGTTAGATAACATAGATTCATAGGTAACACGACAAAAGAAAAAACGAAATATTGCCAAGAAACTCGCATAACTGCACAAATATTCAAGGTTTAACCGTCACCTTAAAATACATTACACGTAATTTGTTTTTAAATGTGTTTTCACACACGTTTTTGTATCATGGCAAAGGCTTTATGTGTTTATACGCTTCATAAATATTTATTGTTCAACACCTTAGCGCAGGCGCATTTTCCTTTGTGGTTTCAATACATTCGAGCCCAAGGATCAAAGCAATTATTTTGCTATTGCTATATTTCGGGTAAATTAGTCTTTTCCAACGCTTTTGTATCAGTTAGTGGCTTTTCTAACGTTTTATTATTAGTAAGTTAGTCTTTTCCATGGTATCCTTACTGGAAATTTAGTTTCCAACCTATTATTTTTTCCGAATATATTCTTAAATTAGTTTTTTTGTAATTGCAATTCCTAATTCTCAAGGAACCAAACTGAAGCCCTTTTAACGAAAGAAATTTAATTGCCCACTCACTGAATCATCTATTTTCTTCCCTTTTTTTTGGTGTGAATGGATAAAGTATAAAATACACCAAACTGCACAAATCAAATAAGCTACCGATAAGTCAAAAAGTGTTATTTCCTCATATCCATATTTTAGTACTAAATGAACTGAATACCATCTATTTAAAACATTTTCTTTTTCGGAAATACTGTTAGTCATTTGAGTGGACATAACTTAAGGCTATGGGTTTGCGACTAATTTAAGGCAAATGTCTTAATTAATTATGCAATATATCTTAATAAAATAACCAAAATCAAACAAGAAATAAACAATCTGTAACATATTCAGAGATAACATACAAAATCCTGGACATTTAATCATTTACATACACCCAAGCCCCAATTTCCAGTGCAGTTCCTTATTACTTGCTATCTCTCTGCGTTTGCCTGTTAATAAACATCATATTTCTTGCTTCCATTCCTTGAAAAACATCATTTTATGTTCTGTGTTTGCTATCTAAACATAAGGACAAAAATTATTTAAAATTTTATACGTGAACATGCTTTTTCATGGGAGATATTTTATTTAACTTGTAATAACGACAGGAACACCTTTTTATTGATATAAAGTATAAAAAATGCATTTGATGTTTCTGCAATAAAGCTTTAAAGTTTGGACAATTTTTCTGTTATTAGACAAGTAGTCTCATTTAACACAACAAAGTTGTGTTGAAGAAATTTGATTGCCCACTCACCGAATCATCTTATTTTCTTCCCTCTTTGGTGTAAATGGCTAATACATAAACTACACCAAGCTGCAGAAATCAAATAAGCCACCGGCAGGTCAGAAAGTGTTATTTCTCCATATTCATATGCACTGTAAATGAACTGAATACCGTCTATTTAAAATTTGTCTGTTTTCTTTTGTAATTTTTTGTAGACATATCATAAGGATATGAGTTTGCGACTAATTTTAGGCAAATATCTTAATCAATTATACAGCATGTCTTAATCAACGAATCTGTAGCATATTCAGAGATATCTTCCAGAATCCGGGACATTTAATGAATATAATGTACCCGAGCCCCAATTTTCAGTGCAATTCTTTGCTATTTGTTATTTCTCTGTGTTTAAACGTCTGTATATAAACGCCAGGTCTCTTGTTTCCAATCTTCAAACACACAGAATACATATGATGTTTCTGTAAAAATGCTTGAAATTTCTGAAAGTTTGTCTGTAATTAACCAAAATAGTCTCATTTAACGCAACTTTTGAACTTATGTTTGGTGACGAAATAATCACATAACGTTAGGGATATGGTTAGACCTTGTTACTGAGATAAACATACTTATTTCTTACACTGTAATTCACGTCTTCCAGTGACTATTTGGTTATTTTAAAGGCATTAAATTTGAAAAAAATTGCGAAGTTGTGTTGTGCTCGTTATTTTACATTTGATATTTCTATTTTGATATAATGAATCAGATAATAATCAATAGTTTGCACTTTTCCGATTAAATATTAACCAATATGCATTGTAATAAGCTCTACCGTGCTCCAGTAATTTTTTAAAGAAAAGGATAATGGATAACTGTCGAATGCAAGCATAAACAATATTCTTTAGATCCTTGCTCATTTATGCGTTTATTTGACAATTATTTGATTTTAGTTTAACGCTGAAAAAAATAGTTCATTAATTTTTATATTTTCTGCGGTAGTTAGTGTTGAATGGAACAGTTTATCGTTTTAATATACTATGAATTGCTGGAAGCTGGCCTGTTGTTACTATAAGCAACATTTACTACGTATTTTCTTTATTCGTGTGTCGCTTTATAATACAGCTATCCGATTCTACACTTGATGTATGTTATATTTTATTGGCCATTTACGTTTATTGGCAATTTATGTTTAACTTTTTTGTTCTGTATTACTCAATCCAAAGTTGCTTACAATTGACAGCATAATATTTTCTGTCGTAACGGTGTTTATTTCTGCGAAACACTTGCACGATAATGTCCCCATAAATGTATAATGCCCTCTTATAAACTACTCACATAAAACACTCCACAGCTACTCAGCAACCTTTACACAATTGTTTTGAATCCCAATGGGAAAGTGTTATTGATGCGAACATTACCCTTTTTAGGACTCTCTAAAAATAAGAAATATACAGAATTACACTCGGGGATCTTCAATCCTCATAGTTTATTGAATTCGTACGGTGTTTCTGTATCATTCCATTTTTCCGCCATGACCTCGTACGGTGTTTCCGTACCATTCCATTTTTCCGCCATGACCTCCTCTGAGACAGTTAGGGCTAAGACCACCAAATTTTTCAAGAATGTGGTAATTTTTCTGCAGGTGACTAAATAAGGGGAGCAGCTATAGATGCCGGTATAGGCGTTTCGAAAATATTATCATGTCACCGTCTCGACAGTGACAGTTAAAAGAAATAGTATTCAATGCTCAAAGTTGCCTTTATGTCATTGGGTAACACAGGAGATTCATGAAGTCAATTTTTGTGAATATCTTTCAAACGTAGGCGATAAAAACTTTCGCACTTCTGAATATTCCACACTTCATGTGCTGATTTTCGCCAATTTTCAAAGCGACCAGCCATTACCAGTTCCAGGCTTAATTTCCTGTAAGGGTTAACAAGGATATGTTTTGTTTTTTATCTTTTGCTGGAAGGGGGCGTTCTGTTCTAAATATTTTTGTGACGTCTACTTTAAGCATCGTTTTTTAAAATACATCCAAGGTCAAATGAGTGTCGGAAAAAGTTGGATTTTGGGTAACGACAATAAACGTCATGTCTAAAGAGCATTTTTATCGAGAACAGGTTCAATGGATGTTAAAGACTTGAGTAGGCTTTGATCTATGGTAGCACATGTGATCACAACTAAATTACAACCAGATTTAATACTGCGGAAGCTTTTTGTGAGCCAGATCAAAGTCTGCACACCGTTGCTTATCCAACGTCTGTTCAGAGCTGTGTCAAAGACGTTGATCTAGGGACCAAAACCGAAATCAAACTAAATTACAACCATATTCAATTCTGTCATTGGGTTTGGTCACCGACGCAATCTAGCATTGACGTTTTCTCGACGCCAAAAAGTTTAATGGAATATAAGATGTCAAAAGATGTGTTGCCATAGGTTTTATATGCAACTGGCAACTTAGTATGACTTTTACACAGATTTTTAAATAATTCTAAGTTGTATTTTTATAGCCCCAAGTGTAATTTACGTTGCTCTCTAGCGAAAGTGGTCTAGTTCATATTCAATCAGTACTTTATATCACAGACAGTGTTTAATGTCCCTCAACGCCATCTTTTAATGCCATCCATTTAATAAGAAGACAAGCATGAGAATTCTTTTTACAGTTATTGTAAAGCTACCAGCGACATCATCCTCGATCTGCTTTGCAGGTTTTTCTTGGAGTATCAACAGAAAGATGATTAAACTTGGAGTTTAATGAAGGGTAGAGTATATGTTTATAGGGGGTAAAAAACTTTTTGTTAGTAAGGCATTTTTCTGCCACTCTTTAGTGATACTCAGGAGGAAATTGAAGCTAGAAAAATAATGAAAATTATGACATTAAGAAAAGTGTGCAACTTCTCACTTCCAGTCCTGACTTTATTTTAAAATTTTCATATTTTCACATACAGCATAACTGAGAAATAAAATTAACTAAAACACTGCAGTAGGAGACAAGCTGCAGTAATACAATTTTATAAAAGATAGCTATGTGATGGTGTTCAAGCTTTGTATGTTTTGTCATTGGACAACAAACATCTATCGCTAGTGACAATCAAAGATTTTAATAGGGTTAAATTTACTCTGTTCTATGTGTTTCAGATCGCTGGATAGTACTTGTGTAGATCCCTTTTGCGATGGTGCTATTCGTTTTAATGTGTTTTTATCTGCTTAAATGATACAGACATCGAAGAAATATCAAGCAATATACTGTAATGATAATTGAATCCGGGTAAATTTCCTAGTGTTTTCGTATTTTTAGTATAAAAAATTCTTCAAAAGATGAAATGGTGTGTTATAAGCATGTGTGAGAAAGCTTCATAAAGTATCTACTGCATTTCTATATCTTGATCTCCAATGATATTTCAGGTCAATGTCTGGACAACCTTCTTTATATCATAACTACTTGAATTAATGTTATTGTCAAGGGTTTTGTGTAATTCATAATACTTGATGATGTATTGCTCAGGCAGCATTAGAAATCTGTTTATATCCGTAACGTCATATACCTTGGCAGTAAGGTTGCACTCGCGATGAACCTGTAACACAGGTAATAATTGCAGAATTTATTATGCTAACTTTTAAAGGGTTTTTATGTAGGGAGATAAAGAAGTATCGCGTGTAATTCACAAAAAGGTAAAACGAGCGAAAAATTTTAAGCAATGTGATCACTGCCGCGTTATATTAGTACATCACAAGAGTAATCAAAGCAAATAAATAACGGTAAATCTAACACAACAGAAAAGTCAAGAGCTGATAGAAATGTACCAAAACAAATCAATATTTGAAAAAGGACGCAAGTAAAAACACAGTTGTCGTAATTTACTGAGTAATATACCACCACATCTGGTTCCAAAGACTATTCTTCCGTTTAACAGCGAAACAAAGAGTTAATGAATACTTTTTTCAATGCCCCATCAATTACACATATATAAAACAATATGTCCTATTGTATGGATAATGACTTGTTTACTGCCTAAATGGTGAAAGTTTTTATGAAAGCGTTGTAAGATTTGTAATACAATCAATGCATCCCCCCAGCCGTGTATTATTGAAATAAGTAACTTTTCTAAAATCCAGACACCCTAAGAAGCGACAAAGAATTTAGGCTCATCTGATTTACAAATATAATTTAAATTACAAAGACAAAGGGAATATTGCGACGAAAAATCTAAAAATGTATAACCTGTTTACGCCTCTAATTTACAAATCTAATTTAAATTAAGCTTTTCTAAAACACAGGCACCCTAAGAAGCGACAAAGAATTTAGGCTCATCTAATTTACAAATATAATTTAAATTACAAAGAGAAAGGGGATAGTACGACTTAAAAATCTAAAACTGTATAACCTGTTTGCGTCTCTAGTTGTGTAATAATTAATTAAGATTAATAGGACATTTAAGCACTGCTTATTTCGAAGTGTCGAGGTATTGATCTGATATTTTAATCTCTAGCAAAACAGGTACTGTTCAATGCCCAGTGTTCATGTTATGCGTAAATACTTTGTTTATTTTAGCAGTTTCATGCACAGTAATGCTAACATTTGTTAATTGGTAATGTTAGAAAATACATGATACAAACATAAAATGATGTGTTTTTCAATGCCGTGTTTTAAACATATTTTGCCTATTTAACCGTCGCGGAAATAGCTGCTAGCTTTCCAGCGATAATTGTAAAATGTGTGACTGAAACAAAGCGACTTGAAAGCAACTAACTTGGTACGACAGAGCCGGACTTTGACTGAAAAAAATCAAGTAATCTTAAATTACAGAAAAGTCTGCTAAAACCCAATAAAACGTACAGACTTAAAGAAACTGGCTCTTAACTCAATAGATATATAGTAAAAACACTTGTTCTAAATATTAAAATGTCTATAACCATTTTCAGAAATAACATTTCTTCCAGTCTAGTATGTATGTGGGTTTCTGCGAAGCTACGTGAAACCTTTTTAACATTTTTTAAATGGAATGCAGATTTGATTTCAAACAAAAATAGCTAAGCAAGTATAATGAGATAATTCTACCACTTTCTAAGGCATTTGGTACATAGAAGAACACACAAAACAAACAGAAACAAACAACATAAACGAAAGCAATAAGACAGTTCCTTTCCTATGACAATCTTCTCGAATGTTCACAACAATGTCGTTAGCTAATTTTCTCAATCTCTGCTGATTTTCTCTACTCTTTACTGGTTAAAAATACGACAGAAATATCCATAGCAGTGCCTGTAGCAAATCTATTCTTCACCCTCCTGGTTTTATCCTTTCATAATCCGGCTTCTAATATTATGTCCTATTCTAGCTCGGTACTTTGTATGAATATACAACATTAATCAGCGCGACGGTAAGTCTAGTGACATTTGGCAGAGCGACATGTAGTCGAGCAACATCTATTATCTAACACAAGTCAAAACTATAATCATGGGTGAGGCGTTTAGTTTTTTTAGTACTTTTAGTATCTAATTCTGGGTAAAGTTTTTCGTATGATTGGTATGGCTGTTTCCAAAAGCGAATCAAGTATATACACTGAATCTGTTCTCCGGAAAAGCTTGTCTTTTGTGGTCTTGAACGCCTAGTGTATACACTTAAAATGTTCTCCGGAAAAGTTTATCTGTATTATCTTCTTAGGAAATCAATTGAACAATACGAGGAAATTAATGGCAAACTTTCTGGCCTTCTGGTGAGATCAACAAGCACCATAATTCGAGGTTTCGACTAATAGTCACCGTCGCCATTTTCTGTTAATTGTTGCCCGGCTAAATTACAGGACACCACTTTGTATACAAAATCTTACAGGGATGTGGATTCTTATTGCTGCATTCCCACATAAATTACAAATAATTGAGAACCCCATACAGTAGTCTTTCATTTTTTAATATATTAATCCTTTATCTACTGTTTTGGTATGTCATCTAAATGTACTATTGTGCATGAATAACTGCGAAATAGGTTATTAATTATTTTGATGTCCCATTTTACAAGTACCAATTCCCAATCATGTGAATGTGGCGTTTTTGGCACATATCAATGCGTGTTTTTGTATACACAATGTTGTGGCCTTGTGTATATAAGTTTTAGATAACCTGGCCTTTAGCACATACCAATGTGTCTCTTTGCATGCAAGATGCTGTAGCAGCGCCTGCTGGGAGAGTTTCACCTTCTATAGCGCAGGCCCTTACCTGGCCTTCAATTATGTTTTTGGCATGTATCAATGTGTGGCTTTGCATGCACAATGCTGTAGCAACGCCTTCTGAGAGAGTTTCATCTTCTGTAGCACAGGCGCTGGCCTGGCCTCCAGATAAGTTTTTTATAGATTTTACTGCATGCAATTTAATTTTTATTGATGTTTACCTAGTCAGCTCATTAACATGTGTTGCTTCACTAATAAGTCTATATCCACACTTGATGCCATATGTTAATCACAGAATATCCTTCAACAAAAACCTGCACAACATGTCATCAACATTGAAAACACTCAAGTCAAGGACTGTTCAATCTAACCTCACTGATTTTGATTCTTCATCCAGGTGTTATCCCCTCACTTCCGTTATTTATTATCTATTTATGATCTCATAAGTAAAACTCGTTCATGTTTTATAACGTAGGACTCGTTATAACGTTATAAACTTCCAGAATAAAAGTTCTTTTCTTTGAGTTTTATTTTTAAAGCCTGTTGCTTACTTTAGATAAAGGTTTGTTTGCTTTTTCTTTAACTTTCTCTTTAACAGTTAACCGCGATTCGGATGCGACAATATTATTCTAAGCCAATCTAAAATCGTGCATGTTTTCAGTCAAAATCTTTCGGAGGCGTTCTTAATTGTGAGTTGGTCTTGTCGCGACGTCCTAGTGTATTTATCAATACAAGTGTGAATGAAAGCAATGATGGGGCTACTGCGACCTTATTGGCACTTTCAAATTTTGAGTTGTGCTTTGGGGATGATTTTCCTTGTCTTCTTGTCCAAAAGCGCTGGCATTTTAAAAGAAAAAATGTAGGTAAACGCGTTTTATTTATATGTTAGAATTATTGTTTTTGTCTATATATGCATAGTTATTATTGTAATAAAATTAAATAAAAATTAGACATAGGGTCATTTCGTTAGAAAACTCAAAATAAATTTTAAAAATTATAATCATGAAGGAGAATTCTTTCCCGATCTAGAAATCTAGATTGCATGATTTTTTAAGTTGAGGGTTTTGGCGGTAAAATTTTAACAGATTGAGCTTAATCAACTCTATTACAAAAGGATGCAAAGATGTAATTTTTATGAGTCCGATAACGAAAATGATTGGTATAGGAGTATTCATAGTAACTTTTTATCGCAACACTGTTGCAGTTTAATATCAAAAGAAAGGAACGCTTTCAGTATATCAGTATGAGAATATAGAAATAAACGAATATGTAGCAACAAGAGCTTGTTGTTGAACAATGCTTACAACTAAAAATAAATAAATAGCTGTATCAGCCCGGAGAGAATTGATTAAGTGTTGGCAGATTGCTCACGATTGCATTTCAATTCAGAATCTAGTTACGTCAAACGACTGAAGTCCCGAAAGATCCCCATTGTTTAATCGCCAGCATCTCCATGTGCTGTATTTAAAAGGTTTTCGATCTGATCAACAACTAATACGGCTTACTACTGAACGAACTGATAGACATTTCGGTGTCCTTACCGTAAATGCCACTTTTTTTAGAATTACCAATTAGCGTTATCAGAAAACATCAGAAAACGAAAATTTAAGTAAGGCCCTCAACTGTCTGACAACTGTACTGCCTATGAACGCCTTTGCATTGAACAGAAAATTATTGTCGCAAAATGCAAGACAAAGTTCAAATAGTGCCCAATGATTTCCAGTGCTACGATCATTGTTTTTACTACAGGACTGATTTGTGACTAAAAGACTATTATTTTCTTTCAGTACTAAATCTGGCGTAGTTTGAATGCATCTCGCAAAGTGCATTTCAACACAAAAGTTGAAGTCCTACATATATACATGCTATATATGTTATCACATCTCTATTAAAACATACGTTAAAGACTGTATTTTCAACTGTATCCTAATTGCATGCTCAAACTATGTCTAATTTCAACAGATGTTCATGATAAAATACACATTTGTTACCATATATTTCATGCTGAAACAATATATAAAAAAAACTTATGTTAATGATATATGGCTACCGCTTGCTCGCCATATAGTAACCACATGGCCATCGCATTAAAACATGCCTTTCACATATAAACACCTCTTAACGGCGGTTTCCACAAAACCTAGGAATGATCTAAACGTTTGACAAACATCTATTTTGTGGAATATTGTGGACATTTGTTCATCATATGGTTACTTTTCGATAAACATTGCCAAATGCCAATATTTGAAATCACGTGGCAAACTTAAGACAATCATCTTTACCATATAATTACGCAGTGCCAGAGTTGCTCAGGGAGAGCTTCATATCTGAGATAACAAGCGCCCTCACAATTTGCCATATTTGAGATAACAAGCGCCCTCACAATTTGTCATATTTGAGATAACAAGCGCCCTCACAATTTGTCGTATCTGAGATAACAAGCGCCCTCACAATTTGTCATATCTGAGATAACAAGCGCCCTCACAATTTGTCATATTTGAGATAACAAGTGCCTTTATATTTGCTCATTCGGCAAATGCACTTATTGCGAGCAATTTGAATGACTGAGCATTTGCCCGCACGCAATTTTAACTAAATGATAATGATGACCTGAATTGGCTGAATGTGCCTGATTGACCTGATTTTTTTAAACCAGTAATTTGGTTTAAACAGATTGCAAGGATGTATTTGAGAAATGACAAGTACTTATTTCATTATTTTTTATTCAAAGAAAGAAAAAGAAAAGACTAGGAGATTCTAAACTCGAACTCCCTGTGATGAGCGAAGAACCTGTTTTGTGTTCTCATAAATAACAAATGATGGGCTTTAAAAACAAAAGTTTGAGTAAAAGTAATCCAGCCCATTTCAACTGAAGAAGGGAATTTTGCCAGAGCAAGCTGTTTGTTGATCTTTTGCCGTTGCAAATTAAGGCCTCTGTCCATTTAACGATAGTGGAAACGCTTCTTTAGACAAGGAAAATATTTTTTGAGATTAAGACTGCCAAATTAACTATTCAATGTCATGTCAAGGCAACAACCTACTGTAACTGCATGGTTACGTGTCATTGAAATAAACCTCCCTTGCCACTCAAACCGAGAACTCGGGTAAACATAATCTTGTAATGTTCCGTTGTAAAAATAAACGCGTTTCCCCAGGCTGATGTGCTAAGCACCGTTTTTCTATGATTATTTTTTGCCTGGTAGCTTTCGTATGGAATGCCTTTTTCACATTTAGGCAATTATTGATATCATGAATTAATATTTGATCCCATAAATTATTTTTTGATATCAAACATTGATTTTTGATCTAAAAAATTCTTTTTTATATATATCAAGGATTAATTTTTGTTTTCTGTAATTATATTTTGATACCTGAATTTATTGAATATATTATTATATCTCAAAATTATATTTGATATCAAAAATGTTTTAAAACATCAAAAATATTTATTGATATCAAAAATGATCTCCAAAATTTAATTCTTGCTCGTAAAAATAAGAACAACTATCTGAGCCATGTGTGTCCGGTAACCATATCAAATTGGTCAACTGCCTCATGGTGGAATAAGGTGCTGATTAAGATTTTACTCATTTGTTTGTACTGTCTTTAAACACATTCTTCATTTTTGATAACTGTATTGATAACATTTATTCTCAAAGTTAAGATATAAACTTTTATATTGAAACAGATTATTGTAAAAATCGTGTGCATAATTTAGTTAAAGCAGTTGATTTTCCTTGTGTGGTGTACAGTTAACTGTATGGTTAGCTTTTGTGAATACGGGGCCTCTAATTTCACTAATTTCTGAAAGGCAAAACATAGGGTACACACACACACACATGCGCGCGCGCACACACACACACACACACACACACACACACACACACACACATATATATATATATATATATATATATATATATATATATATATATATTAATTATAATGCTATCAACAACTCAAGTTTTCATTTCCAAGATGTAATTGACGATTCGTTAAATTTTAAGGTTTGTCTCCCTTAAGATTATTTAAATTTGTAAAATTGATTCTTTTATCTCAAAAATACTTTTTGCCATCTAAAATACAAATATCGATCACAAAATATGACTTAAAGAGATCTAAATTGATTCTTTGATATTTTTAATTGTATTTTGATATCAGAA
The DNA here is from genome assembly GCA_949752745.1 of Protula sp. h YS-2021. Lineage (NCBI taxonomy): Eukaryota > Metazoa > Annelida > Polychaeta > Sabellida > Serpulidae > Protula > Protula sp. h YS-2021. The sequence continues at coordinate 23,517,804 of OX457026.1, read as the reverse complement.
ATTAAGTGTTGAAATGTCACTCCATATTTCCGAGCTTCTTAAATTGAAAAGGCATGAAGAACAAAAAAACCGACTAGCCTTTCACGACATACATTTTATTTCAAGTTTCGTAGATCTGTCTCAGAATAACAAATATGTGTACAAAACGAGGCACACCTTATTTTACAGCAACAGGTAACATGTCATCGCATACATGACAGAGTCCACTATCTAATAAGTGTTAAACAAGACATAAATAATACAAGTGCTGGAGAATCCCATTTTAGAAGCTTGTAACTACCTGGTGTAACTAACACCTAGCTAGTCGAAGAATTGCAAAGAGTATATTGAAGATGCAAGTTCTTACCTGGGTATTTCAAACACACAGAATGTTCATATAAACTATCAGCTTCAGTTATGCACTATTTTTGGTGAGGGTCGATAGTGGGTGGGTGGGGGGGTGGGGGGATAAAAAGCTATGCTTTTAGAAAGGTTTCGAACTAGTATAACACTTTCTTAGAAAGGTTTCGGAATCTGAAAAAAAACAGTACTTTAATCTGTAAATGAAAAGTAAACAGAAATCAGGCCGAACAAGTTTTTTTTTAATTCTACTCGAAATGGGAAAGTAACTTTAACCTATTATTTTTTTACCAAGTGTTTAATATTTCACCTTTGAGAAATAGGTTCTCTTTTTTAATATGATGTATTTTAATTTTATCGATGCTCTGATATTTTGTTACAATGCGTCATTTTTTCTTTTGCCTTTCATAAAATAAGCGGAGCAGGCTGACCTCACAAGCAACATTACCAAATAGATCTGCAAAAATAAATTCCGCGCTATGCTACAAAAAGTAAGGCAGGTTCTAGGATTGCACACAGCGATTTGTTAATACTTCCTTTTGGTTTTAATGCTAATGGCAAGGCTGTTTGAATGAGCGTCAGATCTTCGTATTTTATGTCAAATTCTGATCATGTATCAGAATAAATAAGAAGGCCATAATTTTCAAAAGGTCCTGAGGGGCTATAAGTTACCGTGATTTTATTTCCTCGCTCCATCGCTCATACTGGTTAAAGAGGAAACATGAATTCGATTTCAACACTCTTGGGGTTTGGTGAGAAGGTGATGTTGCAGTACCTGGGAAAGCACACTTCACGGCTTTGCATGAGCGCATTATTGTTATACTTGACGCCTTAATTGCTCATTCCTAAGGGGCACACACGTACGTAGGGAGGAACTGAAAAATGAAGCCCCACACCGCTCACTGACATCGTGTTGCTTGAAAACACGCATAGGCGTAGCCACCGGGGGCCGGGGGGAGGCTTCAGCCCCCTCACTTTTCAGAGTGAGGGGGGGGGGCATAGTACAATTATCGTTGCGGAAGTTTGCCCCCCCCCCCCCCCCCAGTTGTAAAGCCGTGTCTACACCTTTGACATGTCACCTGGGCACCAACTGAAAACTCTTGAAAATTACTCACGATAGAAAGCAATTCCCATGCAAGTATTTTTTGAGTGGAAAAGCATTTTACCTAGATTTACGCTCGAAGAACTGTATGTTTGTTTATTTTTGTTAAAATATCTAACTTTATGGAAAAGTTAGCGCCTTCGTTTAGCGAAGGCGCTAACACAAAGTTCATACGAATATCTTGCTATTTTTGTAAACGCTTTTCACTAAAACCCCAGAAATAACACCATTAAAACTGGCGGAAAATTGTCTCCAGTTTGCGAAGAGCTTGCGATTTTTTATTAATGAAAATGATTTACGACAGGAGTGACAACAAGTGGCATATTTCTCCCCTTTCCGAGGTCTTGGTGTGTACTGAGGTTTGGCAGGTATTTGTTCCGCTGGTCTACAAGCCTGGCTGTTTTGATGGAGAGCATTATCTATTAAAGCACTTTATTGTGCTGTCTATAATTAAGCACATCCGCCTAAAGAATCCCAGACGTGACGGTTAAATCTGAGCATAAAAACACGAACAACCGACGCACGGGACCAGTTTGTACTGCGGTCTGGATCTTACCACTACGCGAATAGGCTATGCGAAAGCGTTCAATCAGAGCCGACATCAAAGTGTTATTAGGTGATAAAATAATCAGCAGATCCATTAATTGTAATCACAGCAGCTATCGAAATTCTACAAAAACGGAGCGTTCTACAGTTAACAGATCCGGACTCTAACCCGCAGTCCCCCTTCCCCTCACTGCAATACGCAATCCTCCTTCCCCTCACTCTAGTATGCAACCCGCTTCCCCTCACTCTAGTCTGCAATCTCGCTTTCCCTCACTCTAATCCGCAGCTAGTCCACCCCACCCCCCCCCCCTCACTGTTACCCGCAGTCCCGCTTCCCCTCACTCTAGTCTGCAATACCCCTTCCCCTCACTCTAATCTGCAATCCCGCTTCCCCTCACTGTAATACGCAATCCCCCTTCCCCTCGCTCTAATCCGCATCTAGTCCCCCTCCCCCTCACTTTTACCCGCAGTCTCCCTTCCCTTCACATGGATGAAATCGTTTGATTTCAGTTTATTATTATTGTTTCTACTGAAGATGAATTAAACGCCTAAACAAATCAGCTTCACTAGATTCTAAAGCTATCAATATCCCTAAAAACTACAGACCCCGAACTCAGGAATCGGAGTTAACGAATAAGGCATAGGGTTTTTTAAGATCAGTGCAGTTTTTTTAATAAATGCACTTAGTTGTTATGAGAAGCGGCAAATTATCTGGATATGGATGTCACATCGGAAAGTGAGCAGGCCGGAATTGGCTTTATGATACTGCAGGCTGTCCCTCTCGGTTATCTTTCTGTAACCCGGAGAAGGCCAGTTTCTTATCGAGAATTATGCCGCTATGCTTATACACTGTTCCAGCGATGCATCTTTAGGGGTTTTATCAAAGCGTGCCTACTTCGTGGAGAAGGTGGCACTGCAAAGGTGCATCGGGAAACCTCTGAAATGGGACCTTCTACGGAACTGGACCAAAGTGGTCCAATCCCGGGGATTCCCTGCGTTTGTAAATGAGATGAAATTTATGACCAGTCGCGGCGTCAAAAGTCGCGGCGTCAAGAGGATACCACAAACTGTCAAATAGGGCAAACTATACTCTTAGGAACTGGGAAAGCTGACCTTATTGATAGCCTCTGCCCCTCTCCTCCTCCTCCTCCTCCCCCCCCCCCCCCCCCATCGTCCCCCCAACCCCGTCTCGACCTCTTCGCCAAGAATGATGAAATACTACAACAATATGGCTAAGTAAAATAACTTACTGTGTTTTACAATACGTATATAGTGCAAGCGCTGTTCCCACTTGTGGTCAAAAACATTAAAAGCCAGTCAAACGCAAAAGAGATTCGTAAATCAAACGCATATAGTATCAGTCTGAACCACAGCCTCACTTATATTTTTGCCATACAATGCAGATAATGGGCGTCTTTTCATGGAATCTGTAGATGTTCCAAAAATGAACTATACATTTGGAGTTATTTAGAATAAACTCCAGAATGTTTCTCCCCAGACGTGATTATTGTAGATTTTAAGCTTTTTTGTAAATTCAAAAAAAAAACATACAACAAACTTTGTCATAAGCCTGCGAGAGAAAGATTAATCTCATCATAAGCATTCAAGCGAAGCAATAACTTTATTAAAAGACTACAGTAAAACCTGGTCGATTTGGACAGCGTTGGAGCTGACAAAATTTGTCCGGACTAGCAAGGCGTTCAGATTACTCGGGGTCTTGACCCTAAGTTTTGCACAGATGGGAAAGATTCCAGACTCCTGAGTTTCCCAGCATTCTACGGTCGTCATTAAATTGCGGAGAATGAAACAGGTCAATTTGAACTGAAAGCAGAAATTATCCCGGTGTCTGGAAATTGCAACCCGTTAAAATAATTCGAACTGAAAGTTCAACTACTCTGTATGGAAAAAAAACAGAATGAACCTTTATTTCGCTTTTAGTCCCACCCTACCCCCAAACCCACAAAAAATCAAAACAAAGACAATACGCGACCCAAACACCCCACGCCTAAAAGAGTCGAAATTAAGAGTGGGTATATAACTGGTATAAAAACAGTAAGAGTATGAGCCCAATGCCACATAACTTCTCAACATGTCCTTCAACAACATTTACAAAACATTTCCCTTGCCCTTTCCAGTTTCGATTAACCAAATTTTTCTCCATTCGATATGTATATCTAAATTTTGGCTTCACTTCTTGATTTTATAATATGTGTTTAGATCCAATCGGTAAAATAATGTAACGCAATGATCGTGAAGTCCATACATTTATAAATATATCACAAGTGACAAAGAGATACTTCACAAAATGAAGTTAAACCTATTGTTTCAATCTTTATGGAATTGTTTGTGTGTTTGCATCTAGGGTTTTTATTTACTTAAAATGAATACGCTACCACTCAAAGGGCTGACACGCGAAAACAGAAGGCTACATGGAAATGATTAGTAAATCCACAGATCCAGGTGAGGGAGGGGGAGCTTGGTTTCATATGTATTACCACGCGTGTCCAAAAAAAAGGAAGAGAAATGAGGGGGTAATTTTAAAGCCATATGGGGCCCGCGCGGAGTGCCAATTTCCTTAAAAAAGGAATTGCACTCCGCGTATGGTTAAAAAGGGAGTATTATTTCAACCTGAGCACACCGCGTTAGGGGGTCGTTTTAAAAAAAGTCATGGACACGCATGGTAACCAGTTGGTAGGATAGTAGAATACCAGCAACTAAAGATGAACCGGTGCAGAATCACAATTGTCTATTACGAAAACACGACATGTGATGACACTGCTGGCTTCAGCATATAACAGCCCGTAACAACAATAACAAAGCACAATTTTGGTTTATGAGAACGGAATGCGTGCAAAGACATTAAAATGATCACAAACACATGTTTAAGTGGTATTTTTGTAGGAATTGACCACGGTATCGATTTGGCCTTTAATACAAGTGTTCACCTTTTGTTTGCATATCACTGACTAACTGGATCGATGAACATTTGATTGCAATCTTTGGATGCTGTTTCTTGGATTACCTTGACTCGAGTGCATTAATGGTAAATATTATGCCGATCAATTACGCGTTACTTCAAAAAGTACTCTGCTATTTGAATAACACTTAGACGTGTTCGACAACCAAGGATCTTGTATCTCACTAAACAGCTGGTTTAATTTTTGTTCTGAAATAACAAGAACTCAAATTTTGGATTAAATGTCGAATTGAATTTCGAAGCAGAAACGAAATCAAACAAATAATTCTTCGGTTGTCATTTACGCCTCTGCATTATTTCAGGCATCCAACGCTTTAAACTGTTCACCAGGAAAAGTTAAGAAACGCATATATGTTACGAAACCTATGATTACGCACTTTCCTACTGGCGTGTAAATATTACACTGACGCCATAAATGCTACAACTAAAAACTACTTCTATTCTGTAAACTCTCGTCTCTGGTGTCAGTTCTCGTCTTATCACTCATGTAACGTGAAAGGACGAGATCATGAGATCAACGCGAGTTCATGGTCCACATCATACAGCCTTGCATTCTCATATTCTACTGCGTTTATGCCAGAAAGCTAAAGAAGAATAAGAGCTCGTGGGTGGAAAACGTCTTCTCTCACACAAACAAATGGAATCATTTTACTTGACGCTTTTTTCCTCGTACTCTGTAAGAAAAGAACTGATTGCCTTTTCTCAATGAGTTACCTCATTAACTCGCTTGCAAGACTTCATGGCAGCATCTGGGTTACGTGAAGTTCTAATTTCGACAAAAGTTTAACGTATTTCTTGCTAACAATGTTATGTTATCAAGAAACTATTAGAAAAACATTTTGTTTAACAATCAAATATATACGTAAAAAACTCAAATATTTCTAACAATTCTTATGGCGAATGAATAACCCTAGTCAACAACCATACAAATTAACATTGAAATCTGTCATCGGTTCCATATCATCTGTTTTTTTGTTTATAAACGATGCTAACTACCTCACAGCCTTGTTACTTCGGCATTTTCATCATCCCCAATGAGTCTATTGGATGAATCCCCACTGTTTTTGACCGGGCTTTCCTCATGTTTGATTTCAGAACAATGTGTGTGAGCTCCGTTGGCTACGGTCATTGGTACGCGCTCGAAGTGTGAATCTCCGTTGGTGCACGTAGCCGTTAAGTTTTGTCGAAATCTCTGACTAGTCAATGTATATATGAGAAAGTTGACGGAGCTATTCAAAATGGCTAATAAATCGGCTACAGCTGTATAGTGATAGTGCCAATTACCACAGTGCCGATCAGACTTATCAAAAATTGTCCAGAAAAGATGATCAACAAATGTGGGTGTTTGGCAAAACATAAACACGCAAATCACAACCACCAGGACAAGTGTGACGTCATGCTGGTATCCGTTTTCACTCTTCTTGCCCATTTCCGATCGCTTTTGACGTCTCTTTTTCAACGCAATGATCAACTGCGTGTTCAGAAAGGCCAGTAGAAGCAGGGGTCCTCCATGCATGACGATGAAGTACATAACATTTGCGTAAATGACGCGGTATATTGTGTTGTCACCAAACGGGCTAGTGTCAAAGACAAGCATCGACTCGTTACGGGCCACGCATACTTCTACTTTGTGATATTCGAAAAATCGCGGTATGTTGTAGACAACTGAAAACAAGGCAACGTACGCGACGTGCTTGAATGCACTGTTCGTTGAGCAGCGTTTGGCAGAAGCGAATGGTCGACACACACAAAAATACCGATTTACCGATACCAAAACCGTCAGTGCTATCGTACCAGTGTATGGGATCAGATATGATGGCCATAAGAATGGCACCAGATTGGGGTATGCCTTGTAATAACTTTCCATGTAACCAGTGTACGGATGAATACTAGGCAATACATAGAGTGGAACCGATGTAATTAAAACCAAGGAATCCGCTATTGTCATACACCTTAGAAGGAAAACGGTGGCAGTTTTACCAGCGTCATACCACAGCACAACAAAACTTAAACCATTTCCAATTATTCCTAATATAACTAAAATTCCTCCAAGTACCGTATACACAACGAAGTCGAAAACAGCACACGTGTGTGTGAGAACGTACTTCGACGACTCCGAATCATTAGCGCTGAAATTTGTGCAATCCAACATGATGATAACTTCTACGTGTTTTTTTTTTTTTTTTTTTTTAACCTTTATCCTGGTGGTACATTACTTTTAATTATTTTTTATGAAAAAGACAAATTGTTTTTGTTATTTTTCACTGAATATTTCTTTTGGTGTTTGTGCTTTGCAACATAATACAGAATCTATAACAATATGACAAGTAAAACAAGTGTTGAAAATAGGGCAATGAACTTTTCCACATAAATTCCAGATCAGACACAATATGTTCTAGTTCTGTTAATTTCTCCTTTTCATAGCTCTGCGATGCAAATCACCAAAATATTTGTTTAAACGCAAATGTTTACTTGTTATTTTTCAATCAGTAATCCAACACCGATAAATAATTATCAAATAACTTATTTTTCTTTGCTAATAATGAGTTAGTTTTTTTCATACTAATCTGACTCTGAGCAATCCTTTATCCATCACTCACGGACCCTTTACATTGACTGTGGATGCTATAGTTTACGTAGTTCAATCATCCGAACATTTTCCTGTCAAACAAATCTATCAGTCACTGTGAAATATTGCGCTCAATGGTAACAAATAATTATTATACCACAAATATCAATGCTCCGATTTGTTCTCTTTTATTTCCGAAACAATGCATGTATTTCAATAGCTGTAGTATTATATTCCACACTATAATCCACTCTTGTCAAAGTCACTTAACTTATTTCTAGTAATCACACCACGGCATAGAACAGCCGAGTAAAGCCCTTTAAAGCTTCCCCGCTAAGCCAGCATACTTTTAAATTGCAAAGTCAGGCGGCACGCAACACGGCCTGGCAATTTGCTCTGCTTCCTTGCTTCAGATTTGCTTGTCAAAGCAAATATGTTCAGTTGACGGCATCAATGCGCCAGCAGTAATTTACATTTAACCTATATATTAAGCTCAATGAACACTTACGGAGTATCGGATTTAATAGTCTTATTTTAACCGACATCCAAATGTTTATTGGCTAATCTAAGTTCCACTGAAACCGGACCTCTCTGTTGCTAAGAAATTGCCGCGGAGACAGACCACTTGCGGATTGGTCTCCCCAGGAACTGGAGGAATATGGATAATAATGAGCGTAAATGTGCATAATTACAAAATTCTTGGCACTGCTGCTTAGCAACAAATGGTAAAGGACACAAAAACCAGGTTAACAAAATAACAGTTTATCAAACGGTGTTAAAATTTGTCCTATGTCTGGTTAAAAGAGAACAAAGGTACCGGTACCTGACTTCGATAGACTGCCTTTCCAAAGTAATTGATTGGTCTTGGTTTCCATTAAAAATATATCCAATATTCTCAGGTCACAAAACCAAGGGGTGGCAGATAGTTTACTTGGCAACATGCTCTGACTTACGTGTCGAGTAGTACTACAGGCAGCCCTTTGCTTTTATTAACTCACGAAAGTTTATTTTTAGTTTCTCAGCAACTTGTTGACCTATGAAGTGTTTACGTTTTAGAGGTTCTCTCTCTCTCTCTCTCTCTCTCTCTCTCTCTCTCTCTCTCTCTCTCTCTCTCTCTCTCTCTCTCTCTCTCTCTCTCTCTCTCTCTCTCTCTCTCTCTCTCTCTCTCTCTTCTCTCCTCTTCTTTTCAGAGGTGCTCTATCTTATTAATTCTGTTCGCATTTATGACACAAAAGTACGAGCTCCACATCTAGGATGTCGTGTAGACTGTCATGAAAATCAGCTTCATTTCTTTTTCAATATTTTATCGTAATTCTTCCGATCAAGTCTTGAAAAGGCAGATATTTTGTGTTCCAAGAAGCATTTAATAATAACATACCTGCAGCCTCAATTACTGGTGATTGAAGTAATTATCAGCACATCAATTACCGTGAAGTAAAGCTAGAAGGATTGATTACAAATACTATAAAACACGATTCGCGCTACGTTTACACAGCCAATGAAAGTGTTGCTATGAAATGGTACTGCTTGTACAAGGCATACGTCTTTGTGTTGACACTCAAGTCATAAAGAAGACGAATGATGGCCTGTAAATATTGTTGGTCGTCTTTGAGTCTAGGAGGTGAAGAGCTGAGAAAGGAACGGCAGGCGGTTCTTTTTATGAGGGTGTCTCTTTCATAACCTCATTTACTCCTTTATGTCGACAGAAGGTCCAGCGACAGAAGGTCCAAATAAGGCACTCCGACAAAAGGTCCAGATTGCAATATTTTCATAAATAAAAATTAGTTCCGTTCGATTTCCTTTAAAGATTATCCTTTTTTATTACTGAAAATAAAAAAGATATTAATTGCAGTTGAAAGCCTTACATCATTTCAGGATTAGTAACTAGAGTTGAAAGCCCTACATCATCACAGGATGCCTGATCTGCAATGACTTATGATTTAACGCTATTGATCGGGCGCTTCAAATGCCGAAGTAGTGTGTTGTATTGCAATTATATACGGGTGTGCCGTGTTGCAATTATGCATGATTAGCAGATGATTTGATTAATTGCAACTGCTTATAATCCATCACACACGGGAGTTTGAAAACGAATTGCAATTAATTTGAACAGCAGGTCCAGAGTATAAGCTTTCACTCATTAACGGAGTAAGGGTGAAAGTACCAACCAAACGAAAGGAAAAATATAGTGTAGCAAGCGCCTTATCCAGTGTAAAGTAACACTGTGCACTTCGTTGGATATGAGTAGGGTGAAAACAAGAGAATCAGCTCACTTGATGACGTCATACTGTCTGGAAGTGACGTCATCATGTCTGGACCGGAAGTGTTGTCTGGACCGGAAGTGTTGTCTGGACCGGAAGTGTTGTCTGGACCGGAAGTGCTGTCTGGAGCGGAAGTCATGATAAGCGTTAGGATAGGCGCGGCCATCCATGACGTGATAATGACGTCATGATGACGTCATACTGTCTGGAGCGAAAGTCTGGAGCGAAAGTCTGGAGCGAAAGTTGCTTGATAGTGTTGACCGAGTCAATCATCATGAAGCCAACGAACTCCACCTGTCAATCAGTGTAACCATGGCAACAGACCCTAAAAAGCCAGGACCCCCCCCCCCCCCGCCCTCGAAATTGTGATTTTTGCATATTTATCCGTTTCAGACGATTCTGAACATTTTTCATTTTTTGGGTCGACCGACCCCCCCCCCCCCCCCTCGAAATTGTGATTTTTGCATATTTATCCGTTTCAGACGATTCTGAACATTTTTCATTTTTTGGTCGACCGACCCCCCCCCCCCCCTCGAAATTGTGATTTTTGCATATTTATCCGTTTCAGACGATTCTGAACATTTTTCATTTTTTGGGTCGACCGACCCCCCCCCCCCCCCCCCCTCGAAATTGTGATTTTTGCATATTTATCCGTTTCAGACGATTCTGAACATTTTTCATTTTTTGGGTCGACCGACCCCCCCCCCCCCCCTCGAAATTGTGATTTTTGCATATTTATCCGTTTCAGACGATTCTGAACATTTTTCATTTTTTGGGGTCGACCGACCCCCCCCCCCCCCCCCTCGAAATTGTGATTTTTGCATATTTATCCGTTTCAGACGATTCTGAACATTTTTCATTTTTTGGGGTCGACCGACCCCCCCCCCCCCCTCGAAATTGTGATTTTTGCATATTTATCCGTTTCAGACGATTCTGAACATTTTTCATTTTTTGGGTCGACCGACCCCCCCCCCCCCCCCCCTCGAAATTGTGATTTTTGCATATTGATCCGTTTCAGACGATTCTGGACATTTTTCATTTTTTGGGTCGACCGAAGTAGTATAAAAGCATGAGTGAAACATGTCAACTAGTCAACTAGTAAAACATTGTGTGACGAGAAAAGACTTCACAATGTCAGCATTACTTCTTGACAGATGTATGACTATGGACGACGTCTTCAAAGTGAATTATACTAACTATGTGTTTTCAAAGCTTCCTACTTTTGAATGGGATTGGATGCAGCAAGTGAAGAATTTACATCTGCATTGGGAAGCTGCCGGAAAGACTATTCCAAGTGATTTCATCGACTCGTTTCTACGTGACTGTGAAGATCTACATATACTATCAACTTATGACATTGATTTAACATTTATCATATCAACTTATGACATTGATTCAGCCTTTATCAATGTGAATACAATTTGGGCAGTGGAGCTCATGTTAGTTGTAGCTGCAAGAATCATTTTACTTTATGATGATGATGTTCCATTGACGACGAATGTATCAGACCTTGTTCGGTTCAACCATGGACGAGTTGAAGTGAATTCAAAGCTTTGCAAGAAGTTTGAAAAGCTTGATTCAGCAGACAGTTGGGTATAAAAGGGAGTGAACTCAGCAGAGTGAAGTCATTTCTCAGCAGACAGTTGGAGGGAGTGGATCATCAATACATTGTTGCAGCCATGGAGAACAAGACAAGCAGCGCAGCGCAGCGTAACGCAGCAGCGCAGCGCAGCAGCAGCTTTAAAATTAGTGCTAACTTAACCATTACTGTGGAGCATGGAGAATATGGGCCATTTCTACGCATCACACGTGGAGAGAGATGGTGTGCTTATTCACCATCTTTGTGGAAGATTGTGTGCCAGAGCTTGAAAAATTTACGCGACATTGGCTTCAAACTATACTTAACGCAAACGAAGTGGCTTGAAGTCATTTCATACTTGGATATGCGTTATGTGAGTTTTGTGCGCACGTCACGGTTTGAAGGGAAAGAATACACACATCACATCAACATGAATGATGGTGAATGGGAGACACTGCTTCAGGAGATGGACAACATCAACTCAGCCCTATCACCATGTGAGGAATGTCATGACAAGAAAACGATCATCAAGCTGCAAAAGGATGGTCGGATGAAGGTGTCAAAGCTATCCAAGAAAAGGCTGGCTGAAGTTCAGTTGGAGAACATGAACGTGCAAAATCAACTTGGACTTACCTGCGACTATTGTGGTGCTTGTGGATATGTGGAAGATTATCATTGCCACTGCCACAAGTATAATTGCAAGTTGTGTGAACCAAACAACTTCTGCGGCAAGTGTGGAGTACTTAAAGTCAGTGAAGCAAAGTAAAAGCACACAAGACATTGAAACAAGATGGACGCATGTTTTAAAAATGCTTATATTGACTTGATGATTGCTAAACTTGCTTGCTATGGCACTCCAGACTATCAACTTTATCATTTGGATGCTTTTTGGGATGTTGTACATCATAGTCTTGATGTGATTGAACTGCATTCAAGATTTCTTGGAGAATGTCATAAAATTGGAATAGAAGAAGATCCTGACTTTGACTTTGATTCTGCACTTTATTCTGTTCGTACTGATGTTGAAGTATATTTCACCGTAGTGGATCATTTGAGAGATTGTTGTAAAGAAGAAGAGGAAACCGAGCAGCTTTATCAGGTAACTTTAAAGATATAAAAACCTTTTAATCATCTTTGTAACAACATAGTGAATTGATAACAATGTTTTTCTTACTAGCAAATTTAGTTTTATGTGAGTGTTTTCAACGTAAACAAAGAAAGAACATGATAGAAGAGGCAGCAACTATATTAAAAGATATTTTATTACAGGAAGAAACCGACATGTCAGAATAAAGAAACAAAGTCAACATGGAGAATCTTGTACTATTCAGTAGTCATAAGGACGTTCTTTCAAACATCTTTCCAACACGACTTGAAAAGTATATTGCTTCAGCCATTGTGTCATCCAGAAATGGATATGAAGCGAAACGTATTGCTAAAGGGATAAAGCCATGTCCTTACCAGTGAAGAGAAGTAAAATGCAAGATGTTTTACAAGTCAAATGGAATCAGTGTGTATTGATGTAAAGTTGAAAGAATGTAAAGACAAAACTTTAGTTGAAGCAACGTATGATCATTGGTGGGGAGCTGGTGTGAAACAAGTGTCATCTGGATATCCTGGTCAGAATATTATGGGAAAGTTGTTAGAACTGTTCTGTGAGACTTGATGTGCAGACGTGTGAACATGGAGAAGTGTGTTAAGTGAACAGCAACTGGAAAAAACTTGCTGAACTTGACAGACTTATGCTACATTGCCGGAGCAGCATAACTTGCTAAACCTGACAGACTTGTGCTACATTGTCGGAGCAGCATAACTTGCTAAACCTGACAGACTTGTGCTGCATTGATTCAAGACTCACAAGACTGCATAATGGCGGACATGACACTGAGACAATATATTGTGCAAAAAGCTTATTGTGAAGAAATGTTATCCGCTGTAAAAAAGTTTGCATATTTAGTCTGTCCTGCTTGTCAACATGAAGAGTGTTCAGAACATACTTGTCATACTGCATGTGTTTATACATATTGGAATGAAGCTAAATATTACATTCATTTAGATAAAGTGTTAGAGAATGCAAATCAACGTTGTGAGAAATATGGTGTAGATGCTATTACATTGGATGAACTCAGTCATTGGTTAGTGTTCATTGAAGACCAATGGTCTCCAGTGATTCATACCATTGTATCCATACTTGATTTGTAAAAAAACTTGTTAGTTAAGTTATAAATGCATGTTAGTTAAGTGATGTTGGTTGAGTTATAAAATAAAAGCTGTTCTGTTGAGAAGGTGGTTTTCATTCGGTGTGACCATGTCGACGTGGAAAGACTACTTGACCAATATTTACTTCAAACCTGGACAGCCTGGAGCATTTGCTGGTCCTTACAAACTGTATCACATCTTAAGAAAGCATAATCAACCAGTCACACATTCACAAGTGAAGAAATGGCTACAGGATCAAGATGCTTTTAGTTTACTCCAACCTGTCAAATACAGGTTCAAAAGACAACGTGTGATTACACGTGGTATTGATGATATGTGGGATATTGATTTGGCTGATATGGGAAACATAGCTCCCTATAATGATGACATACGCTTTTTACTCATTGTCATTGATGTGTTTTCCAAATATGTCTGGGTACAGCCAATACCTAATAAATCACATACCAGCGTCATACAAGCTTTCCAAAAGATTTTTCATGACACACGACGAAGACCGCGAACTCTAAGGTCTGATAAAGGAACAGAATTTAAAAACAGATGGGTAAAAGCATTTTTGAAGAAAGAAGGAATTCATGCTTATACCACAAAGAATGAAACCAAAGCCAACTTTGTTGAAAGAGTCATTCGTACTCTGAAGGGAATGATGTATCGGTATTTTCTACATAATCAAACCTACCGCTACGTAGACATTCTTCCAGACTTGGTGTACAATTACAACCATAGACCTCATGGTTCTCTTCCTAATAAATATGCTCCAGCCGAGATTCGTAAAGACAACGAATCAAAAGTGTGGAAGTATATGTATGTCGACAAACTGAAATTGAAACCGAAGAAGAAGAAGAAGAAGTATAAATTTAACATTGGCGATCATGTTCGCATTTCCCACATTAAATATGTGTTTCAACGCGATTATCACATCAAATGGACGCAAGAAGTCTTCATTGTCACACATCGTTGTAAGAAGCAAGGAATACATTTGTATCGTGTGAAAGACTTTTTAGACGAAGATATTGATGGCCATTTCTATGAAGAAGAACTGCAGAAAGTGACCAAAGATATTGAATCTATTTATAGAATTGAAAAAGTCTTGAAAACACGTAAAAGACGAGGAGGTGTGAAAGAATTATTTGTCAAGTGGTTAGGTTGGCCAAACAAGTTTAACAGTTGGGTGAAAGAAACAGACATTCAACAATGAAGCATCCATTTACATGTTTGGTCTCTGGACCTACAGGCAGTGGCAAAACGTCTCTGGTGAAGGAAATTCTAGAACAAACGTTGATTCAACCCTCTCCAAAAAGCATTTTATGGCTCTATGCAGCAGATCAGCCTTTGTACAAGGGAATGAAAGGCGTGGAATTTTACCAAGGCATTCCAGATGACATTGAAGAGCGTTTTAACCCGAAGAAACCAAACTTACTTATCATTGATGACTTAATGACCAAATGTCATAGTGATGAGCGTATGACACGTCTCTTTAGTGTTGGCAGCAGTCATCAAAATCTAAGCATTATCTTTATTGTACATAATTTATTCCATCATGGAAAAGAGATGCGAAATATTAGTTTGAATACACATTATATCATTCTGTTTAAAAATCCGAGAGACAGTCAACAAATAAGTACATTGGCGCGGCAAATGTATCCTGGAAGATCTCAATTTCTCATAGAAGCCTATCAAGATGCTACTAGCAAACCTCATGGTTATTTATTCATTGATTTAAAACCAAAGACAAATGATCAACTACGTATTCGTACAGGCATTTTACCAAAAGATACACATTATGTATATATTGATAAAGCAGTGTATGAACAAGAACCAACTCATTTGACCATTCGCAGTCAAGATGTCTAAACGTATTCGAGCGAACCAGCCGTTTCTTCATTTGCTTGCACGCAGTGGGCCTAAACGACGTAAATCCTTGCTACAGCAAGCTACAAAAGAGGAATTAACAAGCTTGTTTGAAATTTGTTTGAATATATTGCAAGGACATTTACCCTTAAGCTCAAAACGGTTTAAGGAATTTAAACGTGAACGTCATACGCTTCGTACTCTAGCAGATAAGAAGATATCCCTTCGACGAAAAAAGAAGTTGATTAATCAGAAAGGAGGATTCATTGGAGCTATTGCTAGATTGGCATTGCCCTTGTTAGCCAAACTACTGCTAAAATGAAACATACGATGAAAATGGTCCTCATTCCTCAATATGAATATAAAATGTTGCTAGAAAAGAAGGGAAAAGATGGTGAAATCAAAACGAAAGTGAATAAACTTTTACGTGGGAAACGAACACGTGAAAAGGCTATAGAAATATCTCAACTTCTTGGTCGTCATTTACGAACAAGTCAGTCTAGGCAGCAAAAGCCCTCATCATCATCATCACCACCTGAAAAGCCAGAAAAGTTATTTTTAAGTCATTTTCAACCTATCTATCATGGAAAAGTACTACAACTTTTAGCAGAACTGAAGAAATATGGTACGACATGGACAGACAAGAATGAACTTGTGTTGAAAACGGGCGATATTATAGCAAATTCCAACATGGTTGATTTGATGAAAGAAGCATTGGTGGCGACAAGAAGAAAAGAACGAGCCATACCACCATATGGCTGGCATCCGTTTATCCAGGAAATTGTTGATGCGAATATTCCAAAAACAATGTTTAGTAAAAAGACCACTCGTGACGACATTACAACAGAAATGAAACAACGTCAACAAAGACAGTTTCCTGAAGGATGGGAAAATTTTTAACATGGCTGAAAGAGCTATGTTGTTGCCAAGACACAACTATTCCTGTAAAAATAAGATGTACAAGCGCGTGTTGTGAAGGAGAAATAAAAGACCATGTGAATGAGGATGAGATTTGGCATACTTGGTCGAATGGCGCGCGCTATCGTGAAGTATATAGACAACGTCAACGCACCTATACCATTTAGTTCCCATCATGGAGTCGACAAGCTTTTACATCACTTTGCCTAGCAATGCGAGTATGACCTATTATCCCAACAACAAGACTTCGAATTATCAAATTCGTATCCCTCGAACCATTTATCTGAATGGAAAATATGAAGTGGCTTTAGCTGAAATTCAATATCCACATACATGGACAACGATGAGACATGACATGGACTATTCTATTCAGTATCGACAACAACCACTGACAGAGACACTTGAGACTATTAATATTCCTTATGGCTACTATAGATCCATACAAGAAATATGTCAGGCAGTGAATGAAGAAGCGATTATTCTATGAAAGATGAACTTAAAGAAGCTATTCGGATAAAGTATGATAAGATTAGACGACGTGTGTTTCTATTTCTAAATTATGGCTTTGAAGTGTCATTCTCCGCTGGATTGGCTGAGATTTTAGGATTTATCCCAGATCAATGGTATACTGAAACATGTACAGCTGACCATAAAGCGGATGTGAAACAGGGGTTTTATACACTGTATGTGTATTGTAGCATTTGTGAACCACAAGTTGTTGGTGATTATTATGTTCCCTTACTACGTTCTGTTGGCATACAAGGTCATGATGGTGACATTATCATGAAAACGTATGGCGAACCGCATTATGTTCCTGTAAACACATCCAAATTTGACATGATAGAAATGAATATTAAGGACGACACAGGCCATAATGTTCCATTTCAAACTGGAAAGGTGATCTGTAAACTTCATTTTCGACCAAAAGCAATATGAAAGCTTATACACACGATCCGTCTGCATATCGCAACCATTTTCTTCGTCAAGTGGGCGGGGAATTACCAGGATTCAAAGGAGCGCGAATCCAATATGGCGATGGTATTGGTTCAATACTGGGATCATTGGCTCGCAAAGCTATTCCACTACTTAAGGCTGGGGCTAAGATCGTTGCGCCACATCTTAAGAAGGCTGCAAAGAATGTCGCGAAAGATGTGACGGGCCGAGTAGCAGAACGTGTGTTTGGAGAACAAAAGCGTGTGCAACCGACGAAACGTGCCAGAAGACGAAAAACAGCCAGACGGATAACATCAAAATATCGCAAAGATATCTTTTGAAATCATGTCTCTCATTCATAATCATTCGTGTGAATGTAGTCTTTCTCCATTGGAATGGTTTTACGTACCACCAACGCAAACTGCTGTAGAGAAAAGTTATAATGTTGACTATCAACCACTTACAAGCATTAGAGAAGGCGCTCCAATAGAATTCTACATTCCTGCGAGTACAGAAGAATATCTGGATTTAAAGAACAGCAAACTCCATATTGTATGTCGCATTCTAAAGGCTGATGGAACAGAGTGTGGCGCAGATGATAATGTCTCTTGCATCAATGATGTGTTTAATGGGTTATGGTCTAATATTGAATTGTTTCTGAATGATCGTTTGGTTTCGCATAGCAACAATACTCATGGTTATACCAGCATTATCTCTCATCTCATCCATGACTCGGAAGAAAGTCTGCATTCTGAGCGCTCTATGCGTCTCATGTACAAGGATACTGCTGGGTCAATGAATAGTCATGAGGTGAAAAGACCCAATCATGAACAATATGTATCCGGGTTTCATGTCAATGCTGACGGCGGTGACTTGGCTGAGCAAGGAAACAATGGCTTACATCATCGTTATTTGCATACTCGTCTTAGCCGTGATGTTATGCTCGCAGGTGGTTTAATGATAGAGTTGTTTGAGCAGGATCGTTATCTTCCGAATGGCATCAGTTTGAAATTGCGTTTCCATAGACAAAAAGATGACTATGTATTGATGGCTGCAGATAATACCTATAAGGTAGAAGTGAAAGAGGCATTTTTAACCATTCGCAAAGTGAGGGTGAGTCCAGGTATTCAGTTAGGACATACAGATGCATTGATGAAAAGTCCTGCCAAGATCATCATCACTAGAAAAGAATGTAAAGTCTTAGCTATTCCAGCAGGATTTCAGTCTTTTGTGAAAGATAACATCTTTTTGGGTCAATTACCAAATCGTATTGTCATTGGTCTGGTTCATAATGAAGCTTTTGGTGGATCAGTATTGAGGAATCCATATGATTTCAAACATTTTGATCTGGACTATATGCAACTGTACACGGATGGTGAACCAGTTCTATCCAAACCTCTCAAGCTTGACATTACACAGAACAAATACCTGAACGCTTTTGAAACGCTTTACAAATCGTTTGATCGATTGAATGGTGAGAAAAGTTCCATTATAAAACGGGAAGATTGGCCTAGAGGTTATGCTTTATTTTCGTTTGACTTAACACCGGATTATGATGGTGATGATCATTTCCCCCTGATCAAGCATGGGAATTTGCGGCTAGAAATGAACTTTGCTACGGCTTTGCAACCTACAATCAATGTCGTTGTCTATGCTGAATTTGACAACATTATTGAGATCAGTGCCAATCGCAGCATTCAATTCGACTACCAGTCATGAACACGAAGCAGATTGATGCCATATTGAGTCATGATGTCATGACCAAAGACTTGTTTCAAGGCGTGTTTGCCATGGACCAGTTACCATCTTTACAACGCGGCGCCTATGTGATCAACACAGACGATCAAGATGAACCAGGAGAACATTGGGTGGCAGTGTATTATGATAAAGACCCTGCAGAATATTTTGACTCTTATGGACTGTTCCCTCTCGATGATCGTTTAGACATGTTTTTAAGAAATGACTATATGTATAATTCTATCTCATTACAAACGCCAATATCATCGTCATGTGGTTTTTATTGTGTATATTATATATTACATAGAGCTCGAGGTCAGAGTATGTTTGATATTGTGAATATATTAAAAAGAAAGGATGGTGATTTTATTGTAAAGGATTTTGTATATAGACATTATAAACCACTGTTTTATTAATGTTGTTGTTATATTAGTTAAGTTGTTGTTATATTAGTTAAGTTGTTGTTGTTGTTAAATAAAGCAAACCAAGTTTGCAAACAGTCTTGTTTATTGTGTTCTATTTACAAAGTCTATTTACACTATTTACAAATTCTTAACTACAAAGGCTATTTACACTATTTACAAAGTCTATTTACACTATTTACAAATTCTTAACTACAAACTTTTATTTACACTATTTACAAAGTTTACAAAGTCTATTTGCACTTAACTACACACTCTTAACTACAAAGTCTATTTACACTATTTACAAACTTTTTATTTACAAACACGGTCATTTTTTCAATACATTCATCAATGCATGCCATTCATTAGAATCTAAATTGATATAGGTATCATAGACATTACATCCATGTTTGTAAATGCTATGAAAGCTCACATAACACACATCACCAAACTTTATCACTTTAACAGTTTCATGTTCAGACAGTTTCAGTTCATATCCTTCTTCATTTATGTCCATCACACGCATAGGTTGTGTCAGCTCAATGGATTTGATGCCCCGCTTGAGTTGTATTCCTCCCTCTTTGAATTCAAGCGTTAAGTTCTTTCCAATCCAATGCTTGTAACAGAGCGTACCATTCCACTGTGTTGAGGGTGATGTAGTCGTAGCATTCTGTAAGCTCGTCATATTGGCGAAATTGTACAAACACGTCTAGACCGTTCTCAGTCACACGCACTTCTAATTCATTTGAAAGGTGAAGCAGAAAGCCGGGTATTCTCAACTTGTCTAGATGATCCTTCAACACGGATTGGTCATCAAGTGATAGGATGAGATACTGTCCAAAATGTCGTAGCACAATATCATCACATAAGTTTCTCATATAGGAGAATCCATATGTCATGGGTTCATAATCCAACACATAGTCTTCCATCTCGTTCATGTATTTTATACTCGGATGATGTCGAACAGTGGATGTTGTATCGCTTCTAGGAATCGTAAGACTGCGCGCCAGTTCTTGATATCAAAGAAGATCAACTGTGCATAGGGTGTATCTGGCACAACTCCCTTATAATCCTTTGGATAATCCTGTAAAAGATTTCTACAGAATGTCACACGTATCTTAGAATCATATTCAGCCACCGTCACTTCCAGTTTATTTTCAAGTCTGCGTTCAAACCCAGGTTCAAGCGGTATGTTTTTAAAGTCTTTCCACACTTCAGGTTTAAACCGATAAGCAGAACTTCTCCGAGAACCCATCATCACTTCATTCCTCTCATTAACTTTAAGGTAAACACCATCGTCCAACATGAGTGCATTCATGATTGTTACCTTGTTATGACTTGTCGTCTTGTCTGCGAAGCCTTTTATCCACTTCTTTCACCTGCTTCTTCAGCATTTTCCATTCAGGTATTGTCAGCAAAATTCCCTTTTTTGTTGGACGGTTTTTTCCAGTCCCCTCATCTCTGAGGTATTTGCGAATGTTTATCACACCTTCATTACTTTGTTTCATAATCTTGATATACTTTCCATTGCCTAGAGAAAGCATTCCATCCCACGACTGTGGTGTTGGTGCCGTCACCGTCGCCGTCTCCACTTTTAATTTCTTGATGGTAGTGTCAGGATGTTTCACATTCATGTCTTTCACCGTATCTGCTAGAGTATCCATATCCGTTGTTGCAGATCTTTTCATGTTGACGCTTCAGTGTTCACACCTCAACTAACTCTCAAGTTGAAGTGTCTCCCCCTTATATACTGTAATGCCCATGCGCCAAAGTGGAATAGCCATCACTCATCACATATCGCTTGTCATCAAAGGGGGAGAGAGCCACTTTCCTCAACTTCTCCGAGAAGATCTGGTGGTCATGACTTCGAATGATGTGTCCTGTGGTCATCGTTTGCGTTTGGTTGAACAAACTGTCTCTATACTGGTGATGTTTCATACGTCTTTGACACGCGCGAGTGATGCCTTTAGCCGTACGTTTTTCTTTCCCACCATATATCATACTATACATTTTCGGCCGAAGTCCAACAAACTCTTCAATGGGAATGCCCGCCGTCTCATCTTTCATTTTCCCAAGCACTTTCTTGTTCACGTTGGAATGCAGGAAATGATCTGGGGGATAGTCACTTGTGTCGAACAAGTCGGCATCTTCCTGCATGTCTTTGTAGATATCGTCCGTTTGTATGTCATAACATAGACTGTCGGTGTCGCTGAACAAGAGTTTGGCGTTGGGATACTTGGTCATGATGTAGTTGTAATGAAAGTGGAACATGAGCACCTTGCTGAGGTCAAGAATGGTGAAACCAACTTGAATGGGTTTATCCAGAAGCAGATCCACTTTGCGCAAATGTACCGCGGTCAAATCTTCGTTGAAAATTCTAAATTTGTGGAAGGAAGGTTTGGCTACAAGTTTCTTGAACCGCTTTTCCTGGTGAACAAGTTCCACATTCATGCGCTTTCTCACATTTTCCATGGTTTTGCCAAACACCGAGTTGTTCATCAATTTGAAGAAGTCTTTCTCAAACGGGTTCTTGGCCAACTTTCTCTTTTCCGTGTTTAAGGAGATGTATTTCGCCAACCATTTGCTCTGTGCAAACATGATGGCACGATGCACCTTCGTGACTTTAAATCCCAGTGAGACATATTGCTGTAAATTTCTATAATGAAGTACATATTTCTTCTTGTCGCATAAGTTGGGAATGAGCTTTTCACTAGGTTTGCCTTTCATGTTTAGATCTTTCCGTAGCTTCTGACTATGTTTTGACAATTCTCCCACTTTCACACATTTCCGTTCTGGAGCCACTGGATAGTGATTATGATGATCATGGATTGAATATGGGTATTCCAAATCCACTTCTAAAATGTATCCAATCTCGTCATCTTCATCCACATCCATAAAGTTAATGGATTCTGGCTCGCTCACCCACATAAATCCACTTTCCGGCATGCTTTGCGACATAGCCCAGCCATACAAGTTGTTTGCATCCAGGTACGTCAAGTAGTTGGTTGGTTTCAAGGGATCGTAATCTGCTACGTAGGGGTTATTTGCTTTCGCATACTTGTGTGTGATGACAGATATTCCTCCACGTAGACCTTGTTCAACCATTTGGTACATGTCAATGTCGTTGATCAATTCCAATTTCACCTTTGTCGCTTTCAACATGGCATCCCACGACAGTCCTGGCGCTGTATAGTAGTGAGCAGGATCCAATTCATACGTGTTGAGACATACGTGACGAAAGTTTTCAAACACGTCAGCCAGCAGCAACACATCTGATTTCAGGTACAGGTCATGGTATTCACCAAATGTAGTACAGTGGAATGTCTCCCACACCTTCTGCGCATGCGCATAATCCTCATCGCTAATGTCTTCTTCACTGAGTAGACTGTAAAACTTGTCTTTGGACGGCAGTTGTGTTTCAACAAACTTGGATGGCTCATCCACGTAATCATAAGGGTACACTCCCTTTCTCAACAGTAAATCTTGTTGGTCGCTATCGTGAATGTGTGACGTCATGTTATAAAAGTTGTCTTTCCCTTCTGCTGCCAGGTTGGAGACCAGCTTCTGTAGAGAAGTACTCATGAACTGATAACTGTCTGTAAATTTCAGATTGCTCATGGTGAATGCAATATATTTCTCAACGGTGTTGGGAATGACTGTAATCCTTTCGTTTTTTGAACTTTCCAATTTCTTCCATGATCAAATGACTGTCATAGCCTCGTAAATTGTGGAAAAACACAGGAATGATGAAAGAATCTTCAACATCCTGCTGATCTTTTCGAAATCGAAATTGCAAATTGCATTGACTATGTGCAGCTCCACGGTATTTGCCATTGATATGGTCATGATCTCTCACATGATCTGCTCCTAGAGGCTCATGACAAATGTAGCAATCTGTGGCGTTCTTATAATGCTCTTCATCTTCATGAGTCATCACCATTTTCTTTTTCTGTTGTAAACCATGCACAATACGATCACGCTCATTCACCATATGGTCTAAAAAGACTTTCACGGCATTGTCTCCTCGATACATGACTGGTGCACGTGTATCATACTGGCTCACAACCACATAGGCGAAGCTGTTTGGACGATGATGCTGATACTTGTCTCCTTCATGTTTTTTCGTGAAACATTCAAAGTCTGCATAAATGACAAAGGGCGCTCGCTGTTGTTTGGCTACATTCTTGAACTTGATGAAGGGTTCCTTGGGGAATGATAAACGTTGTGCGCCATGCTTGCCACACACTTCACGATGCTTGTCTAACAGATCTTGTCGCATAAACCCATGAAGACAGTTGAAACAATAAAACATTGCTCCATTATACTTGGTACGATAAGCCATCAGTCTGCTGAAATTCTTGATGAGGCAGTAATGTCTTGTCTTGTCATTGCTAATCAAAAGCAAGTTGATTTCTCTGGCGCTGTTGGCGCTGTTGGCGCTGGTGTTTCGACTTAGTTGTATGGGAACAACGACATCATGTTCATATCCAAACACGTTAATGGACACATCATTCTCCTTTTCAAACTTTGGAATGTCTGTAATCGGTGTGGGAAATGTCATGCCTTCTACCTTCAATTCGTTCTCAAATAGCTTGTATTGATGCACACGGTATGGGTTGTTTGTTGAAGGGTGAAGGTGAGCCAATACAGACCATAAGAAACATTTGTTGTCTTTATTCTGAATGTTTAACACACCTAATGTATTCTTTACTTTCTTCGGTAGTGGGATAAAACTGCTCGCTTCCAGTGGCGCTGACGTAGCTGTATGCACTTCAATGAATAATATGTTATCCAACACCCAACCAGAACCTTGTCGCTCATGTTCATCAAACCTGGTAAACAATTCTTTATAGGCTTCTGGCAAGTCCTTCTCAATATCTGCTGGATTGTATGCTGCATATGTCGGACTACTGATGAAGGCATTATCCACTTGTTCTGCCATCACGCCTTCAACATTTGGTGTCATTTTCTTGAAGCGTGCATGTACCACAATGTATCTTGTTGTCGCATTTCAAGTAGCAAATCCGATCCATCTTCAGGCTCAAACCGTCTTTCCTGCGCGTTTTCACCAAGAATCACTCTTCTGCCTCTGCCTACTTGTCCTGTCTCTTTCTTTCTTTGTTCTTCATGAGACACATTTTCCATCTCAACACATGCATGTGTCTCAAATGCATCCAAAGATGGAAATATTTTAATACATTCACCGCAGAGGACTGGATCAGGTCTTTCAACATCATCTTGTAAGGTCTTTCGTCTCTTGGCTTCAATCTGCTCAACAAGCTCTTCACGAGCACGTGTCAACCTAGCTGGTTTACATCTATGTGTCACGAACACTTCCAGAGATGGAAATGTCACATCACAATCATGACAGTAGACTGTTGCCATCGTTGTTGTTTCTTCAACTGCTAGAACTGAAATGAAGTAAAATATACGTTTCACTCTTCCTTTTATACCACTTCAATGGTGTGTTAACTCAGCAGAATGTATCACTAGTTGACTAGTTGACATGTTTCACTCATGCTTTTATACTACTTCCATGTAATCAAAATATGGTGTGTAACTTGTTTCAAAAATTGTTAAAATTGCTGACTCAGCAGAATTTTACTTGTGTATATGAATATCTCACTTACAGTTGTACAGCTGTACTGCTGCACAGCAGAGACATCTAGCGGTGAAGTTAAATGGTCTGCCAAATGGTATTCATCCGCGAAGAAGCACTGTAATGGTGAAATTTTCAGTCAACTATAATGAAAGTTATAACGAAAGTTATCACAATTTTAAGTTAAAATGGCGGTAAAAATGCATACAGCCAGCTGCGCAAATAGTCTATGACTACTTTATAACAAAACTTTACATAAAACTGAATCAAATGGTGAAATTTTCATACAAATCGACCAAGTATAATGAAAGGTATTGTTTTACAAAGTTTCAATTAAGCAAATAACCAAAGTTTGTTTACAAAGTTTGTTTGCAAAGTTTGTTTACAAAGTTTGTTTACAAAGTTTGTTTACAAATTTTCAATTATGTAAATAAGTCAAGTTTGTTTATAAAGTTTGCTTACAAATTTTGTTTATAAAGTTTGTTTACAAATTTTGTTTATAAAGTTTGTTTACAAATTTTGTTTATAAAGTTTGTTTACAAATTTTGTTTATAAAGTTTGTTTATAAAGTTTGTTTACAAATTTTGTTTATAAAGTTTGTTTACAAATTTTGTTTATAAAGTTTGTTTACAAATTTTGTTTACAAAGTTTGTTTACAAATTATATTTATAAAGTTTGTTTATAAAGTTTGTTTACAAAGTTTGTTTACAAATTTTGTTTACAAAGTTTGTTTACAAAGTTTGTTTATAAAGTTTGTTTACAAAGTGTGTTTACAAAGTTCACTTTTTATTTATCAAGTTTCAATAAACACTTACAGAAATAGTTGTCACTGGATGCCATCCCTGGATCTGATGTGATCCAATTGCTTCCTTGCTCCACTCACCGAAATGACTGTCACTGCTGGATGCTCATCCCTTATATACCCCCTCTGATGGAACTGAAGCTGACTTGACAGAATGTTGCTCGCCTAGGGGGGGGGGTCGGTACATAGTATGTCCTAGGGGGGGGGATGGGGGGGGGGGGTCGGTCGACCCAAAAAATGAAAAATGTTCAGAATCGTCTGAAACGGATCAATATGCAAAAATCACAATTTCGAGCGGGGGGGGGGTCGGTCGACCCCAAAAAATGAAAAATGTTCAGAATCGTCTGAAACGGATAAATATGCAAAAATCACAATTTCGAGGGGGGGGGGGGGGGTCGGTCGACCCCAAAAAATGAAAAATGTTCAGAATCGTCTGAAACGGATAAATATGCAAAAATCACAATTTCGAGGGGGGGGGGGGGTCGGTCACCCCAAAAAATGAAAAATGTTCAGAATCGTCTGAAACGGATAAATATGCAAAAATCACAATTTCGAGGGGGGGGGGGGGGGTCGGTCGACCCAAAAAATGAAAAATGTTCAGAATCGTCTGAAACGGATAAATATGCAAAAATCACAATTTCGAGGGGGGGGGGGGGGTCGGTCGACCCAAAAAATGAAAAATGTTCAGAATCGTCTGAAACGGATAAATATGCAAAAATCACAATTTCGAGGGGGGGGGGGGTCGGTCGACCCAAAAAATGAAAAATGTTCAGAATCGTCTGAAACGGATGAATATGCAAAAATCACAATTTCGAGGGGGGGGGGGTCGGTCGACCCAAAAAATGAAAAATGTTCAGAATCGTCTGAAACGGATAAATATGCAAAAATCACAATTTCGAGGGGGGGGGTCCTGGCTTTTTAGGGTCTGTTGCCATGGTTACACTGATTGACAGGTGGAGTTCGTTGGCTTCATGATGATTGACTCGGTCAACACTATCAAGCAACTTTCGCTCCAGACTTTCGCTCCAGACTTTCGCTCCAGACAGTATGACGTCATCATGACGTCATTATCACGTCATGGATGGCCGCGCCTATCCTAACGCTTATCATGACTTCCGCTCCAGACAGCACTTCCGGTCCAGACAACACTTCCGGTCCAGACAACACTTCCGGTCCAGACAACACTTCCGGTCCAGACATGATGACGTCACTTCCAGACAGTATGACGTCATCAAGTGAGCTGATTCTCTTGTTTTCACCCTACTGATATGACAAATCCCCACAGCAGTAAAGGAAATAAATAGCTATAGTCTAGTCCCAATGTACCGCGCGAACGACAATTTCCGATTGTTCTGCGGTCAGTTCGATGGTCTAGCTTTCCTTCTGCTTGCTGTTATACGAGAAAGGATTGACTACTTGCTTGAAAACGTTCCGGAAGAAGCCGCGCCTCTGTTGGAGTACTTTGCAGCAGCGTACGTAACGGTTACCTATCACCAGGCTAACGCAAACCACCGCGATGTAAACCATCTGCAGTCCGCATCCATTGCATTCCACCGCGCTACCCCCTCACTCCTGGAATGTCCATCAGGCTACTCTGAATGACGAGCCAAGAACAAATAACCAGTGTGAGGGGTGGAACAACTGCTTCTCATACATTGCAGATTACACCCACCCTTCTATCTGGACTCTAATCCGGGCTATTAAACAGGAAGATTGTGCTGTTCGAACCCTGATCGAAAAAGACCGGCGCGGACAACCCCCCTAAAAAGCGTACGCATCTGGAGTACAAAAGGTTACAACAGCGTCTAAAAACTCTATGCCAAGACGGCGCCTCTGGCCGAAAAACTGTGGAAGAGTTTTTATGTGGAGTGGGACTTAGCATAAGACGGAAGCCTGTAAACCGTAAAAATCAAGAAAGGGATGAATAAAAAATTACTCGGACAGTCTCTGGAAAATATGCTATAATGAACTAGAATTGTGATAGATAGCAATTAAGGCTTATAGAAGTCAACAGCCTAAAAGTAGTTCTTGTTTGGTGTGTTAGAATAGTGATCGAACTTTCTGTTTATTCAAAGTCTTCAATTTAGAAAATATGCTATAATGAACTAGAATTGTCCTAGAGAAATAATGACGATTTATAGAGGTCAACAACTTAAAAGTAGTTATTGTTTGTTGTGTTAGAAGAGTGATCGCACTTTCTGTTCATTCGAGGTCTTGCACTTTTTAAAGTAATGTAATGTGCCATGTTGATATTTAAATTGTTAGACATTTGTTCAACATAATAAAGTTCTTTTATAGGATAAAAGTTTATTCGATTTTAATTATTGAGTTGCCCCAAAATTTGAATTTGGACATTTTGTCGCTGGACCTTTTTTGGACCTTCTGTCGCTGGACCTGTCATGGACCTTCGCTCGACCTTATGTTGGGATACCACTCCCAACATCATTTATCCAAACGAAATGCAAAAACGTAGGCAAACTGGGCCATAGGTCAATTGAGAATGCAAAATTTGAAGTCATAAGCAAACTGGGCTGTAAACCAACTGGGAAGTCACCTCTTTATCTATGTTGGGATCGTTATTTTTTTTCAAAATTTTTTCTTTGCATCTTTTCCCTATACTATGCTTTTAACTTTTTTCAATCCGTCAAAACTTAGAGACGCAAATGATCCGTTTTCACTTACTACTGCAATAACAAAATAACAATGCTCTGTTGAAGAAGATTAGTTTTAATTTAGATACCGATAATCTACCCTGTAAGAGTTGTATTTTAACTGTCGCAATAATTCAGCTATTCAAATCAATTCATTGCTGAGTCATTCTGTTTTCTGTAAGTTAGTTATTTACTGACATTGAGCTTGTTCTAAACAAGTCCTAAAAGTTCTTTTTTGCTTAAATTTGTTTATGCTTTAAAAAGAACACACAAACTATTACTTTCGTTCAAATGAATTCCTACCTTTATAAGAATAGGAATAATTCATAATGTTTTCCAGCCAGCAGGTGGTCCGTTGTCGACTTGAAACCGAAGTCGTCGCAACGTCGCGACGCCGCACCAACGTCCCAACGTCAGAAATCCACCAGTTGTCGGCACGGTGGTGCTTAAAATCTGGCACTCAAGCTCATTGGATTCCAAGAATCGACTGAATCTATTGCAAAGTCTGACAATACCACGCAATGAAATACTGTTATAAATCGTCCAATAAAACGGAAATTGTTTGGTTCCCCCTGTTAGATTACCTTACCGTATTGTGTCGTCATTGGTTCGTTACTTGGATAGAGCAAACAATGCTGTGTTAAGCAAAAGAAATCCCGCCGTAACGATTACTTATGTCTGTGACGTTCACGTCATATAAAATAACTGGCATAGAGTAAACACAATGATAAAAACACACAAGCTTGTCGACTGATCCGAAAAAACACTACTGCAGCCCGTAGCAATTTCAACACGAGCCTGATGATGAGTACGAACAAGGAGCAAGGGTGTAATGCTGAGGGATGGTTTGCGGTTCAGTCCAAACGCAAGTGTCAGTTATATTATTATTTTATGATTTTTTACAGCAACAACCTCTCATCAGTTTGATAATTTTCGCACTCTTCTGTAATGTTTTCCATTGCTCAGTTACATTGTTATGAAATGTTAAGCACATAATCTCAGCAGTGCGTAGCTTGACGTTTTTCGATGTTAGCCCACTAAGATGTACTGTCAAACAACTATTATCTTTTCCCAGTTCCTCGCTGTACTCAAATTCTGACACGTCACTGTTTGTAATTGTTTCATCATAACGAATTCCTAAAGCTAAGCCTCGTGCCACGCCTTGTGGGCTGAGAAGAAACTAGAAAAAATCAAGAAATTGAAGGATTTTGGTAACAGATAAAATGAAAACAAAACTCGTTGGGTGTAGAGAAGCAGTCACTCGGTTACTTTTGTTTTCACCGGACATTTGACGGTAAATACAATACTGTCAAACACCATGCGAAGAAAGGAACCTGCAATTTTTTGTCAGGGCGTGTTTTTAGCGTACTGCCAGTCGAAAAAGTAATATTCATTCAGTGTGGACCTTTCAATGATTCTATTTTGAATTTAATTACTCCAAAGGCTATTAAGCACTAAATTATGACACTTGCTATGCGTTTTATCCAACCTCTACGGCTGTTCAGTCTGTTGTGTACAAAACCTAACTGGGGATTGCGCAAAAATGGTACTTATAAAAGAGAGGAGCTACTTTTTTAAAAAATTACTTTACACAAGTTAAGGCCTACTAGACAAAAAACTTCGAGAAAACGACTTACAACAATATAATTGTTCTCTTGAACAGACACAATAAAAAACTTAGAAGATCTCAGCGTTGCTGAAAAATAAAGCTGCAAAGAAAAAGTTCATTAAGCTTCTGAATGGTAGCGCGTAGTAGTGTTTCCGTTGATAAATTCTGATGATCGTGTCTTGTATTTATAAGCGGTTTTCAAGACAAAACTACGATAATGTTCCATGCTCTTCAAGTCATCATTAGACTTCTAGTATTTTATAGCATAAGACTAATACATTGTATTTCGAAACGATTCTTGCTGCTGCTGCTGCTGCTGCTGCTGAATCTAAACATTTCCAACCGAATTTATAAAGTGATCAAAATTTGAACCCAAAGTATAACAATAGATCATTGTGTTATATGTAAAAAGTTAAATGTAAGGGTCGGAGCTTTTTTAGCGAAGTAAGCCCTGGAGTGTGTCAACAATGTTAAAAATTACTGACATGCTCGAAATAACGGGATGTAAAAATTATTGACACCCCAAAGTAGCGGAATGAGAAAAGTAGTGATAACCAGTAAGTGCCAGGATCTCAAAGTTATAATAGCCCTGAAGTTAGCAATAGTCATGAAGTACAAAGATAATATGTGATGTTTTATACTAGTTTCAACAATTCCTTACTCGTTAACTTGCTAACAATGTCAAACACTAAATTTCATATCCTCTTTTAGATCTAGGTTGAATAATAAATGAAAATGTGCATGTACTTTTATTTCTTTTATCAAATAAATTAAACAGGATTTGACATATATCACATTATTGTTTGTCCATATCTTTGCAAAAATATGCATTACACCACATTTTAAGAAAATGTTTAATTTGACTATTCTGTGTTCCTGAGGTAAGCTATCTAGTTATTCGCTCCACTAAGTTTCCTTGTATCATGTATTTGCTTCTTCAGATGCATTTCGCTGCTCAATGCATTCACACTGCTTTAAAAGATTATTTACACTATTTGCTATTTCTTATCTGTTACTTCAAACCCTTTTGTAAGCCTGTTTATCTTAAGGTACTTCGCATTTCATATTTTTCTTGCTCTAATTTCAGTCTTTGTGTATTTTCAACAGTGTAAAAGTTAAGGAATAATTATCTGTGAAAATTGTTTACATGGAAGAAATAAAAATAAACAGCATGCCAGGATCGAAACTTTCTATTTTTCCTCGACACACATTAGACAATTATAGCCTTAACAGTAACTCCCACAATACTATTAAAGTGGTTTTCTTCATTTGCTGAATTCTTCACAAATAATGATGACAGAGGCTGCCTACCAAACGCATTTATGAACAACGTATAACTGGAGCACATCTTATGCTTTGACATGAGCTATAGTGTCAGACTGCACCTGGACAAAAACCGAATTGCTATTTTCGTGAACTGAAATTTGAGCATAAAAGCAAGAAAAGAGAGCGTGCATGATTATTAAATGGCATTCAAAGTACACTTAAAATAGAAAATGCATCGAACCACAGTACTGCAATTATAACTTTTCAGGACATCTGATTGCATATTTTTCATTCACGCAAATCGTTTAATCACATTAGTAATTAGGTTTTACTTTATTGTATACGCATTTCTCACAAATAATTCTCATCTATTCCCTGATATTTCTATACTGTAACCTGTAGTATACTGGTATAAACGCCTTACTTTTGTGCAATTAACAGAAAAAATACTTTTTACAAAGGCATAGCATGTCTTCTAATTGAGATATTCAATGTTTTCAATACAGAGATTATGATGTCACAGAATGGTGGATGTCTCATTATTTTTGGCAATGACCAGTACTTGATTTGGGTTCTTTAGAATTATTTTCAATAGATGATGTCACCAGTATTATCAGCAACGATTTATTAAATAATTATTTAAATAAAAAATTGTGGAAATTTTGTGTCATTTATGTAGCATTAACTACCCCTTACCATGTTCTATACAAGAACATGAAATAGCTTAATTTACAGTAATCATTTATATTTCTCGTATTGTACTGTCTATTTTCTCCTCTTCCTATTACAGGTGCACGAAATATACCAATCGCTTATTTTTGCTATGGTAATTTATTATTGTTGAACACAATTCCAAATTCAACTCATTAATTGTGAATAAAACGATGATTAATGTCGCACTCCCACTCAAAGATCAAAATAAGCACACATACAAGTGGTGTAAGGGAAGTTGTTTCGTGGCGGCAGCACGCCCGCATAGGAAACGGGACGAAATGGGTTCAGTTTTTTAGAACGTACTTTGCCAGGCTTGTAGGCTGCATTTAAGGGTTTGCCTCCCCAAGGTATAACCGATGTGCATAAGTAATCAGTTAGGTGTTCAAACTAGGAAGCACGATCTGCTAAATGAACACTGGTGCCTTGTACTTGCACGATTGATTTAAAGTCAGTGGTGAGCTATTATATACGCAAGTCGAAAATATAATAATCTCCAGGTTAAAATAATTAATAATTTCGATACATACGTGCACATTGTCAACAGGCTTGAACAGGATTATCTGACTAAAATCGATACAGAAAGACTCACAATTATTTTTCATTATTTATTTTAACAGTAATCCGACGCACAGATAAAAAGTATAAAGTATGGTAATTATGCCTTTTTACGTTGTGCATATAGTAATTTAGACTCCTTCCAAAAATCCATCTATACACTGTTAATTTATGTCCTTTGTTGATCTTGTTCATTGTTTTAAGTTGTGTATTATGAATTGCATATGCGTTTTGTTGAGCCGACCCTAATATCCCAAGGTAGTTTATCCCATTTTAATTATTTATGTCAGGTTATACCTATTTACCAATTCACTAAAATAAATTTATTGATATGTATAGATTTGCGTTAATGACATAAAAGCCTGTAACACCGTAAAGTATATAAACTAAAACTTATCATGTTCTTCGTTAGGAATAACCAGATACAAGTGTCTTGGAGCTGCCGAAATACCGACTAAAGGCCTCAAGCATTGCGGAGTACTGCTTTAAGTTTTTAAATGGCCAATGTCAGCTGACAGGGCTAAACCTGTGGTGTGAAAATATTTCTGTCTACAAGCATTTGTCGTCGCTTTACTTATAGCCTCACGACATATAGTTGAGTCAAGCAAATTCTAATTGGCAATCGCGATGGGGAGCATAAATCAAGAAGGCTTTTAAATGCTTGTTATTAAATATAATTAATAGGAGCAGTTAAAAAATATCCGTAATTAAAGAAAACGCATTTTAGCTTAAATACACAACAAACACGCATACACGCTAACCTCTTACTATGCATGTACGTGACTTGTAAAGTGATCCCTAACACCCCCACTGCAGATCTGAAAGAATCACCTTTTTGTAGGAAACTTAATTGTGAGTTTTGAATAAAAATTACCCCATTTTAAACGAAATATGCACTCCGCGTGGACCTCGCCTTGCCGCAGAATTACATTTCTTTTCCGCTGTTTGTTCAGACAGACATAGTAACACATATGACACCTGCCGAAAGTAGCTGCCGAAACTTAAGTTTTCACACGACACTTGCATCACGCCTTCACAAGATACACGCATCACATATTCGTAATATATTTAGACACACATTTTATTGTTTCACAGACAGTCAGCGTTCATGTGTGAGCTGATTTGTAAATGAATCTTGTTTGTTTGAAAGATCATAAATCAATAAATAGTACACACACTGACAGCAGATTGAATATCGTTACTTGATCTCAAATAACTTAAATAGGTAAAGAGATGAAGAAGAATCTTTAATCAGCCGCTAATTGTCTTAGCAATTAGCGCCTTAGCCGTTAAGGGTGAAACTAGACCGTTTTCGCTACCGAGTGGCTTAAATTACACTTGGAGACAACAAAAAATACTATATAGAGCTCTTAAAATTCAGAACTGACCATGAACGAGGCTTTCAAGGTCAACAAAGTACCCCATGCATATCGTCTTTTAGGTTCAACGGGATGAAAATAAGCTCAAAATCTCTCACCGTTTCCAAGATAATGATCAACTTCTAGTTTTTGAAATTGACCATTGCCGATGAGGTACCTCTTACATAATGCGTTTTAAGCCTTAAGGGGGACGAAAATAAGCTCAAAATCGCTAGTCTCAAACCATATTCAAGATAATCACCCACTTCTGGTTTTGACATTGACCATAAACGAAAATAAGTCGAAAATAAGCTCCAAATCGCTACCCGTTTTTGAGAAAATGGCCCCTTTAGCTTTTTCGGCCCATAGGGTCGAAAATAAACGCAAACCGTTTTGACACAATTGTCAATCGTTCCCTAAGGTCATGGTAACAAAAAATTAAGATTTCACGACGTTTCATCACCCAAGAAACATGTATATATGTTCCTCCAGCAATATGGGGGCCATTTTTTGTTTAAAAAAAAACAGTATTAGGGTGTCCAAAAATTTAGGGAGACCAAAAGTAGGTCTCCTTATTACTTAGCCTGCTTAAACGTTAGAAACTACACAGCAAACAAAAAACGAATGATTCTATAGCATAATGGATATAACATATTTTGTCTTAAAGTTAAATTTCTGTGTTGCCACTTGATAACAAACTTTTAATCTGAGCCTAAACTTTATACCATGTATAAATACAAGTGCCAAAAAATCAGCTTTAAAGAGATCCGTTTTCATTTAAAATCCGCTATTTATTATGTATTAAAAATTTATAGCAACTACTGTTTTATATCTTAACTGTTCAAGATGTTTACACAGGGTTTAGCATGACATTGAAGAAAAAGATAACTTAGCACCGCAAGCAGGCATTTTTTCTAAAAAAAGATACATTATACAACATGCAAGTGCTATGCATAAGGCATGGTCCCCCTATGACTTGTTTCAGATCTCTCTCTCTCTCTCTCTCTCTCTCTCTCTCTCTCTATATATATATATATATATATATATATATATATATATATATATATATATATATATATATATATATATATATATATATATAGTCAACAGTCAACATGAATACACATAATCGCTCTCATTGTGAACAGTTGGGTTAATCAATATGCCTCTGCTGATATCATAGCATGCCCCTTAACTGAGAAATCAAAGCGTTTCCTTGTCTTATAATGGGCTTCAATGAAAGAATTTCAATGTCCATTTTTGCATATAAAATGTTAAAAAATTTCTTTAAAAAATTGAGCTAGTCCAACTAGACATGCGACATTATGTCTCTACCAAATTTGGTCGTCCTAGCACTGATATTCACAGACGACAAGATTTTTGCGGAGAAAAAGTAATCATACGGAAACACTTTACAGAATCGTACGAAAGGTATAAAGTAGGAGACTCCAATTACCAATCGTTGATCTTAATTCAGATGTTACATTGCAAAAGATCTTTACGATTTATGATCATATTTGATAATTATGTCACTTCTAAAGACATTTTGTTGTTTTTTGTATGTAAAACGTTTTGAATGAAAGATTAATATAGCATAACTATTTTGATTACATCTTGTTGTTTTATCTATTGTAAGATTAATAAGAGAATTGCACAGCCATTTTAAAATTTTCAAACCTTTTTATTGTATTTCTGTACTAAAAAGCACCACAACACATTTTAGCACCTGTTACT
Source organism: Protula sp. h YS-2021 (assembly GCA_949752745.1). Lineage (NCBI taxonomy): Eukaryota > Metazoa > Annelida > Polychaeta > Sabellida > Serpulidae > Protula > Protula sp. h YS-2021. The sequence goes on along the minus strand of OX457026.1, from coordinate 23,482,083 downwards.
GAGGTAGATTTTGCCTTTCTGCTTCCTGAATGCACAAAGTAATTTAATTATATTTGATTTCAAAATTGCTGCTGCAAAAATAGCAATTTAAAAACATCGGAATACCATCTTTATCTTCATTTCTCTGCATAATTAAGCTGCAGACTTTTAACCTTAAAAGGCGAGAAGCATTTCTTTGACAAAGCTCAGTCGAATTCGCTGTCAAGAAAAAAACAGTAACATCGTTCATAATACCCGCTTTATATAGCTTGGAAAATATAACTTCAAATATTTAGTTTTCTGACAAAGTAATATATATTAAAATAACGTTTTTCTCATGAAGCTGCCAAAGCATAATGTTCGAGAGGTTCAAATCCTATATTGTATCTGGACTGTAAGGAATATACAACCCTGCTTTGCTACCGGTGCTTTCCTCTTCATACAATGTTCAATTGCATCATTATGCTTCTTGGTTTTTAATATACTCATATACTCCTAGAGAGTACTTTTGGGGCGGTTTGTTTTTATTTAATTACTTTATAAGAGAATATTCTTGGAAAACAAAAGATTAAGATTAAATTAAGCATGATAATTAGTTTTGCAATATACGCCCAAACTCAATAACAACTACTTTTGATGATAATCAACTTAACATAAATTCATTCATACATTACACACACAACTGCTTACCAAAACAATTTTTCTTGGCAATAACAAATTTGAAGAATATGTAGGAGTGAAGTTTTGGGTTTTTCTTTGAGCCGTGTCATTTCAGTAGATTTACTAAAAATAACTCAACAGACATTGTCATTGTCAAAACATGAATGAGTGAAAATATTTTAGACTCCTTGTGAGTTCACGGTAATATGAATGATGGCTGTTTCCTTTTGATGTGATTAATTTTTACTTATTATTTGATTTTGGTATGCATTTTGGTCCATCTGCTAGTATTGAAATGTTTTTGTTTCGGCTAATGGCCAGCACATTATTTTGAATACACTATTTATAACACCTGTGTTGGCTTTTACATAAAGTTTATGCTCCTATGGCACGAATTACGGCTAATGTACAACGAGAAAGAGCATTCATTGTAGTGGTAATAGCGCTAAAGTAATGCTCTATGCGTATCTTTTCGGTGTAAAAGACTTTAGTGACATTCGAAATTATTCAGCAAATAACAACTATTTCCTAATTCCTATTTTTATTAGTTTTTTTGCAAAATTGTGCAACCCAAACAAACGTCATTGCCCTATTATTAATATTTTGTGAAATAAAAAATAAATGGATAGTTCGTGTCATTTATTTTTAAATGATAGCCATACAATATCTGTAGAAACCACAAACCTGCCAAAGTACGTTTTTAAGATTGCGATTTTATCTAAATCTATATCATTACTTAAAGTTCATGACAACTAGATAAGCATAACTTATTCGTAAGAAATATTTTAGTGGTATATATATATATATATATATATATATATATATATATATATATATATATATATATATATATATATATATATATATATATATATATATATATATATATATATATATATATATATATATATATATATATATATATATATATATACGGAAACCAACACAGAAATAATAATGTATTATATACAAGAACACCATGAAGTTTAGCTTAAGTAATTATTTTATTTACGCAATCCAATCAAATTTAATAAAGCTATTAGCTACTTTATCTAATTATTATTGATTTCAACTTTGAAAGCTGTAGCCTGTGTTTCGTGGATGTAGGCTGGTCTGAATATTTGGGGAAACTGGTCAAAGCACTACTGCATTACATGCTTGTGTTAAACATTATTGGGCATTTAAAGTAAATAAAAAGTCGATGTTTTGAGTAAATCCCTCCCAAATCCCCCCTACCTTCTCCAAAGAAAGGCGCATTTTTTGGTGGAAAAGCTGCTTACTAGCTGTTGTTATTTCAAAGTGAATTTTCATGCATGATTGCTACTGCCTCGTCCTCGAATTTATTGTAGTCATACTGCAAACCTGTTATATTTCAAACATAACAATGTTGGAAGCCTCGTTTCGAAATCTTTCGTGAACTGTATGCATCAAGCAGATGATAACTTATATGGGAATTGATTGTATGTAAAATGACCAGGTGAAATTTGCAACAGGAATTATTTTTTAAATGTCGGGTTGGAGTAATGCAAAATTGCCAGTTACTTCAACCGCCTTGATATATTATCCGCCTGGATAAGCATCGATGTGTAGAAGCTGATTTTGCTTTAAAAAATTTTCGCGACATTTAATGTGGTGGTGATTTCTCGCGATCACATTCTTTAATATCCGTTGGAGAAGAACGATGTTTAGTTGTGACGCTGCTTTCCTTTTTCCGACGATTAATTAACGTTTTCGTGCATAGCTGAATAAATTTTTAAAAAAACAACGATTTGGGCAGCCGTTGTTGCAAAAACATTTAGGAAACTGCGGGGAAAAGAGCCCCACCCCTCAATTTTTACCACTTCCGAATTTTCGACATGTAGGTTTCCAGATTCAACGACAGCCTGAAGATGATGACGCTTCAAAATTTTTAAATCATAATAACAATGTCATAATCATTAAAGTTACGTTATATTTTAAGGTTATTATAACAAATGGACAGATCGCTCTTCGCGTATGCGAACACTTATTTTATGTATTTATTTATTTATTTGGGGGGTTCACTTAAGGAAACTCAAAATTCAAAATAAAAGAAACAAAAGAAGCCAAAAGAAAATAAAAAAATAAACGACAAAAGGGAGACAGCTGACAAACCAAATATTTATTAACTTTCACTCACTAATTCTAGGTTAGTCGAAGACCTGCAAAGAATATATTGAAGCTTTACGGGGCCAAGGTTTCGGACTTTTTTTTACATTTTTCAACCCTGATAGTTTATTGAACTGTACGACTCTTTTCATCAGTAGAAAGCTTTTTTCCTTTCATTCTGAAATTGAATATAAGGAAAGTATTTCTGGATTGGGAAGTGAGCTCTACCTTAATTTTAAGTTTTCTTGGCTGTTTTAAACTGTTATGAGTATACATTGTCCTCATTTTACAAAAACTAATTTGCTCTATATACCTTTATAAACGCAAACCTCAAACACAGTTCTCGGTTTCCAGGTGCAAAATAAATAAAATAAAAATAATTTGCAATAAAATCATTTCAGAGGCCAGCACCTTAGAAACACAAATCCAAAATTCTAAACATGGGTTGCAAAGGCTACTATTAATTTTTTTTATATCTTATTAAATTATTCATTTTTAATCAATTATGCCCAAAATCAAGGCAATATTGATATGCAAGCAGGTGTGAAAATCTGAGTTTGCTAAATTTCTTTTACAAATACAATCATTTCATGAAAATTTTATCATAGTTGGAGACTTCAACATTCACTGTGATTGATATAATATTATTGGATTCAATAACATTTTACATACTTTCATTCTGAAACAGCAAATTGCTGGTCACTCCCTCGATTTAGTTATTACAAAAGAAATAGGCTATCGATGGGCTTGACCAAAGAATACCTGATCACTCTGTGGTTTCTTCTAGTATCGATGTGGATACGCCTGCATCATTACAGAAGGCAATATCATACCGAGACAAACGTCACTTGGCTTTTTGTGCTATAAACCAAGATATTACAGAAATTTCATTCGATCTATCGGATAATCTCCAAGATCTCCTAGACGGATATAATACCAAATTATCTGAAATTTGAGATACACATGCTCCTTTAACCAAGAAAACCATAACACACACAGTAAGAAGAAACAAGAGCTGGTACAACAGTTTCCTTGGAGAACAAAAAATTAACAAGAGACGTCTCGAACGAAAGGAAAAACAGATCCGGTCTTTAGTCCAATAAAAGAGCCTACCGTGAAAAGTGTGGGTATGTAGATCATTTAATAACTGAGGAAAAGACCCAATTTTATTCAAACAAAATTCCTGAAACTGAGACTCTTAAATACGACTTTTTGATGTCCACCGTCGATTTATGTATGGCAAATGCTCGGAACTTATCCAAGATGAGGCCAAGTAGAGTTTACGCCCAGAAATGTAACTGGGAATTCACTATTTGCCACACTTTTAGAAGACCGTTTCAAAAAGTTTTGAAAATGGCCATGTCTAGCGCACCCAGAAGCAGGCGCTGTTTCCCATTTTCACCGTGAGCCCCTTTACATACAAGAGATACAGATTCGCAGACCTTAGCAATTGAATGCATGATCGAAACCAGGTGAATTTGTTCGGCTGCAATTAATTAACTTCGAAAAAGAGAGACTAGCAATTGAGTAATGCAGTGCAAGTTTTATTCCGTGTAGAACATTGACTTCGGACACTGATTCTCGGCATCGTAACAGAGAATGAACAACGATTGAACAAAATGTAAAACAAATATAATTTTAACTGTTAAAAAGATACTTGTATTGCGTTGAATCCGTATTAAGGTAGCAATACACAACTTAAAAGTGGACTTTACATTAGGTTTTCTGACTGAAATCAACATAAGACTCCTACAAATATGTCATTATTCTACGTGTAGTAGCAACATGATACAATAAGAAATGAACATAAATATACCAGATATTGCCATCTTCTAGGCTACAGACTTGAACAGGGTTAATAATATTCACTTAGATAACCGACATGTAACACTGTCACAATTTTTTCTATCCGTGTGAGCATAGTTAATACACGCAATGAACTGTGAACAATCCTTGTAATGTTTCAGTTGTCTAACAATACTTGAAATAATGCTCACTAGTGCTTAGTATCCTGCGGAAACTACAGCTTCCACTTGAATTTTTTGTTGTTTTCACAATTACATAGCAACATTCCTCTGTTATTGTTATCCGGTGTGAAAGTCACAATTAAATTCAAATCCGTTGCTTACTTTGTCGTAGAGCATAAATTCGTTATGATTTCAAGTTGTACTGATTTTCACAAAAAAATCCTAGCTTATATTCACCTTCGATTTACCGGATGAATTTAGTTCTAGAACCTGATTGGCTAAGGTTAAGACAGGTCAAGCTCACCACCCCCACTGAGTGAGTAAATGATGTCAAGAACACTAAATTCGACATATTTCGCTAATAAATTTGACATCCATAAATTAATGCTATGTATCGATATATGCAAAATATACATAAAATTTTGGTGCAAATTATGGAAAATATAGGCATGATCTCTATATGCAAACGATGAGGAGCTTGGTGGATCTAACATGTTGTACTGTTGTATATTCGTTTATTTTAGTGTATATTCTAATTTAGATCTTCGAGCAGAGTCTCTATAAGAAATCAATAAAATAATAATAATAGAAATAGTAATAATAATAGTAATAATAATAACAATAATAGTAATAATAGCATAGAAAGTGTGTCTGAATTTGTAATCATACCGGAATTATGTAAAATACAAGACCCAGGAAAATTCAACTGAGATACTACAAGAAGAGTTTTAAGCACTGCTGGTTAAACATCTTTGAAACATCCCGCCCCGAAACGTCTCGAAGATCAAATCCCTGTACTACAAACATGATCTTTTTTAATTTTACTTTCAACATCACTTTCTGTCAAAAGCGCTTAATCACAGTTTACCTTAACTATCGTTACTTTCTCACCCATTTTGGTTGCGAATGAAATACACAGATAATTACAACTTGATATGCAAAGAATGACCAGCTTACTAATTCGCCTGCATTGCTTTCATCCATTTTCTTATCAGTCTTTTTAAATGACATGAAAAATAACATGAAAAATGTAAGTATCCCAAAATCTTAACACGGGCTTCATAATCCGTTAATAGAAAACATTCATAAAAATATTGCTACCATTTTTATGTGATGTTTCATTACTTCTTAATGACCGTTGCATTAAATCTTTTAGTTGTAGACAAATGACGATATTATATTTCTAAAATTATTTGATAAGAATTTCATGAGGTATTTAATGCAGTGAATGAATAATTTAGTGTTATTTTTCACTAAACCATTTACATTGAATTTTAGATTACAACATACCAATATTCATCTTATGGCAAGCATTAATTACAGTAAATCCTAGTTAGTTCTGACAGTATTCAGCCTGACAAATTTGTAAGAATGCACAAGATGTCCAGATTATTCAGATCCTACTATGATAGCTTGATTTGTCAAACGTTTAATTGAATTAGATGCCCAGCAGACCTTGTGTTGAAAAATGCTATTATGTTACAGGCCTATATTTTCACCCATTTGGGAGTTGACACGCGTTTAGGGATATAAAAGTTTGCAAATGGAGACGGTGACATTTGTAGCTTATTGGACCATTGACCGTGGAGGAGGGTTGAAAGTGGAGAATTCTTGTGTTAGTTAATGAAAGTAAGGCTCCACTATTGATAAAGGGAAACAAAGCTTAAATTTTTCAGTGGTCCCCAATAATCTCAAACAAAAGTAGCCTGAATTAGGTGTGTTTTTTTTATTTCTGATGTGTTCTTTTTTTCATTTTGGTCCTGTTATTGTTAGGCCATTTACTGTAGAAATCAACACATCAATTGGACTATGCATTATAAGTGAACTGAGAATGCAACTTAAACATTCTGTATAAACATTTCGTCGAGAAAGTAAGTAAATTCATGCCAAAAATAAGAAAATTCATGCCATAAAATTTATAACTTATTACGTTTACCAATTTTATACAGATTAAATGAAAAAATACTTTAATCACTGTATTTTCAGGAAAAAATTATGCAGCATCTTTTAGTTTTTTCTCCCTTATATAGCTAACAACAATACATTTAAAATTCTGTATGCGCAGTTTTACTTTGGTGCGGGCAATTATACGCTACTGCAGCTTATAGACACAAAGAAATTATCTGTTGTTCGCCGACACTTGTTGTTGATTCTAATGCTAACAGGATGTATCATAAATTTAACTGCTGACGAGTTCTAGTGTCATAGATGCACTAACCGTGGGAAGTAATTGACTGTACCCAAAAACGCAAAACCAACGTGTGGTAAGGGAGATGATTTCTACAATCGAAAAAACTCTACAGTGAAATTTCGACGCCACGTAAAAGCAGTGTGTCTCATGATTGTGAGAACTGTATTGTCACTAGACGTTCTTGCCATATTTCAATTTTCGATATTTAAAATTTTAATTGCCAAAAATGGTTAAGTGATTTTCTTTAGATTTGGCAAAGGAAATACAATCCAAAGATAACCATTATTTCAACTGTTGAGAGGTGACGCTATTTACTTTTCTTTAGCCTTTTTTTTAGCCTTTTTTTTTAGCCTTTAGCTGTTAACATAACAGCTTTAAAGTTCATTATAAACCTCATTATTATTTTATCAGTATGGCAATTGAATCTATCTATAAAATATAGTTGTATGAATATTAAAAGTGGTTCAATTTTAATACATAAAGTTTTAAGGTTAGTATTTTAAAGGCGCTGTATTGTTAAATATCTGTCCATTTACTTTTCCCACACATTTGTATTTAACTTATATACCTGACAAATCTAGCCTTTTCTTTATCCATTTACTAATTTCGTTCACCTTTATCTTGTTAATATTTATATTGAAATATTAACCACGTGCCGCCCGCTCACTCTGGCCATTTCTCCGTGCATACTACCCTTAGGCTTATAGTTCTTTCATGCTAAACCTGGTAAAGTTTTCTAAATGTGATAATGTATGCATCTCTGTCGTTTTCATCAATCAGAATTTTGTATGAGTTTCTTCTTAAGCTACCTGTCAAGTAATTGTACTTAAATAATTTTTAATCTTATAATTTAAAAACTAGTTTGCTTTACAGTAATTGTTTAATTGTGTTGATGTTGCATTGGCATTTATAATTTCCTTGTTTCCAAGAATGCTGCAGTTTAATGTTCCATACTAAAAGTATGGATTTAAGAGCAATTCGACAAAGTATTAAATATACAAAGGCAAGAACAAATTCCAAACTATAAGACAAAAACAAAATAATAATCGGTGCCGGTTGTTGTTGTTTTTAATCTTTAAAAGTTTATTTGCTAGCCTGTCGACTCTTGACGAAACAATTCTGGCTTCATCGCGCTTTTTAAACTATCACTATGTACGTGTGCGTAATGTTGATATTTATGCATCATTACAGATTTTGTTCCTTCCCATACAAATAAAATATAGGCTGAAATTATCGATTTTAGTGCCCATTCAGGCGGCAATTCAATTCAAAATTATTTTCAGATCTGCTTTGGAAATAGCCGATACGAAAAAAAATGGGTACAGGGATAGTTGAGGAAGAAACACTTACATGGACTGTGGACATGGAAGTTAGCTTGTTCCATGCAATGCGCAGCCATAAACCTGTCGGTAAGAGCTATGCAGGCAAAATAACAGAAGTCTACGAAGTGACGTGAAAAATGTTTTTCGGCAAGAAGTGATGAGCGATAATATAGTTCTCTACGCTTGTCAGTGAGCATTTTCGTTGTTGAAACCAAAGTTGAAGAACAACAAGCCACAGAAATGAAAGTTTTAAAGCGGCATGAACTTTCAAGGCAGTAATTGAGAAAAAAGTTGATTTTTTTCTTCCGAGGTGTTTTTTTTTTTTTTTTCATCTAGAAATCCATGAGAGTACTTTTGGATATTTCCAATATATATGTCGTTTCGACTGCAAATTTATTGGGATAAATTCTTCAGAAGCAGGAACAACAGCAAAATTCTCAGTTCAGGGTTCATAGGCCACCTGGAAAACCTGGAATTTTTTCAATACCTGGAAAAATCATGGAAAAATCATGGAAAACGAAAATGGGTAATTATTTTTCAATTTCCAAGAAAACTGTCATTTTTGAGAACGCTGCAAATCCGGTGAGAAAATTGTTTGCAAATGGGTGGGGGGGGGGGGGGGAGTGTCAAGCCAAAAGCACATCTTGACTGGATGAGCCTCATATAGCTCTGTATTTTACAGAATAAAAAATAGGTTGAAACTGTTTTTTCGTTCAGTTTTTATATATATATCCGTGAAAACCTCACAAAAACAATACCTGGAAAAAAATTTGAGATCATGGAAAAATCATGGAATTTGATCTTGAAAATCGACTATGAACCCTGCAGTTTCTTTTACAATACACTTTCTAGCTTTATCAGCTTTCATATGAGATAAAAATACATGTATTATACCCCATTTCTAATCCATTTTTGAATTAGCTCTCTCTCTCTAGCATTAGTGTGCATCCCTCCGTGTTGAGTATCCTCGCACATTGGTCGAAAAGGTGCATCTGAGCGTCTGAGTAACTAAGTTTCCCAGTAAAATCGTGTAAAAGTGTGGGTGAAATCTCTTAATCACAGCGGTCGTCTAGCCGTTGAAGCCGACAGTAACTTAAGGTAGCTCACAGTAACTGACTTTATGTAAGTCCCAGACCGTAGATTGGGATAGTTGGGCCCCATATATACGTACACACATACATATATGTGTATGTGGGGCCCGGAGTGATGCCTCTCTTCCACGCCAATTTGCACTTTCGGAAATTTGCATAAGTTTGCTTTGAAGTGAAATACACCGTCATATGAGTTCTAAAATAAAAATCATTTTAATCATTTTTTTCTCTTAATGCATGATAATCTTTTTCAATTATGTAGTAAAGTAGGTTTTTGTTCATTTTCAGCTTTTTTCTCTCATTTCTTTACACCTTTAACCCAATATGTTGCAATCAAGACGTCAACATTTTCTGTAGAATCCAAACTGCCAATTGTGTCTGCCCAATCAAGGGGAGACATGTAGTGTTTGTACGTTTTGTGTGTGTGTGTGTACGAGGGTGTCTGTGTGTCAGTCTGTTGTAAACAAAATGTTGCGTGATTGAAGATATCTCGTTCATTTCGGCGGTACAGTGTAAGCGATATCAAAGGAACATATGGTTGTAAGGTGCTGATCCTTATTCTGACTATGTCTCAACAGCAACACATTCCAAGATAAAAGTCAGGCACGAAACCTGTGCAGTAATCGAGCCTTTCGTTTTCATTCATTATTTCAAGTTTTTAAAATGTACAAAGTCACTTAATCGCTTACCGTATATAAGCAAAAATTTCTGAATTGCATAACAGTCTGAAATCTCAAACCAGATCCTGTACTATCTGTCGGATAATAAAATTGCATACGGCTTAATTTATTCCCCACAGGGGAAGGGGGGATATATACGATCGACCGTGTGTCGGTCTGTCATCAACAGCTTGTTAACACGATAACTTAAAAACTGCTGCAAGGATTTTAATGAAACTTGGTATGAAGCTTCTATGGGAACAAACACAGATCGGTATTATAAATAGGCCAGGTTCGTCCAAGGAAAATGCACCAATTGGACTTAGAAATTTTCATCTTTGATTGACTATTGATGGCGTGTTTAACTGATGGGGGGGGGGGGGGGGCTGTGGAGAATATATGGGCTATGCAAACTGCTCTAGTTACAAAATCTGATAATCGCATAGCCTTTAATTGGACTAAATGGCCAATATACCGCTTAATTCTTGGGAGTCTGTCAAGCTATTGCTAATATGAACAGGGTAACTGACGACTTGCGACATGAAGCACATAGTATAAGATCATTATTTCTTCTTTGTTTTTGGTGTATTTTTTCGTTTGTTTCTTTTTCGTTTTTTGTTTGATGGTACCTTAGAAGACACTAAATATTGGTTCTGTGAAATCAATAAATTGATAGTACGTTGCATTGACGTTTTCGTTGGCCATGAAATAGGCAGTTGGCGCTGTTCGAATTCTTCAGATCCAAACAACATTCCGCTTCCGCAAAACATCTTATGCATATTGGTGGGGTCAGGACATCTGGCCATAAATCCAGCTCGCCATACTTTTATACCAAATCGCCATACTTTTTTTGCTTACATTTTACCCACCATTTTCGTGAGGATGTCCAGGCTCGCAATTCCTTTAATTGAAATACATGAAAGTAATTCAGTAAAACCGGCAGAGAAGCAATTAGTTGGAAATACAATGGAGTATAAGCTGGAGGTATTGTATTTGTTCTTGAAATGGAATTGCAATCCCACTATGAGCCTGAGAGATTGCAATTATTTTTAAATTAAATTGCAGTGGAGTGTAAGTGAGAGATATTGCAATTATTTCTGAAATGAAATTACAATTGAGTGTTAATGGGAGAGATTGCAATTATTCATAGTCATAGTTAGCCAATGAGACTAGCAAAAGGAAGAGAGAGCTCTGTCACTGGGTAACCCGGCAGACCAATCACACTACGACACAGCGCAATTTCCCTGTATAAAAGGAGTAAATTTTTGGTCTTTAAATCAATTCAACAAATCATCTGACTACTATGAAAACGACATGGCTGATTTGAGTTGTGTGACTGGCAATTCCCAGTTAAGGACAGGTCAGCATTGTGCTTTCCACGCACACTCTGTTTAGTTCTTGTATTTAACACACCATTTTTCTGTTATAACTAATATATATAAAGCCGATAGGGCCTTTGAGAAGTACGGTAAGCATTTCGGAAATTATGGCGACTTGGTTTACGGCGAGTTGGTATAGGAAGTATGGCGAGTTGGTGATAATATTGATGCATCAGAAGGCAAATCGCAGACAAAATTTGTCTCTAGAATTTTGACCCAGTTCTTCGCAACTAAATCTCAGGACGATGAAAAAGCAAGGGGTGCTAGTGTGGAAAAACTGGCAAACAGATCCACAAACCGGCTGAAACTAGGAAAAGACCAACTCAGAACTTCCGTTATTTTCAGCGAAGAGGATACTGAGCTAAAAGCAGAGATTTTGTGGGCGCTGAAGGTGTGCCAGGCAAATTATTCGTTTTCGTCACGAACCCCTAAAAGCCGTTGTTTTGTTAGTTACAAAACCTCTAAAAACCTCTTTTTTTATGTTGGATAATCTCTAAAAATAAACGTTTTTTTAACGAAAGTCCGCTGGGAAGTCTGCTTTGATAATTAAGGAAGAATCTGTCCGGTTCGGACATGGATTTTTAAAAGCGCCCTGATGTAAAGTGCTTCATAGAAGCCCAGTCTGTGTCTTCGAACGCTCAATGTGGGGTGCATAAGATCGTAAGATATGCAGTTAGCCGATCGATGGCATTAAGGGGCAGGCATCATTTGCGTTTCTCAACTTGTTGCTGATAACTCACAGATCAAGGTAACCTCATATTGATAAGCAGCCTGTTAGTGATGCCGCAGACGTTTTTGCCTTTATGACGCAGTGCGATTAAGGTGCAATAATGTGTGATCGTGTCGCTTACACCAGGGTAATGCAATTGGTGATGACCAACTTAAAATTTGCTGGTGATTGGCTGTGAAAGTTGGGTAACCACGAACATCTGAACCCGTTCTCACGCTGTGTGGGAGTCATGTCTTGGATCCTCCTGATATTTTGTTAGTCTGGATCTATGAGGTACCCAGAGATCCAAGCGGGCAGTTTTTAGGGAGGGGGCTTACCTCTTTCCTCCCAAGCTTTTGTGTACTAGTATCGGTATCATTATCATCAGTATCATTGTCTGTAGTACTGTGATCATTATAGTGGTAATGGGTAATGAAACATTGTATCATGCCGGATATGGATTTTGTGCTGTTGTAGGTGTAAACAAGCACTTTCAAATGGCCGGTCTGTGCGAGAAACTCAACTCCTCAACCAGTCAGCACATCTCAAGCAACCACGTGTGGAAGCACTTATCGACCATGTACGATCTCACGGCCTTGGTAAGGACCACAGAAATGCGACACTGTTTTTTTTTTTTTTTTTTGTTTTTTTTTTTGTAATTTTATTTTTTTCTTTGCATGTGGTAAGAAATGCCTGGAAATATACTGAAAAGTAGTATATACGCCATGTCCATCCTGCTTAATCCTGCTATGGTGTGTCTCCAGAAATAGACCAATCAAGTAGTGTGTCTCTTCTTTGAGTCTGCCCAGGCGATTACTCACTGTAGTCATAAAGCCGTCTTTTTATCTCATTCCTGACGTGTTCAAAAGCTAACCGAATTTCAGTCCTTTTAGATTTTCAGGAACCCAGTTTCCTAGCTTTGTCAGCAGTCTCTGCGTAATCACATTGATTTCGAAAATGTCTCAAACGATCTATTCAACGAAATAAACTGGCTGCTAATACTGCTTAAATATAGTGTCTACCCGGATTGGCTACTTATATTCATTTACCCTCGATAGTTCCGGAATTTAGCCTCAGTTTAAAGAAAAGGATGGGGGTGGAGATGGCGGCATATTGCGGCACCCGTACTACACATCATTTTGTTTCAGAACACAGGTCTTTTTCGACATTATATAAATTTATAAAAATTCTACTGTCTTAGCTGCGCACACAACAGAAGCAGCTGTGCAAATACTCGAGAAGTACTTCGCTTGCTTTTAGTTGCATTTAGACGCAGGGTTCGTAGCATTCTTGAAAAGTCTTGAATTTGCCAAATCGTCTCAAGGTACCTGGAATCGTCTTGCATTTTGGAAAAAAAGTCTTGAAATAGGAAATCAGATATGATGTAAAACATGTTTATGAAGTTTGTGTATTCTGTATTTCTTTTCGCGCCTTCTTGACACTGCAACGGTAAAAAAAAGAATTTGTATGATCGATGGAATTGATATTGTGGAAAGGCTGAATGATATTTTGGTAAAAAGAGTAAATGTTAATAGATATGCAATATATTACTATTATCTTTAAATTCTTAAAATAAATCAATAAAACGTATGTAAACCTATTCTAAAAACTTAAAAAAAAGTCTTGAAAAAATCTTAAAACTGTCTTTAAAAAAGTCTCAGCTGTCTTTAAAAGTCTTGAATCTGAAACTCATTTTTTGCTACGAACCCTGTTATTAGTCTTGCATGAAGTATACGTTAGTATAAAGGTAAAGATATACAAATGACGTTAAAGAATGATGGTGGTGAATCAGGTGTAAGAGTAATTCCAAACAAGAGATCCATATTAAACATCGTATTATTCCAAATAAGAAGGCTGAAGCAAATAAACAAACGAGTTTTGGTAGCCTATTCAATAGACTGCCAGTAATTCGAATGTTGCGTAAATAAAGAAATGCTTCATTTTTCATGTTCCAAAGTATATTTCTTGTAAATTCTTTAGGCGTGAGGAAATTGACAATATTCTAAAATTTATTTGAAATTCGGTTGTCTATTAAAATGTCGGTGGCTCAGTATTGTATAAGTATTATCAAAATTTGGAATTTTAAAAAAAGTGTTTTTTTTTCTGTGTTTGTCATGTCCGCCTATTTGTTAGGCAAGAAAATACAATGTTCTGAGTTTCCAACTGATGAAATACTGACAAAATACTGATTTCTGTAATATTTTGTTTGTCAAAATTGCTTCAAAATTCTTTTTTTAAATAATGCGATGTTTTTTTTTTTTTGTTCTTTTTTTTTGCTCAGCATTTTTAATGTGTACGGTACGTAATTCTGCTGCGTGTACTGCGGTGTTGAGATTATATCGGGACATGTACCGCGGTACCCGTGCCTTATGGGGGGAGGAGTCTTAAATTTGATTGACTGTGTCTGTCTGTCTGTCATCAGTTGGCGCATTCGTTTCTTTGTCAATTATTGCCATACTGCATTCTGATTTTCCTTGCGATACAAGGTAAGTTTCTTTCTTTGTATATGGCAGATCCTCGATCCTGTTTACTCTGCAAACTGTTAGCTTTAACGCATATCAACAATCAACAAAACATTTGTCTTCATTGAGCTGTTTTCGGGTTTTTCCTTACAGCAGAGCGTGAAGTTAACAATTATTGTTAGCTCTGAGTCCCGCTGGATCCATCTCCCGATTTCAATGGCTTCCGAGGCAATGCCTTGGGGTTCCATCAACTGAACTGAAACCATGAATTGAAACAGTGTCTTTTCCTGGGGACCCCCGTCTCAAATTCTGGCGCTCACAAGCAAATTTTTGGGGATCCCCGTACCCGCTACCTTTTTGCCCCATGCTGTAATTATTTTAACAACAAGGGCCATGCCTTCTGCTGATTTTAGTTCCTGATCACTCACTTTCTTGCATGAACTGTATTAGCTTCTTGTATTGCGATTCATTTATTCCCCACGAGGAATATATATGCGATCGACCGCGTTTCTGTCGGTCGGTTTGTGGGTCGGTCGGCAATTCTGTGTCATCAAGAGCTTGGTAACACGGTAACTTAAAACTCCTGCAAGGATTGTAATAAAACTCGGTATGGAGCTTCTATGGGAACAAACACAGATCGGTTTTGTAAATGGGCCAGATTCGTCCAAGGAAAATGGACCAGCTTGACTTGGAAAATTTCAGCTCTGGATTGACTAATGATGGCCGTGATTAACTGATGGGGGGCCTGTGGAGAATATGTGGGCTGTGCATACTGCTCTAGTTTTAATTTTTTACACTCCGTCACATAATAATCGGTAAATGTTACGACACGGCTGTGCTGGTAAAAAGGAGTGCATTGAACGCCTGTGTTACGAACACCTTTTGGATTGTCGGTGAATCAAACGCATTGTTATTATGTAACTGGCCTTTGTATATTTAAGAACTTTGTGGAGCATTCAGGGTGCTTTGTCACGGCATTTTATAACTGCTTCTGCCAGTGTGACTAAATATCATTTAGTCAGTGTCAGATATTACCTTCGTTTGACTCAAATCACGTTAACTGAAGTAACCCACATGCGTCACAATGACGTCATGATTAATGGACAAAGTGCGAGAAGTATTGAAAATTTTAAGGAACACCAGGAACCCTCAGTATTTCCACTTATTAAGTTTTTTTTTTCGAGCTCACCCAGAAGAAACATGTTGGGGCCTGGTTTCACCCTTTATTTTCAATGGGACAGCTGAATGTAACCATTTGCGAGAGACTCGAGTATTTCTAAAGCTAAATTTAAGGAACGCAGAATTGCAGTCATTATAGAAGAGTTACAGGCGTTTTTATTAGAAGCCAAACTATTTGAGATTCAAAGCAACCTAAATAATCTGCTTGATGAGGGAGCACCATTGATTCCGAGATTACTGATTCGGCAAATACATCTGAGACCTCTTAATCTAAAAAAAAGTGAAAAAAAAATGAAATGGAACACAGAATGTCTGCAGAAGAGTCAATTTTCTTGTTATTGGTGTAAATTTTTTACGACATATTGTTTTTTGAAGTCAGTACCCCTCGCGGATGGGCAGGGTATGGGCTTTGAGTGTTTAATTTCCAACTGCATTTGTTTTCCCCCAATATGGCATAATTTTCAACGTTACATTGATTTTCCCCTCGTCGTTGTAAGAATCTGCATATGATAACATGGAAATCAGATTTGCTGCTCGTTATAACCTTTCTGTAAAAGTCAATAGTCACAATCTTCTGCAGAAGTTGATTCGCTTTCATGATATTTTTTCTGTATTTCTGACTTCCAGTTTTGTTTTTCGGAAGGAAATATGTGGTATGAGATCCCCTTCGTGGAGTACGGTTAAACTTCATATCAAGTATTTTCACAGGAGACATCTTGTTTTGAGTAAAATCCTTCAAGCTGTTTGCTCATGGAACTGAAACATTTGTACTCACGAAGTCAAGGTCGTATTCGAAATGAACAAAAACTTGGCTGAAAAAGCATAATTAACAACACCCAATTAAAGTAAGAAGGACGCGTTCATAGAAGGCTTTCCATTCTCAATGTGTGTGATGTATACTAAAGGTAGCTTTTGAAGATGACAGGGTGGAATCATGTGTAGTGTGAACGCGGCTTTGGTTAATTTGCCATCATTGGGCCGTTGGTTACGTAATTATTGCAGGCAGTCTCAAGCATGTAGAAACCTTAGCTGTGTTCAGTTTGAAATTAAGAAGAAAAAAAATTAATTGAGTTTAAGGTCAAATTGCTGTTAACAAAACATTTTGATTAAGAAATCTAGACCAGATCTTGGGAAATGAAAACAGAAATTTCAGTAAAGATTAAAGAATCTTCGGGTTTCTGAAAAAAAAAAACGCATACTCCCTTTTTTAGCCCAGCTTACGTTACACGTAAGCTGGGGTATTCCTATCGGTTTGCGGGCGGTGTCCGTTAGTTAGTTAGTTAGTTAGTTAGTTAGTTGTTTATTTAGTAAACTTTGGTTCAAAATGCATCTCCTTCTACAATTTTGATCCGATGTCATTTATTTTTGGTGTGAGGCATCCCTAAGGGGTCGTGCATACGGCTTGTGCTTTTCTAGTCGATCGGGTGATTTTTGAATTTTTGGCGAATTTTTAAAGAAAAAATTTTAAAATGTATCTCCTCCTACATTTTTGACCGGATGTGATTTATTTTTGGTATGAGGCACCCCTAAAGTGTCGTGCATACGGCTTGTGCTTTTTTAGTCGATCGGGCAATTTTTGTATTTTTGGGGAATTTTTTAAGCAAAAATTTAGAAAATAATTCAAAATGCATCTACTCCTATAATTTTGATTCGATGTCATTTATTTTTGGTGTGAGGCATCCCTAAGGAGTCGCGCATACGGCTTGTGCTTTTTTTAGTCGATCGGGTGATTTTTGAATTTTTGGGGAATTTTTAAAGAAAAAATTTTAAAATGTGTCTCCTCCTACATTTTTGACCGGGTGTGTTTTATTTTTGGTATGAGGCACCCCTAAAGGGTCGTGCATACGGCTTGTGCTTTTCTAGTCGATCGGGTGATTTTTTTAATTTTTGGGGAATTTTTGAAGAAAAAAATTTAAAATATATCTCGTCCTACATTTTTGATCCGAAACCTCTCAAAGATCCGATGACCCTAAAAGGTCGTGCATACGGCTTGTGCTTTTTAGTCGATCGGACAATTTTTGTATTTTTAGGGAGCTTTTGAAGAAAAAAAACTTGAAAATGCATTTTCCCCTACAGTTTTGATCTTTCTCTCTCTCTCTCTTTTTTTTTTTTTTTTTTTTTTGGTTTGAGGCATCCCTAAGGGGTTGCCTAAGTCGATCCGACAATTTCTGTATTTTTAGGGAATTTTTGAAGAAAAACTTACAAATACATTTCCTCCTACAGTTTTAATCCGATTTCATTTATTTTTGGTATGAGGCATCCTTAGGTGGGTCGGGCATACGGCTTGTGCTATTTGACTCGACTTGGGAATTCTTGATTTCGATAGGGAATTTTTGATGAAAATACCTCAAAAGCATCTTCTCCTGCAGTTTTGATCAGACATCATTTATTTTGGGGCTGAGGCATGCTTAGTGTGTCGTGAATACGGCCTGTGCTTTTCGAGTCGATCAGAATTTTTGGGGAATTTTTGAATAAAAAAAACTTTAAAATGCATTTCCTCCTACTGTTTTTATCAGATTTCATTTATTTTTGATACAAGCCGACTTTAGGGGGTCATGCATACGGCTTGTGCTTTTTGAGTGAATTGGAAAACTTTTGAATTTTTAAAAGCATCTTCTCCTGCAGTTTTGATCAGACATCATTTATTTTGGGGCTGAGGCATGCTTAGTGTGTCGTGAATACGGCCTGTGCTTTTCGAGTCGATCAGAATTTTTGGGGAATTTTTGAATAAAAAAACTTTAAAATGCATTTCCTCCTACTGTTTTTATCAGATTTCATTTATTTTTGATACAAGCCGACTTTAGGGGGTCATGCATACGGCTTGTGCTTTTTGAGTGAATTGGAAAACTTTTGAATTTTTTTCGGAATTAAAAAAAAAAATGAATCTTTTCCTGCAGCGTATAAACGCAAGTTAAATGAACTTGCGCAGTAGTCAGATTTAACAACCGCACATCGACGCAAGTTAAATAAACGTTCGCATTGGTTCGAAATGTGAACCACGCATTGACGGAAGACAAACATGCGAACTGGTCCAAAATAAGCACCGCGCATCAACGCAAGTTAAATAAACATGCGCAATGGTCCGAAAATAGGACTACGCGTCGACGCAAATTGAATAGACATGCGCAGTGGTCCGAAATGCGGATCGAGCATCAACGCAACCTAAAGAAACATGCGCACTGGTCCGAAATGCGAACCGCGCATCAACGCAAGTTAAATAAATATGCACACTGGTCCGAAAAAAAGAACCGCGCATCAGCGCAACCCAAAGAAACATGCGCACTGGTCTGAAATAAGAACCACGCATCAACGCAAGTTAAATAAACATGGGCAATGGTCGGAAATGCGAACCGCGCATCGACGGATGTTAAATAAACATGCGATCCGGTCCAAAATAAGTACCGCACATCATCGCAAGTTAAACAAACATGCGCACTTGTCCGAAAAAAGAACCACACATTGGCGAAAGTTGAATAGACATGCACAGTGGTCTGAAATGAGAACCTCGCATCAACGCAAGTTAAATAAACATTCGCAGTGGTCCGAAGAAAGAACCACGAATCGACGCAAGTTGAATAGACATAAGAGTCGGGCATCGACGGGACTGAAATAAACATGCGTTCTGGTCCGAAATGCAATTCGCGTGTCAACGCAAGTTAAGTGAACCTACGCACTGGTCCGAAATGCGAACCTTGCATGAACGCAACCTAAAGAAACAGGTACACTGGTCCGAATTCCGAACCGCTCCTCAGCGCAAGTTAAATACACATTTGCACTGATCTAAAATAAGTACCGAGCAGCAACACAAGTTTAATAAATATGCGCACTGGTCCAAAATGCGAACCACGCATCAACACAAGTTAAATAAACGTGCGCACTGGTGGAAAATGTGAAACGTTCATTAACGCAAGCTAAATAAACAAACACACTGGTCAGAAATGGGAACCGAGCATTAACGCAAGTTAAATAAACATGCGCACTGGTTAGAAATGCGAACCGAACTGCGCATTAACGCAAGTTAAATAACGTGCGCACTATTCAAAATAAGAACTGCGTATCAACGCAACTTAAATAAACATGCGCACTGGTCCAGAATAAGAACCACGCATCAACTCAAATTAAAGAAATATGCGCATTGGCCTGAAATAAGAACCGCACATCGACACACGTTAAATAAACATGCGCAGTGGTTCGAAATGCGAACCACGCGCCAACGGAAGTTAAATTAACATTTGCACTGGTCCAAAATAAGCACCGCGCATCAACGCAAGTTAAATAAACATGCGCACTGGTCCGAAATTCGAACTGCTCATCAACGCAAGTTGAATAAACATGCGCACTGGTCCAAGATGCAAACCGCGCACCAACGCAAGTTAGATTAACATATGCACACGTCCAAAATAAGCACCGTGCATCAACGCAAGATAGATAAACATGCAAACTCTTCCGAAATGCGAACCGCGCATCAAAGCAACCTAAGGAAACTTGTACACTTGTCCAAAATAAGTACCGCTAATCAACGCAAGTAAAATAAACATGCGCACTGATCCGAAATAAGAACCGCACATCAACACAAGTAAATAAACATGCGCATTGATCCGAAAGAAGAACCGCACATCAACACAAGGTAAATAAACATGCGCACTGATCCGAAATAAGAACCGCACATCAACACAAGGTAAAAAAACATGGCGCTGGTCCGAAATGCCAACCGCGCATCAACGCAAGTTAAATAAACATGCGCACTGGTCCGAAATTCGAACCGCGCATCAACGCCACTTAAATAAACGTGTGGAGTGGTTCGAAATGTGAACCACGCTCCAACGCAATTTAAATAAACATTTGTACTGGTCCAGAATAAGCACCGCGCATCAATGCAAGTTAAATAAACATGCGCACTGGTCCGATATTCGAACCGCGCGTCAACGTAAGTTAAATAAACATGCTCACCGTGCAAGTTAGATAAACATGCAAACTCTTCCGAAATGCGAACCGCGCATCAAGACAACCTAAGGAAACTTGTGCACTTGTCCAAAATAAGTACCGCTCATCAACGAAAGTAAAATAAACATGCGCATTGGTCTGGAATAAGAACCGCCCATTAATCTTTATTAAGTTAAATGAACATGTGCACGGTTGCACAATGAGAGCCGCGCATCAACGCAAATTAAATAAACATGCGTACTTGTCTGAATAAGAACAGCGCATCGAGTCAAGTTACATAAATATTCGCACAGGTCCGAAATGCGAGCGTTGTTTGAAGGTATCTATGGCAGAGTATCCAGTCTACCAGAGATACAAAAAATGTGTTTCCCATTTTTCTGGGAAGGAAATCTTTGTGTACATTTGTCGGTCTATGTTTTGGTCCGATGCTTAATTAATTATTGAACTAGCTCTTTGCCGTCTTCATTTCATGTCGATTTCATTTATTTTGGGTTTGAGGCATCCCTAAGGGGTCCTGCATAAGTTTTGATCATTTTTAGTCGATCAGGTAATTTTTACATAAGTTACATAAGTTACATAAATATGCGCACTGGTCCGAAATGCGAGCGTTGTTCGAAGGTATCTATGGCAGACTATCCAGTCTACCAGAGATACAAAAAATCTGTTCCCCATTTTTCACGGAAAGAAATCTTTGTATGCATTTATCGGTCTATGTTCTGGTCCGGTGCTAAATTAATTATTGAGCTAGCTCTTTGCCGTCTCATCTTTTGAAGCCCGATATTTCAGGAAAATTCCTTCGCTCATGCACGCTGGAATGGGTCTTATTGCTTTTCGTAAGCTGGGACTTTGTCCTTGGACAAACTTGTTACTGTTCCTTCGCTGGACGCGAATTTTGAAGCCCGCAGAATGACGTAGGTGAATGTAGAAGGGTTATCGTCCTCCAGGGTTCGCGTTGGCGGGGTTTTTGTCCACTTTTTGGGCATTTTTTACAAAGTGACTTACTTTTTCGGAACCCACCGAGTCTTTCTGGACCCAACTGAGTCACACTTTCCTTTTTTGACTCACTTTCCTGAGAACCCAGCGCGAACCCTGGTCCTCCCGCCCCCCCCCCCCTTTGAATTGACATGACCGCGGCACTGTGGATCAAAAGACCAATACAGACTGTTGGAATGCCTTCGAAATAGCGCTTCTGCAGTTTTGGAATGGGGTGTTACACTGTGTGCGCACGCGTTCCCGAAGCGCGTTCCATTGCAGACAAAAATATCCACTGAAAAATATGTTATGTGATAGGACATATACCGGGGAAGAAAATTAAGGAATTCTTATTGACTTTGAATGTGTGATGTTCACGGGTTAAAGTGACATTGCAGACGATGCGTATGTACAAGCGTAAAATTCTTATACCCCAGTTCATATACAGTTTCCTAAGAAGGTGCGGTGGGGGAGAGGTAATTTTCATGAAGTACTCGGCGTCTCCCAAAAAAGGGGGGTTCTTTCAGAACTGCACTAGGCTTGTGGTTAAAAAAGGGGTAACTTCCCAGTTTGCCTACGGTCCACATAGGCCTATGTTTTACAGTGTCTTCGATTAAAGACTTTTAAAAATGAAACCATTCTGCGTACAGTCTGCGTTTTATTAATAAACCAACTGATGTAATTGAACTGGGACGTCATCAAAAAAAGGTATTGTTATTTCAAGATTATCACTCCGCGTTGAGGGGTGTTTTAAAATGTTTTGGGCACAGTGTTTGAAGGCGCTTCTGGAATGAAATTATCTTTGGTAATCAATTCCCGGAATAATGCTTATGCTTATGAGTAGTTTTACAATATGATTTTTTTTTTTAGTTATTGAGGTAACAGACACTTGAATGGGGTGAGCGATTGTCGGTAAATAGATTGGCTTCTGACAGTTATTTTGTTTAACCCAGCCCACTGAAATTCGAAAATCAAAAGTAAAGAAATTAAAGTGGCATGTTGTTGGGGCAGAGTGTTTTAATCGTATGGAATATAATTAGAAAGTAAAGGAAATAAATGTGTCACTACAGGTGGAGAGAAACATTTTAAGAACCGGTCACCAAAATTTTCAATAGCTATTTTCGTTTTTCTGTCAGTTTCTGTCCGTTTGCTTGTCAAATATTCGGTCCAATTATTAGAGATCTGGTGAATTTCTGCCAGTGCTGCCATCTCGAGCTTAAAGTCTCACACTTATCAAATTGAAAAAACCTGCAATTTACCTATACGTTATGCTTAGTACTAGAAAACCAGGTTTGGTATGAAGTATGCAAGTAGTTTGGTATGGAATATTCAAGTGCAATACTTGAGTCGGCTTGAAAGTATTTTGTAAACAGACGATACTTTGCTTTTCTCTCTTTATTTTTTTTTTTTTTTACCTTGTGACATGGTTAATTATTGTTAAATGTAATTAACGGGCTAGCTTTAATTACGGCACGTTCAATTTCCAGTGCATCTCTGTGGCCATGTGACAGACTGCATTACGTCATAGGATGACCCATTTTTCTCACCTGATACATCAGGGAAATGGCAACGTGAGGCCCTTAACTTTATAGTGCAGTGGGAATCTATAATGCACTGAATCCTGCTATTGACAAAGAAACCTTTGATCTACTTGTTGTGAAACAAGGAAAACAGACCTGTAAAATAAAATAAATAAATAACAACAACATGACATTATGTAAGGAAGCGGACGGATACCGCTATATATGTTAAAAAAAAAAAAAAAAAAAAAAAAAACAGCAAGAAAGAGAGAAAGAAACAAGCCATCGTCGAAGGCGCAGACCCCAACCGGACACAATAATCAGTCAAGCACAAAAAATTTCAAAGTTTCCGAATTTTTTTAATTTTTCGAGAAATCCAAAAATAACACTTTGTCGCACAGCTCCACTACTCGGTCTTTCTATGTGCAAAAGGAAATTGAAATCGGTTGAATGGTGCCGGAGATATGGCGCGTACAAACTGCATATAATGAAGTCAAGCGCTAAACAATTTCAAAGTTTCCCAATTTTTTTAACTTTTAGAGAAATCCAAAAATAGCGCCTCGCTGCACAGCTACACTACTTGGTCTTTCTGTGTGCAAAAGGAAATTAAAATTGGTTGAACGGTGCCAGAGATAAAGCGCGTACAAAAATCGGACGGAACGGACGGAGGGACAGACGGACTGACAGAGGTCAATCCTATAGATCCCTCCGGGTTCACCCGGTTCTGGTCTAAAAAGAAACAACGCTCACTGTTGCATATTCATCGGGAACTTACGTTTTTGCTGTGATAAAAGGCTATTTTTTTGCCTCATATTATATAACAGTTAAAAAGACCATCCCAATAACAACGCGCAACTCGATGCCCCTTTTTATTGTGCCAGAATTATTAAGATATATTCTTTGTGTTCTTTCGTGGGCTCCTTCGTGGGGTTTTTCTTTGCCTTGAGCGAAATGAGATACTGTAGAAGGAAATAACAACGGCTTAAAAGAGAGTAAGCCTGTACAAGAACAATACGAAGTGGACGCAGGTCCAGTGACACCTGAGCCACTTGAAAACTTCTCGAGTGAGAGAATCTAAAACTACAGTGGAACCCACTTATCTCGAACTCGGATATCTCGAACACTCGGTTATCTCGAACAAATTGCCAAGTCCCGATGTTTTTTTCTTATATAAGTCTTATAAACTATCGGTTATCTCGAATTTTTTTATCTCGAACATATTTTGGGCTGAAAATTTTTCATATTTTTGACAGAATTTGGCAAAAAATGACTAGAATCTCATTACAAAACTCGAACTTCTCGAAGTAATTTCTTTATGATTTAAAGTTATAAGCACAGCGGTCAGATCAAACTTGAAAATATTGTTTGAATTGATATCAAAAGGCATACATCTATTGAACTTTCATGTAATAGAAACAACAAAGCCCTTGTCAACCCTAGGTTGAGAACATGTCACTTTTCGATAACCTAGTAAAACAATAGATCAGCCTTGTGATTAATGTTGAAAACACTTACGTGATTTTATTTGTGCATTTTGTGAATATCTTTTATGAACATGTTGTATTTTAACAATTTTACCGATTTTATCAATAAAATATGAATTGAATTTTGTTTCTTTTACTATTTTATAAAAGCTTTCTTTATAAAAATTAATCAAGGTTATTAATATTTCATTAAACATCATATTTTTTAACTAAATCAGACACTTACAATAAAAAAACTAACATATCCACAAACATATGTAATATCATGTGTTTATTCAAATATCTAGGCTAAGACAATCATCTCGAATTCAAATTTAGTTCTATCGGATATCTCGAACTTCGGATATCTCGAACAAATTTCGCTGGTCCCAGCCACTTCGAGATAAGCGGGTTCCACTGTATATTATTTTATAGTCACCCCAGATTGTAGCCGCCCTGCAAACGCGGGGGGGGGGGGGGGTTACAACACGGTTCTTACACAGTTTTCTGGCAGTCTTAACCTGCAGTTTTACCTCGTTATAACGACACAGCTGGGACCGAGAAATGTGTCGTTATAAGCGAGAGTTATAACAGGGGAAAGCTAGGTCCAGATATTTTTGTCGAAATATGCTGCGTATTCGGTGTCGTTACACTGTAATCTACTGTTACTTATTAACACTTGACAAGCCTTTGGCTTGCAAGGGATATATGAATTTGTGCGAGCAGCCGTTCGTTTTTTTTCTTCTTTACAGTTTTTTCCGATTTTTTGTGTCTTCTTCTTCTCTGACACTATGGGACCTAGGACCATGAAACTTGGGACTTATGAAGAGCTTGCTCTGAACGTGTGCATGTCACTTTTTTTTCGTCTTCGATTTCATTTTCTTTGTTAAAACGCCATGTGAAAAGAGTGCATTTTTGCCAGTAAATGCAGTGCATTTAACGTACATCACAGAACACGGTATCCGGACATAACGGCGGCGGCCAAAACGGCGACGGCCATAACGGAGAAGACCAAACCGGCGACGACCAAAACGGCGATGGCCAAAACGGCGACAATTGCAACCCCGGCCAAAACGGCGACGGAGTTTTTTTTAAGTTTATGCTTTAAAACGCTTATTAAAAAAAAAACAAAAAGTAACAACGTTGCCAACACAGTTTATTTAACCATCAGAGATAAATAAATTTGAACAGTGCAGCATTTCTCCCAACGTGCCCTTCCTGCCCTCCCTAACCACCTCCTTCATGTCACCAGTCACTGTCTCAGTAATCTGCTCAAGGAATGATTTACTCACTTACCTTTTCTTAGGTAAAACTGAAAATTTAATGTTATCTTTCATTGGTGTGGATTCGTGTATAATAACAGCATTTCACATAACCGATACAGATAAGGATTAGCTCATTTAGGCGATTAAAACATCGGTCTTTCATTGCTGATAATCCGAAGTCTTTTTAGTGGCATTTTTATTTTGCCTTTCATTGATGTGGATTCACGTGCAATAAAGGATTAGTGGGCACAGTCGCTAAATACAGTTGTCTTTCAAAATGTACTTATTTACCCCCCCCCCCTCCCCCCACACACACGATGGATTATCGTATAATTGCAGTTAGGAATATATGAGAAAGTAGTGTTAAATTATCCATTTTTTTTGCCCTTTAAATATTGGTTCAAATTATACTTATCTTCAAGTAGAAATGAATTGATTTATCTGGCAACACTGTTCTTTTATTTTGATTTTTAACATTAAATTATTAATCTTAGTCGCCGTTTTGTCCAGGGTTGCACTTGTCGCCGTTTTGGCCGTCGCCGTTTTGGTCTTCTCCGTTTTGGCCGTCGCCATTTTGGCTGTCGCCGTTTTGTCCGGGATTTCACAGAACACAGTTGCTGAGCTTTGTGCAAGCTCTCACTGGGTAAAAAGATAACACGGCGTATTCCTGCTCAGTCAATAAAACCTTAAGCCAACAAAAACTAAACACTACTCGGCTTATACGACGTATTCAAGCTGTGTTGTTTGCAATATCTTATTCAAGAAATAACCCATTGAAGGAAGTATTTTTGCGTTTTAATTTTTGTCAAGTGTTTAACATTTCGGTAGCGAAATAAGGTTCTAGTTATATTTGAGCTAAGCTTGTGTGCCTGCCTCCTTTAACAGAAAAACTTCTTGGTTACATCTGAGCACATGCTGGTATCATTGCCACCATGCTTTTTTTACTCCTGAGTGAGGATCAGCGAAGTGTTGTACCTGCAGCCTTTGAAGGCCACAGTCAAGGTCATAGGTAGTTTGTCGTGTGTGACGTCACCAAGAGATGGGTTTCGGGAAAATGTCATATTTACCAGAGAGAGAGAGAGAGAGAGAGAGAGAGAGAGAGAGAGAGAGAGAGAGAGAGAGAGAGATGTTGTGTTTAGATATATATATTATTTTATCCCTTATCTACTGCAGCCTATGACCTTCCTCCCAGCGAACTCTTCATTAAGCTATCGGCTTACATTTCTTGGTTGTTCTAATTACTTATCTAAAGAAGCGAAAGGAAACAACAGAACTGAATTTCGTTTTCTTTCTTTTTTTAATTCTAGTATTCTTGCTTTGGGAGTTCCTGAGACAAGCGTATATTTTTCATGTAGGCAGATCTGAAGTTTTTGCCTTTGTAATCATTGGTAAAACCTTTTAGAGGAAACTAAATCTTAAGAAAATATGGCAGACCAAGAGCAGTCGAAATCGGCTAATTGCATTGCATTGCATTTTTGTCATACGTTTAGCCGGTTTATGCGATTATCGTATATTTTATTTGTAAAAGAAAGGCGCAGGATTTTCTAACGATTTGAAATCGGCCGGTTGATGTGATTGGTTTCAAACAAAGCAAGAAAAAAGAAAAGAGAACAATCTAAAAAACAAACAAACAGACAAACAAAAAAGGCAAAACAAAACAAAAGAAATAAAAGAAAAACTGAGGTTTGCCGTTTCACGTGGAATGGGATTTTTATATTCTGTTTGTTTCGCGTATTTTGAATTCATGAAATAATCCAATTGTGAAAACATTCATGGGAATAACTCAAATTTAAAAAAAAAGTTCTTTGGAAAGCTGATCTCAATTAACCATTAACCATTAACCCTTTCTGTGGGTTAATGGATCAAGTTTTGCAAATATTTGGCTTCAGTAAATCAATAGTTTATTCAGCATTTTATCCAAGAAAATTCAAAACATTCTGAAAATTCATGGAGAAAAAGGAGGTCTGGCTTGGAATTTTTCGCTAAGGCAAAGCTGGGGTGAGGAACAGAGGGACTGCACAAATCTACATGTTAAATGCGAGCTTCTAGAACTGTAAATTATCGTAGTTTTCTTTTCAAAGGCGAAACCTTGTTTTTCCACTCCGTTTTTTTTTTCGTGATAATGAGCTGTATAATCTTCGTCTTGTAGCTTTTGAGGTTTGACCCAGTATAACTACGAAATAGACATTGGCTCTTTTGGGACCTACTGGTCTATTACAGTTTGTCTTTTTTTACCATAAAATTCACATTGCGTTTAAGTAGCGAAGGTTTCATTAGGATCTAAGGAGGACAAAGATTTGGGATTTCGCGTGGGCGCATTTTCCTTAACGTTTTAGCTGTCAGCAGTGCTTCGTGGCCAAAAAATAAATAAATAATAATAATTATCATCAAATAAAGACAAAAAGCCACGATCCATAGTATGTATTTAGCCCAATCTACTATCTATGTTAATGTGTATGTAAACAATTTTCTAAAATGCTACTCTGCCTACATTTGAGGTCCAGTTGTTTTAAAACTTGGCAGGAATATTCCCTGGGTGCTCCTCCATATATATCTTGTTTTTTTTTCTCCAAAATTGGAAAAAAATATTGACCAAATTTAGGAAACCACCAAAAAAAAATAATAAAAAATAAATAATAATAGTAATGCTTGTCTTCCTTCTAATCCGGCCCTGCTATGATGAAATTTTAAAATGAGTTCGTGCATAATGCTTGTATTTTGTTTGGCGATTTGGCCAAAATATTGGTAAAAAAGGTCAAATGGCAGAAAAATCACAGTGCTCTAGTTCAGGCTTCTTCACCAGTAGGACTTACGAGACTTACGAGTCTCGAGGCTATCAGTTCAAGCCCCGGACTAGGCATACATTTTCATTGTCTCCCTTCGCAGGTGTTGCGGGCCATGTTTATACTTGCATCTCACAGAAGTATATATTCCAGTACTACTTTTGTTCATATTAATGGTTCAGAAGTGTGATGTCACAGGGTTCGCGTTGGCGGGGTTTTTGGCGTCTTTTTGGGCTTTTTTTAACGAAATGACTCATTTTTCGGAACTCACCGAGTTTTTCTGGACCCAACTGAGTCACACTTTCCTTTCTGGACTTACTTTCCTGAGAACCCAGCGCGAACCCTGAGTGATGTCTACACGCTAAATTATACATGGGCAAAAAGTGAACCGGTTTGAGCAAAATATGAAAACATCAGGACATAAAACTCTTTCTTTTTACTTCCTTTCTTTTCTTCTTTCTTTTCTTCCCTCCCTCCCGTCCTCCAGGAAACGTTTTTCCCTTGTCTCATCACAGACCGACGTAATAAATCATAAAATAAGAAAAGTCTAAAATTTGTGAGTGTTGAAAGGGGAGACACAAAAGATGGATATGTCACACAGAAGGCTATAAGAAGGTGGACATGTCACATAGAATGTTAAGAAAAGGTGGGCATGTCACATAGAAGTCTATGAAAAGGTGCACGTGTCACATAAAAGACTAAGAAAAGGTGGACATGTCACATAGAAAGCTAAGAAAAGTGTCTTCAGGTGAAAATGTAATACCCCCCCCCCCCAAAAAAAAAAAAAAAAAGAAAAAAATCACATAGTTATATTTTTATACGTTCAGCCGTGCTACAATGGGGCTGATTTTTTGTCGGTCTCACCGATTTTATGTCGGTCACCTGCCGCCAGTTCTCACACTTTCTATTTGAAAGTATTTTCGTTTTTCTTTAATTTTTTTTTTCCTTTTTTTGAATAAAAACATTAGTATCACAAATTGCAACATGAAACAGAAATGTATAAATGTTACATTTTTGTGCATTCACTCGATGTCTAATTTTAGCTTTCCTTCATTCCTTTGACACAAACACCATTGTGCTCTGGAATAACTAACTTCAAAGTTGCTGATGATTTATATTTATCTCGAATGGTGTGAATGTCCAGTCGATTGGAGCTCCATAAAGTGGGGAAATGAAAGGCACACATAGTCACTTCCGAAACCCGCTTTTGGTTGGTGCAGCTGCCAATGGATACGCACAATCAGCGCGTTGTCACTGGAACCTGGGCGGGGGGGGGGGGGGGGGGGCGGGTGGAAGGAGGGGGCGGGGGGAGGGAGGGGAGCGCAAGGTCATTGATTTGGAGTCCAGAGTATTCACTAAGGTTTTTGCCGTGAATTTCTGTCTTTGTACATCACAGTGCATGTGATCATGATCAAGTTGCAGTTAGATGACAAAAAGTAGAGACAGAAACTTTTATGGCTGCTCCGAGCGCTTATGAAGCTCTCACAGGCTATTTAATGTCTCACGGAAATGGCTCTGAAATTCTACTTTAGAAAACAAAAACAAAACGAGAATCTATTTCTCAAAGGCGAAACATGGAACACTTGGTCAAAAAATAATATTTCTAAAATCACTTTCTCCCTTCGAGTAAATTATAAAAAAAAAAATTTCACGTGATTTTGATGTGCTTCACCTTTATTTTTATTTTATTTATTTATTTACTTTTTTGCTACGCGTATTTGGCTTATGCAAATAAAGCACACCTCATATATTTAATGCACAGTGTGGCTGTTGGCACATGCGAGGGGCTTGTGCGCAAACACTGATGCAGACCTTACTCGTTGTGTTACTTGATAAAAACGAGCAGCACGATTTGACGAAAGTTAAATCGGTTAGCGCTTGGCCCAAATTAAAATTGAAACCCCCTTAAATTTCTATTTTTTAATTCGAATTTAGTGCGATCCCGTTCTAAAGGGTTATTAACTTTTCATAACCATGTATCCTGCTAAAAACTGACCTGCATATAAGCGTG
The DNA here is from genome assembly GCA_949752745.1 of Protula sp. h YS-2021. Taxonomy (NCBI): domain Eukaryota; kingdom Metazoa; phylum Annelida; class Polychaeta; order Sabellida; family Serpulidae; genus Protula; species Protula sp. h YS-2021. The sequence continues at coordinate 23,451,400 of OX457026.1, read as the reverse complement.
CATTTAACATGCCTGGTGCAGAGTCCCCACCCCTCCAACCAACCACTCTCGAGCGTGTGATTTTTTTGAAGACTTTCGAAGCTTCTGTTTTACATTTTGACCGTTATAACTTGAAATTCGATGAGTAGCATCCAAAAACTACATCGAAAACTTTATGAAAATTAATGATTTATATATATAATATTTTATATATAATGATATGATGCTGCACACAGAAATGCACGCTAATAAATTTAAAATCTATTAATTTTTTTAATTATTAGGCGGACTGAGTTATTCAGTCCGCCTAATAATTGAAGAGATATGGCGTCGACAAAACAATGCATCAAAAAGTGACAGACAGACAAGACTGACAGATGGACAAGACCCAAACCAATAGCTCCCGGTTTGGGGCTAAAAAGCGAGGTACACAACTTCACATCAAGCGCTGCATATGTGCGCTATTTGGTGGTCCTAGGGCCAATATCGTCAGAGGAATAGTAAAGACAAAATGACGACCAGTGAAGAGAAAAAAGGGGTCCGAAACTTCGACTTGTTAATTAAAATTTGTTGACGATTTGTTCTGAAACAGCTTTTCTTTCCGTAAGGCAATCTTGCCATTTTCCATTTTAACGAGTTTTACTTGGAGCTTTTTTTTTTTTTTTTAAAGAAAAAAAAAAAAGGTTTATAACTTCTGGTAAATAACAATTACGATTTTTTCCTACTTGTTTACTATGTATGGCTGTTTAAAGTAATGAAGAAGCTAAGTAGACACCTGCTTCTTCACAACTGCGTAGACTGGTTTTTATGCCAGAGTTGTTTTTTTTTTGGGGGGGGAGGGATGGGGCGGAGAAGCAGAGGTGCCATACTGCTGTGGTAAAAAGCCACTGCCAGGAAGTGGCCGTATTTATCGTCGAGAGGGGGGGGGAAGGTCCAAAATTACAAAACAATAATCACTTTTGAAATATCCCATTCCCCGTGCGGGATGTTGAAAAGTCTAGGAATCCCGGTGACTTAAGAAGGGATCCCACCTAGTTCGGAATTTGAGCACTACTGTGGTTTCAATGTATAGCGCACGCTCCATAATATTTTTTCTGATTTTTTTTCTTACGAACCTCTTATCGGATTTTCCGCCGGCTTTTAATCCAGCTTGATTTTGTCCCGTAATTTTCCGCTGCTTTTTACCCCACCTGACTTTGCCCCAGATTTTTCCACCTGCTTTTCATCCCGTCTGATTATGTCCGTGAATTTCCCACCTGGTTTTAATCCTGCCTGACTATGCCTCGGCATTTCCCGCCTACTTTTAATCCCACCTGACTACGTCCTGGGATTTCCCGCTGCTTTCACCCTGCCTGACTATGTCGCGGGATTTCCCTCTTTTTTAATCCCGCCTGATTTTATCCCGACATTTCCTTCCTGCTTTTCATCCTGCCTGACTATGTCTCGGGATTTTCCTGGGCATGAGGTAAATCCCTTGCGCGGGCATTCCCCGTACCCAGTATTCAAGACATTTAAAAATTTAAATACAATTCATCCAGATGCTATTTAACCACGTTATATCGATAAACTGTGACTCAAAAAATTATGTCATTACCGCTGATAGGTCATTTTATATGACATATTGCTCCCTGCACAGACAATTACGAAAGCGATTAACACACTGCGGTCTGTTAAAGGACAAGTTGGGAATGATACTAACTCAATTGGAACCACTGAAGGTCAGATAAGCCTCAGGAATTATTATTACATTAGATTCTATGTCATTCCATGCCGTCGCAGTCTTCAAATTTAATTCGTTTCCTGTTACAGCACGGTCTCGTTATAACGACAGGAATGGGAGCAAGCCATTATGTCTTTATAACCAATATGTCGTTATAATCAATGAAAATTTTAACTGGAACGGAAAAAAATTATGTCGTTACCAGGGTGCACGTAAGACCTTCGCATTTCGCCATGGCCAAGGTGAAATCCATTTGACGAAGGTGAACAGATTCACCTTTGCCAACTCGGCGAAGGCGAATTTTTTCATAATCAAGCTTGATGAAAAGTTAAACGCTTTAAATGAAAGCTACAAATCGGTCAGGGCTGAGTAACTACCGATGTAGCTCTATAAAAACATAAACTGGACAATATAGTTAAGAAGATGTATAGTTTATATGCAATAAACAAAATAAGTTACAGTTTTAGTGAGAGGGTTAATTTGGCGAAGGTCAATTCGATTTGGCGATGGTGAGCTGAACGTCTTTCGCCAAACTGGCGAAGGTAAAAAAATCCTTATATGCACCCCTGCGTTACTGGCGCTATGTGGTTATAACCGATGCCTGTATTCCGATGTCTGTGTTTGCTGTTCTGTTTTCAGTAGCATGTAGCCCCAGTTACGTGCTATTGAAGAGATCTTACAGTTTACAAAGACATTGAAAAAAGCTGATGTTTTCATATCCAAATATTTCTTAAGTTGAACTCTGTTTTGTCCTGCAATCCACACGCGTTTCCCTTCGCCCCTGCCCATCGTGACGTCATCATTTTTGTCATGATTGTGAGATTCTACTCTAGGTTTTTTTTAAGTAGACCTTGTTTGGAAAGTAAAGCAAGATTTTATGGACGATAAATGCACTCTGATAATTGTTAAGCTCACGTAAGAAGAAGGCATAAAAATACTTTTTGTTTTTTATAATTTACAATTTTTCAGTTTACTGACATTGCGGGAAGTGAGGCTGGTTGAAAATGCGTATTATCGTCAGGTGCACAAACCCGCTCTAGTTTATCTGTTTGTAGTATCTTACTGAAAAATATCATCAGGGAAGCTCGAACGAAAGACTTGGACTAGTAGATAAGACACATTACTGCTGAGCTCAGTTGTTGTAACAAGTTGATGGTGACATTTTTTTTTTTGCGCTCGCACTGTGCTAACCCACTCCCTATTGTCATGTTGTAAGCGATGCCTCCGACCTTCCCCCTCAGTGGCAGGGATCTCGGGTTTCATGAATTGACGTTGCCCGTAATAAGGTTACTTTCATGGGCCGTTGTTCGCTCTCTGCTTCATCAAATAATTAATTGAATCAGACTCAAAACCAACGTGTTTTAAGCTCATTTATCACTTCTAGCAGCCTTCGAAAAAAAATGCTAGTATTATCGCGGACGGAAGGTTTTAAGTAAAAGGACCTTGATTGCAGCAACTTTGTGAATGTTGCAGTTTCCAAAACAAAACTGAATTTGCCCGTAAACTCTTTTCATGCCGCTGGAAAAGAAGACCATGTGTCATTCCTTGGAAGACAGTGAAGGTACTTGGCCTATTTTGATCAGACTGGGTGATCCGTAAACTGTCAAGAACGTGAATGAGACAGGGGGCGGGCAATAAAGGCAAATTGTATTGTTTGTTCGTTGTTCGGAAGTATTAAGTCAAATCACGGAATCGTCATCTTGTTGTGCAGAAGACGCTGGCAGTGTTTGACGAGTTCTGTTTTATTTCTTGATTTTAAGACGATGTGTGGCGAGTCATGGATATGAACAATACTCCAATCACACGAGTTTCTCAGGCGGGCTCATTCGATTACATTCCATTGATTAGACCAGTTTTGGCGTCGCAAATTGTGTAAAATGTTTTCAATCCTTCTTGCTAGGATCATGACCTCATCTTAAATACCATTTTTTTCTTTTAAGTTTCACCGTGCCAGATATGTGCATTCTCTGGCCATAAATAAATAAACAAATAAATAGTAAAAAAAAAAAAAAAACGACATCACAGTTTTGCAGTTTCGTGGTTGCTAGGCGATGGCGCTGTATCGAACACGACAAAAAAAAAAAAAAAAAAAAAGAATCGAGTAACGCCTAAAGCGTCCAGTCGAAACACCACCGAAATCACTTGATACTTGCCCCGGCGATCCCTGTAAACATTACACGTTTTATCACAAATATATTGCAAGGCAAGTGTGACATCAAAGCCTCTGGCTTATTATTTGTTTTTAAGCACTTACTCACGCGGGGTTACCTGTAAATAAAAATTTCATAATACATGATTTTTTAGCTATTATTTTTTTTGACGATTGACGAAAAACTGACAAAATGGCGGCATTTTTGTGCCTGTTATGACCCATTGTTTAAAATGCTAATTCCCCTACAGTTTTACAGCAATCGTTCAGATGTTACGCGGGTACGTTCCCCAGAGGTTCGCCTACTAGTCTATTATTTTTTTCGCGGTTCGCCAAAAACTGCCGAAATGGCGGAACTTTGAATTTGGCAAAAACTGGAATAAATGGGAATAAATAACTGAATTGTCAAACAATTCATTTCTCTCAGTCTTTTTCAAAGAGTTATAAAATTTTAATCGAAACTTTTTTTCGCAAATGACAAAAAAATGCCGAAATGGTAGAATTTAAAAAAATTTGGTAAAATTGTGTAAATGTTGGTAAATACGTGAATCATCAAAACCCAATGTCTCCAACATCCCTTTTCGGGTAGCTTCCAAATTCAAATTAAATGCATTTTACATACTTCATTTTTTGCCCTAACAGTATTCGTTTCAGAGTTTTTCTTTCTTTCCTTGTTTGGTAACTCGGCTGGGTGATGTCCTTGGGCATGCTTGTATGGTTTTGCTCTGTCAGTGATTACAGCAGTGGCCTACTTATACAGAAAAAAATGTTAGTTGCCTTGCTTTTTATTTGAAGACTGCGAGCGAGCTAACAAGGGAAGTTGTGATATTTTGGCAGTGCATGCGAGGAACCGACACGCACAGCCATATTTTTCAGTGCCCGAAAATAAACGTAACGCTACACACTACTGAAAACCCAACACACTTAACATCTTCATAAAACGTAGTTGGGCGACACAAAATATCGTAGAGGAGTGCATAAAATATTTCTAATATATTTCCGTGTAGTGGTACAGGAAATCGTGAAATATTGGGATGATCCAAAAACCCCTCCCACGCACTGCATAAAAAGGTTACAAAGATCTGTTGTCTTGTATTGCTTTTGAGCCTGATCACAAAATCGAAAATGGCTACCGGGTGCCACCTTGGATTTCAGAAGCGTGCAAATACGAGTAGTCAAAATACTTGAACGATGGTCAAGAAAAGCCATTCTCAGGTTCATGATTAGTTCATGATTAGGTGAAAGTGAAAACTTTGGTCTTGCTAACGACTTGACACCAGGGTTCAATTTTCACAAGTGCTGGTCACAATGTTGCCAGCGGAAAGAAAACATTCGTTTTGGCTACGCTCTGAACCTTGGGATCGGCTGTCGTGTATTGTTAGTGAGAGAAGAAAAACAAAGAACAGTCCATTAAGTGTTCAATACAGTCTAGTCAAAATCTGATCTACTTTTGTTTATTCTTGAGACTTTAATTCGGCCCTTTTCTGGGCTAGATTCACTCAAGGTGTCTCAATTTTTCATCGGGGCACTTTCATAGAAAACAGATTCGGAGATGAGAGTATTTCTTGATGATGTCGCTCAGACTGAGGTGTGGCAGATAAGCAGCAATTCACGTACATTGCTTGATTAAGCGTCTGGAGCGATGCCACTGCTTAAAAATCTTGACATAAAACTGGAACGGATTCGACAGAGCAAGTTCTGTACTTGGGAAATTAAAAAAATGTAAAAAAAAAAAAAAAAACAGCGTGCAATAGTTTGAACTTGAGATGCAGATTTCGTAGTTTTTCAGAAGTTAAACTCAATAGAAAGTAAGAATGACGTCATTAAAAAATCAATGGCGTCGCAGATAAAAAAAAAAAGAAATCCTAAAAAGTTGTTCCAACGCTGGTTCGGTATGTTTACACCATGTTTCTGAAAGAAAAAAATGTAGTTCATACATTCTAGATTCAACACGCTATTATTTAATGTAAGAATATATCAGCCAAATAAGAGTCTGTATATTTTATGTCGCAGGCTAAATGAGACACTGTCGACAAAGTGAATATATTCCGGAATAGACTCGTTAGTCTCAGTCTCCATGAAAATATATAGAGAATCATAGAAGTTGAATTGTCCTTAATTTAAGTTATTCTGTTTCTAACTTCAAGTAGAGTGAACTGTTATTCTTATATATTCGTATTCTAAACAATAGACTCGTGAGACTAAGTCTCCATCAAAATATAGGATGAATCATAGAAGTTGAATTGTCCTTAATCTAAGTTAGTCTCTTGCTAACTTCAACTGACTGAACTGTTATTCTTAAATATTCTTATTCTAAACACTAGAGTGTTATGCCGAGGAAATCCTCACCAACAGTGTGTAATCTTGTGTAATTTTTCCTCTGGCACCGTGGATATTGCAGATTTTTGAGATGTTAAAGTGTAAATTTAAGAGCAGCAAAAGTATATACTTTAAGGGATGCCGTTTTATATCCAGCTACCTGTGTTACGTGGTTTTGTATGTTTGTTTTTTTTTTTTTTTTTCACCTTTTCATGGTGAACCGAAAAATAAGTCCTAATAAGGAAATCCGGAGCAATGAGCAGGGATTCCGTGGTCATGGAAAATCGTGGAAAGTCCTAGAATTTTGTGAAAGAGTCCTGAAAAGTCCTGGAAATATAATTAATTAAAATTATAACAAGCACCGATTGATAATGCACTCCCTTATAAAGGAATGATAGGTAAATTTTGCGTTATCTCACTGCGTATGAAAGTTCGCTCGCCACAATCAGTTGAACGTCGTAGGTATAAACCAACACAAGTCCTGGAGATTTTTCTCAAAATTTCCTGAAAAATCCCAAGCGAACAATTATTATCTTTGGGAAAAGAAGACAGTATGTAGAGGAATGCCTTCGCCATGGTGCGGTGTAGGAATTGCGAGCTTTGCGTCAGGACGGTTAAGGGCTCTGTGTTATGGGCCGTGTCACTCGCATTTCACACCACAGCTGTGTTTTGCAACACAGCGCAAGATAAATAGTTGTCTGTTTGCAGTTAATTTCATCCAGATCAAAACTTGTCCTGTGAGATTTCGTTGATGGACGCGAGGACAACGTTAAGTAGAATTGCATGTTTTCTCCCCCACCACTCTTTCTCAACTCCCCCTTCTTCCCCACCATGTGTACACATGTACACGGTTGTTGTTGATGGTTCGTCGTGTGGCACACCTTGTGTGAACCCACTCGAGCGATGGATTGCGAATAGAATATGGAAAATTTTGTCTGTGAGAAAGCTGGCTCATTGCCACGCGAATTGGGAGAACTTGTTGCCCCACTCCCACCCCTTCATGTATATCGTGCAATGCCGATGCACGGCTTACCCTAGATGCCATCCCAGCAACTCCCACAACTTTTCTAAACAGGGGATGTTATGTTGGCGATGTTCACGACTGCAAAGGAATAGAATCCTGGCCGGGTCGACAAAAGAACCTTCATGAGCGTACCATTACACGTTCCGGAGCTATTGCCCTGTATTTATACAGAGAGGGAGGAGGGGGTTGGACTGGGAAAGTGGCTATGTGCCCATAAGCGTATGAAAAGATGCGCCAGCCCAGTCATAAAAAATCACAAAATCCAAAATCTACTTCGATGTTAAAAAAACAGACATTTATTCATCTCAAGTACCAAAAAGAAAATTCGCAGAATTTAGGAAAATCGTGGCGTCAAAGGCGTTCATACTGTTGTATGCCACACTGAAGTCCCCGGATCAGGAGGGTCTTGTTGTCGAGTTCTCATTGGTTGACCTAAAATGTGTTATTGCTAAAACAGACGTGAGACAAAACGTTAGTCGCGACAACTGTGAATTTAATTGTTTTAATTTTACACAAGTTTTTACTTTAAGTGCGAAAACATCATGAAAACAATGTTCACACAATTTAATGTCATGTCTACGACATGGGAAAATAGCGCTATTTATTCGAAAATGTTGAGCAAAGAGGCCGTGGCCATGGGAAAAGTGGGACAGAAGTGCGGATACTTTTGCAGGCAATTAATGAACCCAGAGAATCGTCAAACCTCAGTCTTCCAGGAATATTTTATTGATTGATACCAATTTAAATAACTACTAAAATTTTACCTGCAATTAATAACATTATTAACCGCCTGTTTTTCTATTCGCGAGAAAGATTTGCTTTTTTGATTTGGAGTTTTTTTCCGCAGCTCGTCTAATCCACAAATTCTTTTATTTCACACTAAAAGCCATGGTTTTCTCTAGTAGTGTTTTTTTCTCTGATATAAAAGGACGATGTAAGCTGATCTCGCTATTCTAATTTGTACGACTTCGGCAAGTAAACAATCTCGTTGAGAGTGGGAAAAATTAGTTCGAACAACTTCTCGTTCCATGCAATGATTCCAATAAAAAAGAAGTACAACTAAAATAAATGGCATTTCAGGGAGAGCAATACTTTTTAAATAGGTCGCAGCTATCACGCAAGCGTCTAAATTGGTTCCTGGTCGAATAAGAATGGTGATTAGATTGCCACAGTCAAATTATTTCTGCCCTGTTTGAATCAACCAAGTCCTCAGTATAGAAGCGTGTTTTATTGGGCAATTTATTTCTAATTTTTGATACACAATGCTTCTCAGCATTCACTTGCTTGATTGCTTTTTTTTAACCCCTTTTTACGTAATTTCTATGTCACATAAACTTTTGCGGATTAAAAATCTCCAATGTTAGAAATGTGTAGAGGCGTGTGTATAATGGGCGATATTACCAGCTGATCCCAGCGTTGTCTGGCTTTGCGTCCTCTTTACACAATCGTAGGATTCTGCCAATTCACTTAACCTGATGTAACACTGAAGCAAAGTAATTTAACTGCTGATGTTTTTTTTTGTTCATTTAATAGATAATCGGAGGAATGGTGGTTTTGTATTCTGATGCCCGAAACGCGTGCAAGCTATTTTTGGTCTGAAACGAATTAGAAAAAAGGTCCTTTGACGCCTGATCACTTACCGGATAAATGCATAGAGGGGAAGCCTACTCCCATTAAACCGTAACCGAATTCCATCAAAACGTATTATGTGCATTTATCCGGCGAATGATTAGCCTAACACGGCTGGCCTACGCTTTTTCGTTCAGACAAATTGAAATACCATTGAGCAAATGCGCTTTCTAAAGTTGCAGGCGTAAAATCGTGAGAGGTGGAACTAACTCTTATTTAAGCATTTGTGTTTAATAATAAAAAACTAAAAAAAAAAGTGGACGGACTGTAAAATGTTTCTGAGGCTATGTGTCCTGGGAGGCTAGGAAAAACGTAATTTTGAAGATCCGCATTTCCGGTTTTCTTACCTTTTTTGTCCGATCGCTTTTGTAATTAACAGCATTTTGGTGTTTGACTATTGGGCATAACATCACCGATATTTCAAGAGCATTGTCGATTCGTGGTCGCTGCTACATTTTCTCACCTAGAGAAGTCTACCGTACTGAAACTTCCGGGGCTAAACCTTACATTTTTTCTTTTTTTCACGGGAAAGTTTATTCTTCTGTGACGCGCAACCTGTTGCCTGGGATTGGCACGATGTCCCTAGACATTGCTTTTAGTGGCTCATAGAAAGCGGTTAGAATTAGCGCACATAGCTAAATATCAGTTGTTTTGACAATTTAACTATTAACCTTGTTTACGTTTGTTATGCACCTTACTCCCTCGCGGTGTTGCAGGATTTGGTTGTGCCCGTGCATCGAACCATTTCTTTGGTGTCGGGACATAATGGAAGGAGCTTCTGTTTTGTTTCTGGATCTGCATGAATATAAAGCCGCTGAGCAACCTCGATGACGTATTTCCGGTGATGGACTAACATTTCATAAGCGACATTCACATTACAGAAATGTGCAGCCCAACCTTTATTAATGAACACCTCTAATTAGTGATAAATCTACAGTTGCCGCAAACACTCTTTCTGTTTTATACCTGGCCTTCATTATGAAAGTTACCTCTCGTTTGCGAAAAGTCGCACGTAATTAATATAATGTCTGGGCCGTTCTTAAAGTACGCAGCCAAAAATATTTTATTTTCTTGGCATCACTTCCACCCCACTCCCCACCTCCCTCTCCACACGCCAATTTGTGACTTCACCCACTGAGTAAAACACTAGCGTACGCAAACTGTAAAGTTCTCTTGTCTTTAGTGAAAACCTTCACATAATGAACACCTTTTTCGGGTTCGGGTCCGGCTGATGTTCAATGCTAAGAGATTAGTTATCAGCAAAGATGTAGTATGCGAGTCTCGGAGTTATTCCCGTGTTTCCAGCAGCTTCCTTAGCTGACGGGGTCATTACCGATGTTACTACTCGGTTAATGGTCTCTTCACTGCGTCGCTTAACTCTCAAATCATCATTAACTTCCGTAATCGAAAGCCACTTTCGTTCGCATTTGAAAAAGACCCCTGTTGCAGCCAGCTCGTGCTTGCTCAAATCTTTAATCGCCTGCTCGCTGGAGGGGAGTGGGTGGGATGCACAGACAGCTTGGAAACAAATTGCACAGTTCACAGCTGATTGCTTGTAAAGTCCGCGCGGTGGTTTTAAATGCTGGAGTCCCTGTTTTTTTTTTTTTTTTTTTTTTTTTTTTTTTTGAAGGAGTGAGTATGTGTTATGAAAGGACTTCTTTCCTATTGCTTTCTGCTCAGGAGTTCAGTGATTATAAATGAATCGCCCCAAGTATAGAGGATTGAAGTCTAAAATGAGGTCAAAATTGCTCTGTCTCTTACCGTTTGCGAGATAAGGGCCAACTTCCGGTTTGGGGCTCGAAATTGACTTGGAGGTCAAGGACACCGGAAGTTATACCTTACGTATCGTTGTATAGGGGGTGGAGGTCGAAAATGAGGTCAACATTGCTCTATATCTTACCGTTTTCGAGATAAGGGCCAACTTCCGGTTTGGGGCTCGAAAGTGACCTGGAGGTCAAGGACACCGGAAGTTATACCTTGGCTTTTCTAGCTTCAACGGCCTAGCAGTAATTATCTGAAAACCGTTTGACCTTTTTCGCGATTTGACCTTGACCAGTAAAGTCAAGGTCAAAAATGTTTATCAGGTGCACCACTTCAGATGACCTTCCATACATGTGCCAAGTTTGGTTGGTCTAGCTTCAGCGGTCTCGTCGGGGATGTCTGGAAACCGATTCGGCGGTAGAAGAAAAAAAAGGAGGAAAAAAAATAGGTGAAGAATTCAAGGCAATCCATCCCCATTTGGCATTTTCAATGCCAAGTGGGAATAAGAACATTTAAAATAAGAATTTTTGAACAAATAGGAAACCAGATATTTTTCGGTAGGCTTTTCTTGAATAGACTAGCGATAATGCGAATATCATATAAATTAATAATGCTTCATTTTTCGTATGTCAAGGAGTGAAATAAATTGTTAATTCTTATCTTTTGGTGAAAGGAAAATAAAAAAATATTGGAAAACTTAATTGTTATTTGGTTGTTTGTTAAAGTGTCAGTAGTTCAGTATTGAACAACCTGAAGGTAGTCTCTGTAAGCAAGTTTTACTGTGCGTCTTTTTATCTAGCTCTTGAAGGTGGTAGTTGTAATCAGGTTTTACCACAGTGTTTCTTATCTAGGTGTGGAAGGTTGTCGCTACATCACCAGTTCCCTACTTCATTTTTTTTTTAAGTAAAAAAAAAGAGTTAAAAATACTACCAGATACTACAAACGTTGTTAACCTTACACAATCACTCCCATATATGGAACAGCTTGGCATCCAAATGAAGAGAAGTTTGCGGCCAAAAAAAACAAACAAACAAAAAAAACAAAAAAAAAAACAAAACAAACAAACAAATAGCTAGACCTGCTGAGGCCTGTAAATACGACCATATTCGTAACCCTCCCCAGTGTCCCTAAATCCTGACATGCTTCCGACTGAAACGTAAGTGGGAGGTGGTAGAGGGCTGTATGTCTAAGGAATGCGAGAACATTCAAGGATCTTCTGCAAAACGCTGAAATCTCAAGCGTAGTTAATAACTGTGTTAAGTGAACGGGGAAGATGTGGTGCGATGATTAGATTCAGCGACTACAAAATATATCACATAATATTTCTTACCCAGTGGCGCTTTTCTTAATTTTATATCTGAGTTTATCGTTTAACAACTACACCCAATTCGAACTCGATACGACTGTAGCTATCGAGATAAGTTTTATCTATTTTTTACCTAGTGACGCCATATGCCGTTTTCGTTCGCTCTACTTCGGGAATATTTTGACAGAATCTTTCGAACCTACCAAACAACATTTCCACCAAGTTTGAACTTTCTCCGATGGTGAACGGCTGAGAAATTTTACATACAAGATTTTAATGTATTGACGCCTTTCTTAACTTCGCTAAATGCGTCAAAAATTGATAGAGGCGTCCGAATGAACAAGGAATATACATAAAAAATTTTCAAGTTTCCGTTATCGAGATATCTGTCCAAAATCCAGTTCAAATTATATACATATTTTACGTAATGACACCAGATAACCTAACAAGCAACAATTCCACCAAGTTTGAACTTTCTCCAATGTTCAGCAACTGAGAAATTTTGCACACAAGATTTTTGCGTAATGGCGTCATATGCTTCCCTTGACGTAACATTTATCAGAAATTGAAAGAACGGCCCCAACTTCCCAAAAGGAATAATCAAGCCAGGTTTGAAGTCAGTCCGACCTGTCGTGCTCGAGATATCTTGCACAGAACATTTTGTTCACAACCGACTGGCACACAAAACCTACAAACACCACATATGTCTCCCCTCTGTCGGCCAGATATGAATACGGTGTGGGTTCACATATTTATGATCTATAGTATGCCAGCAGAAGGCCGGGTTGGTATATGAATAGATGTTGCGACTAGTCACTTTTTCCATAAAACCGTCATGAAAGATACCAACTTTTCATGCGGAATGATCTTTAATTTCCCTCCAGGGACTACTTTATACAGTTGGTTCAAAGTCAAAGTGTCTTTTTATGCTTTGTGTTACTTGACAATGAATGCCTATTGCTAATAGCTGAACTAAATGTTGCCTCATCACCCTCTCAGGGTAGAGCATTTTCTCCCACACAGTGTACTCAGCTTAGAAAATATTTTTGGTTGCGTTACACATCCAACTCTTAACCAAAAATTCAACTAAATGCTTGTCATCTCCCTTACATAAGAACTTTTACGTCTTATTTCTTGCAAAGATGTTCCCTTTTTCTAAGGATCTATTTTCATGAATATAAATAGTTTGAATATTTGTACAATTACCAATAAAATATAAAACAACTACTTTAGCATGGAATCCCACAGGGATTTTGCTTTTTTCAGAAGAGCACTTTGATCGTCTGCCACGACTACTCGTGTGTTCCATCCGTAGGTCGGAGACTTCCGTGTAAGGCACTACTTCGCCGCAAACATCGCCAGAACAACCTTGGACAAGTTCTTGGCCACCTCTTATTTTGCTGTTGCTAAAGATTGCCATAATACATTTAGCCTTCTTTCATGCGTAAGACAGGGTATCAGGTTATGATAAAAGGGCACGGGAAGCTCTTGTAGAAGTTAGAGAGAAGACAGATGTATTATTGAGGACCTAATACTCGTGCTGCCCTTGGATGCAAATGACTTCTTGAACTAAAGGAATTTTTTTTACGTTTCTAGTTATGTCCGTGACATTTACTTGGAATCATCAGTGAGATATCGTCTTCGTTTGTTTTGTTGCCATAACAAAACACAGTCCAGCAATGTGGTATGCTACTCAATGGCGTGCTCGTACATAAATACTTATTTGTGTCGCATAAAAGATTCTAATGATCGTGTTTTCTTTTCCGTCACTTGTAATTTTGGCACAGAAGGAGAATTGGTTGCCTTGGTTTCTTGAAACAAGAACATAATACGCTCGTGCAAAAGAAAGACACCTCTCCCCCCTTCAGTCCCTAGCGGCGAACTTTCCCAGGAGATTTTAACATTCGTGGATGTGCAGTAAGTCCGAGAAACTCTGGGTTGATTAGCTCAGTTGGTTCGAGTGTGGTCCCGGGTTCGAATGTGTAAACAAGGGATTAGCCAGTTCACCGTTGTTGTTCAACAGCCGGCCTCTACGGCGGTTCGGTCTGTTGTGTATAACACCTTTTTACACCGCAGACCCATTGGAGATTCCGCTCAAAATAGTACTCATAAAGGAGAGGAATCACTTTTTTTCAAAGTCACTGAAATATAGATTTTAATCACGTGGACACTCACATGTACTTTTTCACTTATGTGCAAGAACACTTAACACTGTGGGATGCACAGTACGGCTAGATAGATAGAAATATCCATCCGTGTTTATACATAACAGAGAGATCTCCTCACAGGTCAGCTGTTTTATAACAACGGCCAGTTCACGGTTTCGAGTGCTCATGCTCAGTAGATGAAACTGCCAGTGTGGAAAAAACATAAAGAAACAAATGAGAAAAATAGACTAAAAGTTGATTTTCTCTGCCGTGGAGCATCTAAAAGGTGTCAAAGGTTTATTGGAATGTGGGAAAATTTATTTATGACATTATACTTGGTTTCTAACACAAAAAAGAGCGCTGTATCTATTACAAAGTGATTGTGATGCATTTCTCCATTGACATCTATGTTTCTTAGTTTCTCTGCTTCTGTGATTATCCCCCCCAAAAACTGAAGTCCTGGTTCTTTTTACATAAATCTCGGAGACGAAATTGTGTCTCCGCTTATTGATGTTTGCTCCAGTTGCCTTATTTAGGTAAGCGGATGAGTGGGTTAGGTCACTGATCACCAATACAAAATTAAGGCCAATTGAGTGTTTTGGTTACCCCTTAAAAACGTACTAGCAACAAAGTGACAACGAACTACACGTATGTTCAGCAGCGCCTCCTGGACGAGCCAAATTAGCAAGCGTGACCGATCGAAGCGGTGTGGTATTTACTGCTACACAGATCACGCCAGTGTTCCGAATGAAGAGAATTTGGCGTACCGGGTACCGATTACCTTCTGGGCAAACAAATACAAGAGAACTGGACGACTGGTAGAGACAATCAGCTACTGGTGCTTCTGGTACGCAGTAATGGGATGACTTAAGAGTATTATTGTGACTCCGTCTGTAGCCCCTTCTAAAATCCCTCGATGGCATTCTTTAAAAGGGAAATGTCGAAATTCTCTCCACTGTCACATGACGTTTCGTTAAATACCTCAATTAAAACCTCAGGCAAAAATTCTGTATGCGTAATTCAATATTTTTAGATAGTCGAAGAGACAGGCCTTACAGCAGATATCTTTATTTTTTTTAAATTTATTTTATTTTTATTTATTTATTTTTTTTTTTGTTTGGCAAATGAATATTTCTAAACAAAATTAACACATATATCTTATGAATTTTATGGCGTCACAGAAGATGAAGTCTGGACGCTTAATATCCTGTCATTTCCTCACCGGATATTGTGTCCTCTTTGCCGCATCGTCTGCTTCTATTTCCGTTCATTATAAGGCTGTGCCTTGCCGATGACGTCAGCAGGTAGCGCTGCCTTTACCGCCACCATCGTCAAGCACGGGTGAGTCTGTTGCTAAGCAACTGAATACAGTAAATTGTATGCTTTTTTGGCTTAAGGCCTTTGGCTTTTCTGGCTGCTTCCAGTTTTCTTTAGTAAAAATGATGTCTGTGTTTCCAACAGTCTAGGCGGGATGGGAGGGGACATAGGCGGGACTGGGCAGGACAATACCGGGATGGGACGGGCCATATCCAGGACGAGACAGGACATAGGCGGGATGGGAGGGGACATAGGCGGGATAGGACAAGACATAGGCGGGATGGGAGGGACATAGGCGGGATGGGAGGGGACATAGGCGGGACTGGGAGGGGACATAGGCGGGATGGGAGGGGACATAGGCGGGATGGGAGGGGACATAGGCGGGATGGGAGGGGACATAGACGGGATGGGAGGGGACATAGACGGGATGGGAGGGGACATAGGCGGGACTGGGAGGGGACATAGGCGGGACTTGGCAGGACAATACCGGGAGAGGACGGGCCATACCCAGGATGAGACAGGACATAGGCGGGACAGCTAAATGAAAAATTGACGGTTGGTCCGGAAGTAATTGGGATCTGCAGCCAAAAGTCGCATCAATTCTAAAGGATCGCATCCAAAATTGCTTCAGTCGAAAAGAAGTCTCACTTGTTTTTTCCTTCTTTCTTTCTTTTTTTTTTTTCTTTTTTTTTTTTTTTTTTTTTCTTTTTTTTTGTGAAATGAAACTCAGATCATTAAAACCCATAAAATTCGAAATGATTGCTGAACCATTTTCAGTTAAAATTAAAAAGTGGTTCTTTCCGCCCCATCCCCAGCCAACCTGGCTACGGCAGTGCCATCCCGCCTCCATCGCATCTTGAGTGACTACGTTCCTGACGTAAAAAGCTTTTCAGAAGTAGTACTGTAACGGAGTTTCAGTAATAGCATTATGCTGTTATTTTTAGCCTGCAGTTTTTGAATGTGGCTTTGAAGTATGATCTGTTCCCTTCAAAAACAAGTGAGGGGAAGAAGCTCTTAATTGTGTTTATTACTTGGATTTCAACTGCAGCCTGGAACAGTTTGACGCCTTTGGGCCATCATAAACTCGTCATAGCGTGACGTTGGAGGATGAAAACAGTTGTGCTGTTGTTAGAAAAAATTTGATTTAATCCAAGTCGTGTTTAAAAGTCAGACAAAATTAATAAGATATTATGCCACAATTGAAATCATAAGGCGAGCGGATAGTAGACCGACGTCACGATTTCTGTGAAATAAACAGCGTTGACGCTTGTAAGCTGGCCAAGCTTCATGTAATTATTTAAATTGCGAAAATCCCATTGGTTGAAGTCGTGGGTAGTCCGTATAACGACGTTAACAACAAAAAAAAAAAGGGCTCCAACGCTGTATGCATGTTGAAATTTTAGTTTCCATTGTCATCTGTCATCTGTCATCCAAAATCGTTGGAAGGGACACCTTCGCTTGCCTCCCCACCCCTTAAAAATGAACGGAAGGAATTGATTTAAGTAAGTTGCTGAGAGGATAAAGTGGACAAGGTGCCCACTCTAGTGACAGGGCCTCTGCGCTCTTCCCTTTGCCTTGAACGAACAGTTCTGGAGAAGCCCTAAACATATATCGCTTCGTGTCATGTTTGCCAGTTGTTGTTGTCCACGGCAATCGCTGCAGTGTCACGGCAGTGGCTCATCCAAACTGCTCATCCAAACTGCTCATCCAAACAGGAACTCGAGCTTAATCGCTTGTAAACATGTAAAATATTGCGTCACGACATGTTGAAAGCCTTTAGGGAGCATCCAGTTACGATGACGTCATGTTATGCGCCATACGTCATGCACCACTGTGTGCATTAACAAGTGAAATTATTTAATGGTTGTCGAATAAACAATAAGTAAAATTAGAGTAAAACCAGGAAAGTTGTAAAAGCTGTTTTTATTTAAAAACTAGTGAATAAATAAATTGATCGACATAGACAGTGTAAAATAAAATTTACCCAAAAAAGTCAATAAATATAATAATAACTAGACCGAAATTCGCACAGCGAATTACACCCCACTTGGAGTGATAACTTAAAACGGAAGGTAAATGATATTGCTGTTTGTTAACAATTTTCACATGTCTGAATGCAGAACATCCTCCTAAATACTACCAACTATACCGGTAAGGTCAAGGTCAAAAATTTTTATCAGATGCACCACTTCAGATGACCCTCCATACATGTGCCTAGTTTGTTTGGTCTAGCTTCAGCGGTCTTGGAGCAGGTGTCTGGAAACCGATTGCTCTATCTCTTACCGTTTACGAGATAAAGGCCAACTTCCGGTTTTAGGGCTCGAAAGTGCCCTGGAGGGGTGAGGACACTGGAAGTTGTACCTTACGTATCGTCGTGGAGGGGGTGGAGGTCGAAAATTAGGTCAAAATTTCTCTATCTCTTACCGTTTTCGAGATAAAGGTCAACTTCCGGTTTGGGGTTCGAAAGTGACCTGGAGATCAAGGACACCGGAAGTGATACCTTACGTATCGTTGTATAGGGGGCGGAGGTCGAAAATGGGGTCATTGCTTACCGTTTTCGAGATAAATCATTGTTTTCCTTAAATAACGTTTTGCGCGATTTCAAGGTCAAGGTCAAAATTTTTTATCGGGTGCTTCAGATCACATCGTCTTTTATAGATGTGCCAAGTTTAGCTTTTCTAGCTTCAATGGTCTTGCTGTAGATGTCTGGAAACCGATTGACCTTTTTCGCGATTTGACCTTGACCAGTAAGGTCAAGGTCAAAAAATTTTATCAGGCGCACCACTTCAGATGACCCTCCATACATGTGCCAAGTTTGGTTGGTCTACTTTCAGCGGTCTTGGAGGAGATGTCTGGGAACCGATTCGGCGGAAGAAGAAAAAATTTTAAAAAAAAAGCGAGGAAAATAAAATAGGTGAAGAATTCGAGGCAATCCATCCCCATTTGGCATTTTCAATACCAAGTGGAAATAATAATAATAATAATAATAATAATAATAATAATAATTATAATAATAAAAATGCAGTATGCGCTTGATATGGTGGTTGAAATAATTAAAAAAGTCAAGTTTATCACTTTTTCAAGAATAAAAAAATGTCAGTGACCGGATTAGTTGTTGCAGTTTCTAACCATCTCATAATACTTGACCGATTGCTGTCACAGTTGAAGTTTCTAACTTGTTTTCCCAATGATACAAAGTAAAAAAAAATCAAGGATTAAATAAAATCCATTGTGTAAAGTGAAAGTGGAGCTGAATTTAGAAATCTTTTACAGTGATTGTCTGCTCTACCTACTCAGACATCTTACTAATGAATTTACCATCTCTTCCAAGCCTTACAGAAAATGCTTTGACAGTAAATTAAAAAAAAACGGCGCGTATGTGTATGAAACGAGTTTTTTTTCCAAGACATGGTTAGCAAAGAGAAGATCTTGGGCATAGCTCGAGAAGTTCGGGTTTTAATGACTCATAGAATGGCTTTGTGTCCCTTCAAAAGATTCAGCCACTTGCCGTTATTTGGTCTTTCCAGTTCTCACCAGACCTATCGCAGTGCTACGTCCAGCCCCCCAGATGATCATGAAAGCATAGAATTTTACCAATAAAAAGTGATCTTACAAAGTCACAAGTGTCACAAGGACATCTGTACGAAAGACCGATTGTGCCAGGTTTTCGTTGGTGTTATCACTAAGCCGATGTTGGCGTCGGTGATATCACTGAAATGTCTATGCTGTCTGATAAAACACTTTGCAGCTATTTCCAACAATGTATTGGATTTATCTACGACGTGTACAGGCTAGCAAACTGACATTCTAATTTTTTTTTTCAAACAAATGTGCATTTGTTTGGTTTGTTAGAAATTAATCAAAACATCTGCGCAGTTGTAACTCCAAAGACTTCTGTTCTATCAACGAAATTCAGAGATAGCGTCGATAGTGAGAACACCAAGGAAAACCTGGCACTGTCGGTCTTTCGTACAAATGTCCTTGTCCGGTTTGCTGCTCCTGCATGCTTTAGCACACATTTACGCCGGCAGTGTGAAACTGCTTCGTTCTCCATCCAGTCCCAGCATTCAGGGGTTGATTGTGTTGTGTTGTTCCTCGTCGCTGCCTGTGTCAGTATCAGCGTGAAGGTCTTAATTCGCGTCAAACTTTAGTGTCAAGCAACCGCAAGAAAACTTCAGTGGTCATCGTTACGCCACTGCTAAAATGAAAAATCTGTCTGCATAAACCGTACGTCCTGTGTTGCAGTAAGCGGGAACTACTCCGGAGATTGGCGTGTTACGTCATTGGTGGCGTCATGTGCTGTAACAAATGAGAAGACAATTTTACAAAAGTGTTCAGTGATAACAAATCTCAAAATTCAGTGGACCGTCAAAAATACAGTTCTTTCGTAAAGCCGATGTTTCGTGATGTTAATTTTTTTTATATTTTTGTCAAGTCTGATAAAAGCCACAGCATGACAGTGCTTTGACTTTAATTTAATTCATTTGATATGATTGAGTTAAATGCCGAAGTACCTTTCGCAGCTGGTAGTTGACAGAATCAAGTTTATTTGATTTTGTGTTCAAAGTCAGGTACTGTAATGATGTACCTTAGTTGTCTCCTGTGTAAACGAGGGATATAGTTATGAGCGTGTCTGTCTGCCTGTCTGTCTGTCCTCTGGAAACACATAGTTTTGATCGTACGAGTTCTCAAAAACTGTTTAACGCGCGGTTCTGATTTTTTATGCATTTAAAAATATATAAACTGTAAATGTACAATGTCATACTATTTTTGAAATCAGTGAAAAATTAACAGAATAACAAATTGTCCAAAATTGCCAAAACTACATTGGACTTAGCAATTGTACGGTGTTTTCTCCGCACCACTTCGCACATAATAATTTGTCGTGTTGACCTGCAACCTTGCAACCTTGCAATATATATATATTCACTGTGCAAGGTTGCAGGTCAATATATATATATATATAGTAGATGTGCATGTCGCATTATTTTTGAAATCGGTGAAAAAGTGACAAGGCAACTTGTCAAAAATTGCCAAAAATTACGTTGGAGTTAGCAATTGTGCGATATTTTGTCCGCACCACTTCACATATAACCATTTATCGTAGTGATCTGCAACCTTGCCTGTTGCAAGTATCTGTAATGTAGATGTGCAAGGTTGTGTAATTTTTCAAATCGGTGAAAAATTAAGAGAATGACAAAATGCATAACTGGTCAAAAATTACTTTGGACTTAGCAATGATGCGGTGTTTTGTCCGCACCACCTTGCACATGGCAATTTATTGTAGGCAACCTTGCACAGTGAAAATAAATATATATTGTAGATGTGCACCGTCGTATTATTTTTGTTGAAATTCGTGAAAAATTCACAAAATGACAACTTGTCTGTCTTGGTGTTAGCTGGAAAGTGATCATGCAAGAGCAGAGGTTACTCTCTAAAGGTATTGGCTAACCAAAGTTTCAGTTAAAATGTCCAGGCTGAAGTGAATGGGGCAATTTGGGACCGAGACAACTCAGTTATAGAAGGTGTTCAGTATTGCGAGGGGTTCAGTAATGGAGGTTTGACCTTTCACGAGGGATCCTGTCCCGATGAGACTAGTTGCTTTCTTGAAAGGTCCTGGCATTTAAATATAGTATCCATGTTCTTTAGTCTGGCAAGGCGAGCAGCGCCTGAATGGCCTAGCCGTGGACAGTGCCACGTTTTATTTGGAAATAAAAAAACTACTGTGTGGAAAGTGTTTACTTGTCATTTAGCGGATGATTTTGTTATCTGTTCCTGCTTACTTAGATTCCATTTTTAGGCATGCGCAAGTCATTAAAATTTGAGGCAATTCAGTTTTTATAATGGGGTTGATGTCCAATAACAAACACAGAAAATCTCATTGTGAAGTGAAATCTGAAACAAAATGACACGTTTTTAGAATATCTAGAGCCCTGGCAAAATTTGCCGGGGTCCAAATGAAGTAGTTTTTAGTTTTGCTTCTTCTTTCTGAGAAGTTGATGAGCAGGCCGCTGTACTCTTGGGAATCCAAATTACTCACTCATTTTTTTTTTTTGTTTTTTTTTTTTTTTTGTTTTGTAAGGATTATTTTTTTCTGTTCAAGCAGACCTTCATTTTTAAGTATATTGCCACTTTTTTGGGGCTTTGGTCCAATGTGCTGATTATTTAGTCTGTTTTCTGTATTTAGTGGATCCTTGCATTGATATGGTGTCCATTATTGTACAGATTGATGGGTCTCGATTAGAGAGTTATTACAGACAGGTCAGCAATTTTTTTCAACGGCTCTGTCCTTTGCCAACAGCGCCCGGAATGCCAGAAAGCAAAGGTTAAGCCTCAGACGAACTACCAGTGACTGTATACTTCTGATAATATCTCCATATAAAATGGAACGTGACTTCCAGAACTTTGTTTATCAAATCTGCTGACGTAATACTTTCATATTCCAAGTCACCAGTCTGTTGTATTTAATTTCGTAGTTATGGCGGTCGCAGCTCGCGTCTTGTCTGCAAGTGAATTTACTCAGTAAACAGGTCATTGACATTTTATGTTGCTGTGTAAATATATTAGTTTTGTGTAAAAGACCCATGCATTGCGTAGCTGTCTGGCAAAGGTTTGGCTTTGTGCAGAATGTAAGAAGTTATTCCTTTTGCCATAAATTATAAGCTGTTTAACACTAAAATCTGCAAAATTCAAAACGCCATAAATATTTCGCCAGGCACCTCAGCAAAAGGAGATATAGTATTCAAGGACTTCTGCTTCTTTTCGTTGTTTTTTTAAGAATTATTTATGTTGCACTTTGAATAAAAAATTTAACCGCGGCAGGTTAGCATAAAATACGTTCATCCAAGCGACGAAGCTTCAGTTAGCGATTTTAGACCAAATTATACTAGGGAGCCGAAAATCGCTATCATGGATGGCTTAATTTTCAAGCATATTTATTAAACACACAATTTTGATTAGGTTATGAAGTCAACGTTTTTCAACTATTTTACATTCTTGTTGAAAGCTTTTCAACAAAAAAGCCACGGACAATTTCAAGCGCCGTGCGTTGTGCTTTGAGCGTGCGACCTGAGGTGTACTTTTTACTACAGTATATAACGTTTTACTTATGACGTCAAAGCAGCTCAAAGTATGAGGATACTCAAGATCAGTATAACTGTACTCAAATTGATTTAGCGTTATACATTCGCTTTGTGATACCATGTGCTACGCCGGCGTGTTAGAGAGAGCTAGGACATTTTAAAATTATATTTTTATCGCTAATGTTTGTTCTTCCCTCAGTAAAAGCGTCCGAAAATAGAAAATTTGAAGAGTAACACAATTGTGACGACATAGGTTCAAACTTGTTCTTAGCATGGAAGGACTCTCATTAAGTATGTTGCTCCAAAGCTGTAGTCGCAACCTTTTTCGATATAGTTCAGTGCAGCTTTATAAGACGATGATGATGACGTCATAATGCAACATGCTTAGATCCAGATGCCAGAGGTCTCTATATGTGTGCAAAGTTTCAAATTCCTAACCCTATTCCTAGCTGTTATAAAACACGAAGGTAAAAGGGGGTTGGAAGAAAAGCCTTCACAATGCCTGATAACAGAATAGCTCATTGGGAGTTCATCTCAAATGTAAAACATGCCTGAAAAAAGAGCTGCACATACATCAGAACTGGCCCCGCCTAAATATAGTGGGGTAATTCAGTCGAGTATAGAAACCAGCTTAGATAATTTTATATATACGAAGCAAAACACTTAGCTAATGAGCAAACGGATCCCAGAGATGCCCAACTTTTATTTGTATTAGGGCCAGAACTCATTCGTGCTAATTGCATGGTTTTGCTTGGGGTATTATTGACCAAAATGTTATTTGGTCAGAATGTGGTCAGATTAAGTTTTACTGAGGTTCATCTTCAGTCATTCCCAGTAAAGATAGTATTAAATCTAAAAAATTATTTTACGTTAGGAAAATGCTGTTTTAAAGATATTGAGATGAAATATTCAATGCAGTATAACAAGCGAGAGCCAGGGTTATCACGTGGCATGGCATTAGGTTTCCAATTGGACTGAAAATAATGGGATTTTAGTCATTGTATGTATTCATTTGTTTGATTGATGAGTTGTTGGAAGTATCAAGATAAGCAATTTTGTGTCGCTTAATCAGAGCCTTAAAATACTGTATCACATGATATCAACAAATACTTTTGAATTTTGAATCGTTAGTGTCTTGGATTCAACGGAAAAAGTGCCATTGCTTAATTGCGTGCTTAATAATAATAATAATTATTATATATATTATAAGTGTAATTCCAGCAATACGGGGACCATTTTTGCTAAAAACCGCAGTATTACGGAAACCAAAAATTTAAGGAGACCAGAACTAGGTCTCCTTAATTCTTAGCCTGTTTAAACGTTATGAAACTACATAGTTAACAAAAAACGAATGATTCTATAACATAGTGAATATAATATATTCTGTTTTAAAATTAAATTTGTGAGTTACCACTCGATAACAAGCTAAAAAACATATATTATTTTTTCCAAATGGTCTCCCTAAGTGCTATATATAAGGCATGGTCCCCGTATGACTGGTTGCAGATCTATATATATATATATATATATATATATATATATATAATGTTTGAAGATTAACTTAGATGGTTCTTTTTGTCTTCAATTATATAAGATATTTTTTTACATTATTGTTTTATTTGCTGCACGAGAAAAATTGTTTGAGGAATAGGTAGGTCATTCACTTGTCTGAAAATCTTCTCAATTCATGTCCAAGTTTTGTGTCTAAAAGCCATA
This sequence comes from Protula sp. h YS-2021, assembly GCA_949752745.1. Lineage (NCBI taxonomy): Eukaryota > Metazoa > Annelida > Polychaeta > Sabellida > Serpulidae > Protula > Protula sp. h YS-2021. The sequence continues at coordinate 23,427,251 of OX457026.1, read as the reverse complement.
TATGAAGAAAGCATCCTTATGTGCTCTGTTCAATATGTCAAAAGAACAAAGCTACACATTTCTTCAAACACTATTTGCAATTTACGCTAAAACCCCAATTATTCCATAACCTTATTATTTCTTGGCAGCTCACTATAAATAGAACACTCGTATTATGAATAGGAAGACGCTTGAAAGTTTTTAGAGCATACATGACCCTATTATGGAGAAGGCATTCAGAGAAAGCGGATTGTAAAAAGTAGTGAATCTTCTGTTTTTAAAAGAACACAGGTATTGTGTCTCCGCTTATTACACGGAACCGCAACGATAGATTGACAAAAACTGCAGCCATACTATTGCCACCATATAATGGGTATGACCCATGCTGTCAGCGGCATGGAGTAAGACTCGGGGTGCTGTCACAGTGTATGAAGTTTTATTAAACTCCACTCGTGTAAGATTTGCAGCATGGGCCATGTACATCTTCAGTCAGGTTGTCTTACGTTTTGTATAAACATTGAGAGCAAGTACAACCAAAGCACGTAAACTCCATATGGAGTATTCTATTGTTTGAAATAAGGATTTTGTAGAATGAGTGCAAGTCCTAAATGCCAAACATGTCTCTCGATGACGCATAGGTTCAAAGCTTGCTGCATTAACCATTTGAAAACAATTCATGTAGTAATATTTGTTATGGCTTTATTGATAAATGTTGCCGTATAAACTCTTAACCCAGATGGGTTTACTTTTTGACACAGCTGAGGATTGGTTCTAACATTTCAACTTCATGTTCTAAAAAGTTGGCAGATAATCTACTATCTAATTGAAATTAAGTGCTTTACGATACTTCCCATGGACTATAATTTTTTGTTATACATAGTGAAAACGATTCCAAATTCTGAATGGTAATAAGTAATGTGAGAGGGCATTTTTTAATGTGGTATAATGCAGTACAAGTCTGAATGGTATAAGGTTGGCGTGTTATCTTTCCAGGAAGCAACAACGCCTAAAACCTGTCGTGATTTATGTTAATAAAAACAATATTAAAAACGTTAATTTTTCTGCAAAAGGTCAGAAGTTCTCCGTTACAAGGTTAAGCACTAGTAATATAAACGCAGACAGATAAATCAGGACAAGCAGAACAGAGAGGCTTGAAATTCTGTGAATAAGAAATTAAGATGTGCTCTATTTGAGAAAACTTGCTAGATCGCTTCATCGCCTAAGCGTAAATGTTGAAGAGGAAGACTTAAAATAATCAGGTGATATGAGACATCAAATATTATTTGCTTCTCCACTCTGGTTGGTATAAGAAAATTTAAAAATTGCACTTGTGAAGTAAAAGAAAAAGAGACTGTGTCACAGGCCGAAATCTTACAGTTACAGTTTTCGCGAAACATCGTGATAAACGTTAACATAGATGTTGGCTGTAGCATTAACATGGATGTCATATGACTGGTGAAAAACATCGGAACAATTCAAGGCATTTAGCAATCGTTGGGTTATTTCGTGTATAAACAAATAAATATAATCAAATACTTTCCAAATATTCCTTGAATTCAACCCAGATGATGTTTTTATTTTTATATAGTTTCAGATATTGCGAGTTCTGTTAAACGCACAAATACGAATATGTTAGAAGTCTCCGAGACATAAGAGCACTAGGTACGAAAACCGTAGATGACAGGAAATGCTGGAGCAACACAAAATTACTTCCGGTAGTACTTTTCACACAACTTTAGCAAAACTGCAAGTGGTAAAACGCAACTTTTTTGTAATGGCAAGAAATTAAGACAATTATTGCGTATGGAATGCCGTTTTAACATTTAATGCTTATTTTTTAGATCAAAATATAATTCAAGATATCAAAAAATCAGTGTAGATCTCAATAATTTATATTTTTCAATTTATATATTATATCAATAATTGAATTTTAGATGGCAAAAATTTATTTTTGAGATCAAAAAATCAATTTTACAAACTTAAAAAATCATAAGCGAGACACGCATTTACATAAAATATAACGAATCGTCAATAAATTTCGGAAATGAAAACTTGAATTATTGAGATCAATAATAGCAACACAATTTTTGATCTCAAGAATTGCTTCTTTTTGTGCAGTAAAAATTAAAAGGAAGATTCTGTATACAAGAACCAGCCATAATTTATTTACAGACGTGCGTTTCTGAATTTTTTATTTAAGAAACTAGACTGATATTTTGGTATCAAAAATCAATTTTTCTAGATAAAAAATCATTTGCAGATTTCAAAATACAATTTTAAAAAGTATCATTCTGCAATATTGATATCTGAAATAAATTTTTGATATCAATAAAAGGAAAATGAATTATTGAGCTCAAAATTGAGATTTTGCTCTCAAATATTTCATGTTTGCTATGAAGAATTTAATTTTTGATCTAAAAAAATCAATTTTAGATATCATTGAATCATTTTTGATATCAATAAATATTTCTTGATATCTCTAAATATTTATTGATGGCAAAAATTATTTTTTGAGATCAAGAATACATTTAGAGATATCAAAAATGCAATTACAGATAGCAAAAATCAATTCTTGATATCAAAAAAATCATTTTTTTTAAATCAAAAATTTATTCTTGATATCAATAATTCCCTAATAATGGCATTCCATTGTGAAGGTGAAAATGGCATTCCATAATTGCGAGGGTTGTGTACGAACAACCTTAACAAGATCGCTATTGACAGGATAAAGAGAGATGATCAGCAGGTTTAATTAACTACAGTATCGCCTCCTCCTGCAGGTTGGGGGAATCTTATGAATAGATCAACTGCTGTCAATTCTGTGCATGCCGTAGGAGGTGACAAATCGTAATTTTGTTCATGCGAGCTGTTTTTTTTTATTTCTTTATGTTTCCTTCTTTATCGGGACTTATTCCTTAAGTTAGTGCGTGCCATCATAATATTTCAACCGGACGTTAAACAACAAACAGCATCGCTATGGAAGGGTGAACTGATATTAATTGTACACTGTAGTAATGTAAATGATATAGACTGCATAAAAATATACAAAGGATTTCCTAAAAGATTTGGAGTTGTTAGTGCATCTGAAATATAGAAGACTTATTGATGGCTTATAGAATGACATATGTGCAACATTAAAAGGCCACCAGCTTCTGTTACGCAGCATCAAATTATCCTGCTATTAATTCTTCTGAACATGAGGTGTTGTGGTTCTACATCTGTTGTATCAATCTCACAATAAATTTTTCTTCCTTCAAATTTACTATGTTTAATGTTGTATAGACCCAACTAAGATGTACAATGAGACAATCTTTTGCATCTGCAGTCTTTTACAATCTTTTCCATTGCAGCTGAAGGGTGGAATGTTAAGCTTTAGCCGGAATGACGATATTGCATTAATTTGTAAGTCAGTCTAGTTCAAATTAAGATCTTGTCTAAAATGCGTGGGCTGCTGTAATGGCTTGATAGCGTTTCCTATGTCTTTGACTTGACTTAATTAATTTCCGAACAAGACATTGTATCCTCCATCTATAAAATTGAAATGTTGGGAAAGAAAGAAACATGACACTGTATTGCGTGAGGAACAATGCAATCATGACTTTGTTTAGATGGTTTCATCAGGACATTGACAGTAACCGAATATGATGTGTGCTTTGAAGTTACGTATTAGAATCTTTATAAAACTACATTATCCCCCAGTGAGTTGGAATACTGTGCGAAAGCCTGTTGAGAACAGAGAGTAACAGAAGGAGAACCCTCCCTCCTACTTCAGTGATTGATATATATGGAGGATGTTCGACGCGGTACTGTGAACACTCTTGCAACATCTTTTACACAATCACACAGACAGATTTAAGTCATTTTTGCTGGATCAGAATTGACGCCCTGTGCATTGAGCCTGAACAATATCTCGTAAACATCACACTTTATATGTTATACAGATACGCTTGCGACAAACGCAAAAATAAGTCGTAATAAATTTTAAAAAAGAAATGCATTTTGTTGCAGAAAAATTAAACAAAACGCGTTCTGCGTGTCGCAAAATGCATTTGGCAGACCGCAATAAATCGCAACAAATTTACATACATTGTAAATTGCCTGAGTGTTATGCAGCACATTATCTTTTGACGTTTTGCATTGTGTATTGTCGCTATCGCATCAACTAATCCCCAGTAATGCGTATTGTGTTTGCATACAGGAAGTATTGTGTGGGATGGCATGATGCTAGCAGTGTTTGAATATTACATGTTTGTTTTGCATGGCCATTTATTTTCCGGACTGAGGATTGCACCTTTTATTTTTGGGAGGTTGTAAAATATTAATTTAAAAGGGGTGTAGAGGGGTGTAGGCGCATGATCCCGTCGGGTTGGGAGTGCAATGGCACCGAACACACCGAAAAAAACGAAAACAATGCAGACAGTACAAAACAGCAAACGGTTTATGTAAAATAATTCATCATAACGCAAAAATAACGCATCATCGTTCCAAGTACACCATCGGATGACGAGATTAAAAAGTACTTTCCGGAATATATATTGTGTGAATGAAGCGATCTCTGGTTGAAATTTCTTGCGTTCTGCTTAACTTCAAAGTTGTCTTTTTACGCTTTTTGATGTGTTTTTTTTTTTTAACGAAAGACATTATTCATGTTAATTTATTTGCTTTTCACTTAAATATGGCAAATAAAAACAGATGAGAAAGAAAGGAATAAAAATTCAAATTAAAAGCTTTTTCTTTAATATTAGTTAACACTGGAATTCCAGTTTTAATTTTATTTCATATCGCCCGAAAAGATGTACATGTAAACACATTTTAAACACAAATACAGCATTTTACACGTCCACACTTACAGCTGAAACATTGACTTGTTTACATAGAGTACATACAATTGGAGTGAATGCGCAAGGGGATTAAATCGCTTGCGTGAGTGTTTGCTCAAGGTGTAATCTTATCATCAGTATAAAATAAATCGCAACATATTGCATGCTCAGTCCTGTAAATTATTGGATCGCGGCAATAAAAAAATTTAACTTTTTGCGTTTTATTCCAACATATTTATGCGTTTGTCGCAAGCGTATCTGTACATATGTTACATTTGTTTGGCTAAAAATGCCGTTAAAGGTTTTTAACATTGGAGGGGCCGCTATAGTCCAATAGCCTTGTTTTGTGCCAAAAAAAAAATTCACTGACCAAATAAAGAGGGTGGACTAAATGGCAGGGCCACCACTCGAATGACCGATTTGGCTGGAGCGAAACAAGTATTAACAAAGCGTCATTGCCATGTTTTATGTGTTTTCTTTTAAGTGTATCACAGGCTGTAGAAATGGTTAAAACGTTGGTTATATTTCAGAGTTATGCAGGCGTTCTAAAATTTAAAAAAAAAAATGCTTTAACTTAGTGCACCAGCAGAGAAACGTACCAAACGGCCCTCTTTGCTTTAAATGGAAAGTAATCGTTAGTTTCATCGCAAATTATGTTATGTTTAATGTTGGACAAAGCTGCATTAATGTTGGGAGATTTAGTATGTCTCTTATTTTCCTCAAGTAAATATGTTTGTAGGTTCGTCCTTGCAGCAATTTCGCTTTAATGAGTTTGGCCACAGATCATCGGATTCGCTCCGAGCTCAATTAATTAGGAATGCTTATTGGATAGTGTCGTAGATGCTTCTGTACTCACTTGTACTGTATTTAGATGTCATTGAATACCCCATCAAGCGAGAATTACTTCCTGCCCAGTGTTTTGTCCCCATCGGTGGGTCCCTGGGACAAACAACTTATATACTGTTTATTCACTGTGCAGCTGCGGAAATCAGTCCTCCTGTGTGATGGAACAAACTTGGGAACTTGTTTACGGCCAGGAGTGTGTCCCACACACCAGCACCTAAGCGTCATCAGGCGTACAATGACACTGTTTATTGTCTGTACACACGAGGTGCGTCACGCCAGTGGGAAAGCCTCGCTTTCACTCTATTCTTATTGTGGGGGTTTTTATGTGAGACCTTGGATGACATCATTTGTATGGTGTTTTTAGGTCCACACCGGAGATACTTTATAAATGAGTGTTTGTGCGGCAAAACACAAATATGTTATCCGAAAGAATGCTGTTATTTTTCCCTTGTCCAGTAGGAGTATTAGTGGTGGGAGTCATTAGATATTAGTCGGTTAATCGTAACAAATACACTGTAGCAAAATTGAATTGATCGTTGTAAGTCCTTCGGTGTAAGGTAAGACAAAAAAAAATAAATAAACAGCGCTGGTAGGAGTTGTTTAGCTCGAGATGTTCTTGCATCAGTGGGCTGTATTATTAATAAGTCTAATAATTAGTATCAGTTTGGCTGAATTTTAACACAATCAGTATGCCGTATGTATTGTATGTTAGTTTCACCAAATATGTCGTTTGCTATATGTTTTTGTCAAGAACAGAGATAAATGATATGTACACAATGATCGCCAGTGGTGACGCTCTGGAGACGCATTGACACTGGGGATTGAGCAAATGAAATTGGGAATACCGTAGCAAAACAATGACGAGCTGTATTACTTCACATCTTTAGCATGGCGCCTTTATTGAAAAAAAAAAGCAGGTCGACAAGTTACGAGTCAGTTTACTTTAACCTCTGGGGCACAATGCATTGGACAAAAATGTCTGTTTTGTGGAATAAACCCCAGAAACGCTGTTAAAATATTGGGGCGCGTCGACCCTGCTTAATGCGTAACCTGCTTTATTTCCTTAAAGATTCTGTTCTTAAACAAAATTACAGCTACCGCTAACACTGTTTCTGAGAAGCAGCGCCACTCGTAAGCAATTCGGAAAAGTTTTTAACACCTTTCGAGACACCACTGTTGATTCTGAAGATTTCAAAAGCAATCTAATGCAATCAAATGTTTTTTTTTCTTTTTTCTTTTCTGATGTCTGTTTACAGTTTTTGCAACAAATCTGATTACCGGTATGTGTCAGTTTTGCGCATGCGCTTGTCCATGTTCCAAACTAGTTTTGAGTATTCATATTTTATTCCCAACTTAAAAATACTCGTAAATGTTAAACTTGTCTCCGAATCGACGAACACTTGTTTAATGAATGGAGTTAGCGCCCTTGGGGCTGAACCTTAGCCCTTTGTGACGTCACACCGATTCACTTATTGTATTTCACAACCAGTCAAGTAGGGGATGCCCCTAACAGTTGAACTCCGTTATTACAAAGTCACTGTTAGGGCACAAAGCCTTCGCGGCAAATCGAACAGGCCATTCCTCTTTATCAACTCATTCAATTAGAGGCGGCGCTGCGTAATAGCTCGTAGCTACGCTCGTGTCCCTTGCCGAGTGGATTATGTTTTTGTGAATCGAGCCTCGCTGGATCAAGCTCGCTGGACAATTCATCAAGCTTAGACAGATTGCAAATATCACTTCTTACTTATTAATCATTCATCAATTCGATTGATACGATGGCACAGCGAGGAGTTTAATCAAACATAGAGTCCTTGACCTTACTCGTTCTTCCTGCTGTCCACTACAAATCCATGAGCTGGAGAAGGATGGGGAAACAGCCCATCACAGAGGTTCCAACTATCCTCCCAGAACAAAACCGTGATTCTTTGCATGCGGAACAAAACCTTGTGTGTTAGGAATTCCAAAATCCAACACTTAAAATGCAAGTTCAGTGCCATGTGGCCTCCCGTATCCTGTTAAAATAACACTACATCCTACGTGATTCCGGAAAATATCGGGATTTCGATGGCTTAGGCCGGTTTAAATGATTGTAATAATTGAATCCGCAGCAAATATAAAATATTATTAGCCTGTTATTTGTTTCTGTAAATAAATTAACATTCTAAAAACATGCTGGGGAGTAGGGAAATTTTTTAAATTAAATGTCAGAAACTTGAGAATGGAGGACGATTTGTTGTTTGAGCAAATTGTCAAGTCAACGGATCGTTGTCCCAAAAACAGAATACATGTAATGTAAATACAGACACCGTGGCGTTGAGTTTGGATAGATGTCGTGATTTGCTGTTTGAAGATGTCTCATTTTTGTCTGTTGTAAGATAGCAATGACACACCGCCTAATGAAAATATAAGGACTGCGCTGCTCGATGGATGTGACTAAACCAAATAGATGATCTCGTTTGTTCGTATTGTTATCATCAGATCACAGATTTATAATCAACACAGTAAGCGTGGCGACATCTGGCGACAAGGCGGCAGCCGAAATTGACCAGGCACCAACAGCTCACTGGAATCTGAATTAAGGGCCTTCCATAGAGAACGCACGAAAAAGAAAATATGGGGGCTTTCCCCTTCCCCGTAAAGATTGTGTCGTAACCCACTGACTGTTAACGTTAAATGCACGCACAGATACCGACTCCACTTCCATCCGCCACCCAACCCCCCCCCCCCCCACCCCCCTCCTTCCGTGCGTGCGTTCTTAATGGCTGGCCCATTAGGTGGACTTTCTGAATGAACTGATCTGTGAAAACGGAACACTTAACGTGAATTTATGCGGTGTGCAATTTAATATGGGTCTTATTTTTTCGGATATCACATTCAGTCAATCACGATTAATTTAAAATGTTCGAGGTCGAAAAGGTTCAGATTTACCGAACATCGAATTAGTTGAATTGACCAAAAATTCAGTTTCACTCGAACGTTTAGCAATTCACACGCTTACGAGATATCTCGAAATTTTGGCTTGTGTTTAAACGAGGTTTCAGTAATCGAATACCCATTGTTGTTATCGAGTGCCTGTTGCCCCCCCCCCCCCACACACACACTGACACAGGGAGCAGTGTTACCCCCACCCCGACCCACACACACACACACACTTACAGGGGGAATGCCCCCCCCCCCCACTCAACACACACACACTTCCACAGTGAATGATGTCACCTCGCCCCCCCCCCCCGCCACACACACACACTTACCCAGGGAGCAGTGTTACACCCCCCCACACACACACACAGCTAGTAATTACACCCCCCTCCACACACACACGGACACACACACACTTACAGTGAATAATGTCACCCCCCCACCTCCCCAAAACACACTTACACAGGGAGCAGTGTTTCACCCCCCCCCCCACACACACACACAGCTAGTAATTACACCCCCCTCCACACACACACGGACACACACACACTTACACAGGGAGCGACGTTGCTTCCCCCTTGCCCACACAGACACACTTAAACAGGTGGTAATGTTACCCCCCCCCCTAACCCACACACACACAGGTAGTAAAGTTACACCCCCCTCCACACACACACACATACACACACAAGGGAGTAATGACCTCCATAGGAATTGATTTACCGCCAGTCGAAGCTATATAAATAGTGGTAATTATTTAAGAGGTAGTGTGTGCAAGTGTAAGTGCAATAAACCCGCAAATAAGACACGCGAAACGAGCAGTAATATTTATTTACGTGATTAATAATAACTGGCGTTAAAAGAAAAATTGGCTATATCTTCCCTTAAACAACTTCATTTTTAGAGGGTGTCACAAAAATAAAAAAAAATAAAAAACAAGCATTAGAACACTGGTAGAAGACTGCAATTTGGGCACAGACTATTTGTTGGATCCCAAGGGAATGTTGATTTATTACTGACGAGTTCAAACAAAATCCTTGGTTGGAATCCGGCCAGCACTCGGCTTCCCGATGTGTCGTGGGGACTAGCCGGAAGTCGAGCGAATTCAAGCGTTTTCTCGCAAGTGAATCGTGAAAACAATTTCAGGACTTCATGCTACTTTTGCCTGCTACAGTTGTTAAGGATGTCATCGTTTGATTTAGGTTGTTTTAAGTGGCCATGGTAGTAATTTACAAAAAAATATCCTTGCATATGCGTGGTATATGGCAGTTTGAGGAGAGCAAAGTTATTGTTAGCCCGGAACCACCAATGTTACGTCATCGTTTGCTTTGTGACCTCACATTTTGAAGAATAAATTTAAATGGTCAATGATGATTATAAATTCTTACTACTTAAGGCCCCTCTTCCGAGTACTAAAATTATTTTCTTTATTTGAATGCCCGAAAGATAATGTCTTTCGGGTAAAAATATACCCGAATCCTGCATCATCCTGCAACTTGCCATCTATAGAAAGTGTTTTTTTTTTTTTTACTTGTTCAACATCTCTTACAAAACATGTTTCAGACAACTCGTGAACTGACTGGTCCCGTATTTCAGGCAATTCAGGAACTGCCTGAAAATTTTAGTCAATTCACGAATTGCCTGAAAATTTCAGGCATTTTTTTTTTTTTTAACTTTCTATAGAAAGTGTTTACCTCTAACATACATTTCTGCCATCTGGTGATTACATTACGAACTCTTAACCACTTCGACATGTATCCCAGAAAGTCACGTGACGCCTGCAAGCACGCTATTAATGTCACAATAAAATTAATAATAACATAATACCACACAGTAGTATAGACAATTTTGTCACGAAAAAAGGTTATTTACTTGAAAGACTCTGGCTTGCATTCTCAGGTCAGTCTCATTTTCTTCGTCAATTTGCTGAGGCTTCAGTTCACCACGAGACTTTAACTTATTACAATTCTGAGCGCTAATTGGCCATTACTCAAAAGTCGCTTTTCAATGTTTAGTTCAGATGTCAAGAAGAGACAATTATGGGTATGTAGCTTCGGTCTACAGGTCAAGTCAGTGGTCATCTTGTTTCAAATTCTTGGTCTGCAGGTCAAATCAGTGGTCTATTTGGGTCAGATTGGTGGTCTATAGCTAAAATCAGTTGGTCTCAAAGGAATTAAAAAAACAATGGAAGAAAATAAGTTTCAATTATCTTTTGTTTCATGGGACGTGACTGTCTGCTTTCCCGTCTGTCTGTAAATCATACTTAGCTGTATTTATGCTGAAAGTGAATTAAAGCGACTTGTGCGCAGAGTCTGGGGCTTGGTTATGGGGAGGCAGAGCAAAGGGGTGGTATAAAGACCTACCATCGCAGAAAACTCCACAGTATTTCGTGCTTGCCAGACAGATGGGTCTGATCTCGCATTTGCCAGTCCGCCGAGCTGTTTCAGTTCCTTCTGGCCAGTCTGTGAAATTAGCTGCAGTTCGTATTAGTAGGCCCAGTGCTGGGGAATCACAAGTCAAGCATACCAGGCACCTCGTATCGGGCCACTTCGCAATCTGACATCTCAAGTCCACATCTGACGAGTTAACATCTGACGAGTCCATGTATGAGGAGTCAACTTCCATCAAAACATACTGAATATGACTGATCCATTAAAATGAAATTCTGGCAACTCGCATCTGAAAATCTCGAATGCAAATACCGAAAGTGGACATCTCGCATCCGTGATTTTTAAAGATATTTTATTAAAGAATTCATTGAGTTGTTATTACAGATTTTTACGATTCTACTATCGTACAGATCAAATTGACAAGAGCATTTAAAATTTGAGTAGGGTCCTACCCACAGGTGTCAAGGTGAATCGCTGATCGTAGAAGCTGAGAAGCTTAATTTTTATCAAAGATCTGCATCTTTTGTGTACATTTACTCGTATGTGCCTAAAACAATAGCAAAATGCAGCAGATTAACTCAGGCAACAAATCTGGCAAACGTATGTAGAATTATTCATATGTTATCTAAAATACTTCAAAAATACGGATCAGTTCACATCAGTAAAAATATATTGAACTTGACTAATCCATTCAGTTCAAACACACCCTATTTGATGCATCACTTCAAATTCGAAGTAATGGTTTTCATAGGCCATTGTAATGCGCTTTTGAATAGTTAATAGAAGTTGCTGTAAACATGATTATGGCACATATGTAAGTATTGTAATGCAGGCTTGCCGGATCGTACTTTTTTTAAAGATTTAGTCTTTATTTTCGCATCGTTCTTTTTTTTGCCTCAAAACGTACCTTTTTTCCACAAGCGTACTTTATTGTTCTTTTTTTTTTAGCCCCAACGTTTTTTTTTAGAAGCAGGAATATAACAGTTGTTGAAAGTATGTGCGAATAAACGCTTTTAAGTTGAAAAATCGTATATTCTCCCAGGATTTTAGCCTAAATGTCTTGAAATTTTGCTGGAAGGTAGGGCGCATATAAGTTTCCACCTGGCTATTGCTTTCTTGGCAATTCGCCAAAAATTGGCGAAAATATATATTAGCGAAAAACCAGATCTTTTCCTTGTGGGAAATTAGTCTTACTGTTTTGAAATTTTAAGTGAAGTTAGCAGGCTTTACTACTACCTAGCTATTACTTTTTTTTGGTGATTGACCAACGGGCTAAATTTTCCAGTAAAATCTTAATCTTGGTGATTGGCCAGCTGGCGAAAATTTTCAGTAAAATCTTAACTAACTGCTAAAAAATAGTCTTCCCGTGTTTGAATTTAAAGTGAAGGTAGCAAGAGTTACCACCTACCTGGCTGTAACTTTTTTGGCGATTCGCCAAAAATTGTCGAAAATATTGGTGAAAAACCTTTTTTTTCGTAGCGTCTTAAGCATTTCCAGGAAGGCAATCTGTCTTGAAATTTTACGTGAAGGTACCAGGCGTTACTGCCTACCTGGCTATGACTTTTTAGACCAGCCGACTATGTCGGGCTGTTCTTGTCCTATCAATAGAGGGGTATCCGTCGTCTGTATGTACGTATGTACGTGTGTAAACTTTTACTTAAAATGTTTTTTCTCCTTCAGTTTTGATTAGATTCCTCTCAAATTTTACACGAATGTTCTCTAGGTAGGCCTCTCTTTAAAAATTATTTTTTTGGCGATCCGCCAAAAATTGGCCAAATGAGGGACATTTGAAAGTTTTCGGTTGCCAATTTTCAAAATGCTTCTTCTCCCACAATTTTGATCAGATTTTTTTCATATTTTGCACAAATATTCCCTGGGAAGGGCTCTTTTCAAAAATTACTCATTTTGGCGATCCGCCAAAAATTGGCCAAATGGGGGACATTTTTTAATTTTTTGGTATCTAATTTTATAATTGCTTCTTCTCCCACAATTTTGATCTGATTCTTTTCCAATTTTGGATAGTTGTTCTCTAGTTAGACCTCTCTTGAAAAATTACTGTTTTTGGCGATCCGCCAAAAATTCGTCAAATAGGGGACATTTGTAATTTCGTGGTTGCCAATTTTCAAAATGCTTCTTCTCCCACAATTTTGATCAAATTTTCTTCAAATTTTGCACGAATATTCCCTAGGTAGGCCTCTTTTGAAAAATTACTCATTTTGGCGATCTGCTAAAAATTGGCCAAATGTGGGACATTTTTTAATTTTTTGGTATCTAATTTTGAAAATGATTCTTCTCCCACAATTTTGATCGGATTCCTTTCCAATATTGTACGATTGTTCTCTAGCTAGGCCTGTCGTGAATATTTACTCTTTTTGGCGATCCGCCGAAAATTGGCCAAATAGGAGACATTTGTGATTTTATGGTCACCAATTTTCAAAATGCTTTTTTTTCACACAATTTCGATCAGATTTTCTTCAAATTTTGTGCGATTATTCTCCAGGTATTTCTCTTTTGAAAAATTCCTCATTTTGGCGATCCGGCAAAAATTGGCGATATGAGGGGTATTTTTTAATTTATTGGCGTTTAATTTGGAAAACGCTTCTTCTCCGACAATTTTTATTGAATTCCTTTCCAATTTTGTACGATTCTTCTCCATTTAGGCCCCCCATGAAAAATTAATTTTTTAGGCGATCCGCCAAAATTTGAATAAACATGCGCATTGGTCCGAAATACGGACCTCGCATTGACGCAAGTTTGGTAAACATGCGCACTGGTACGAAATCGAACCGAGCATCGGCGCAAGTTAAATAAATGTGCGCACTGGTCCAAAATTGAAACCGCGCGTCAATGCAAGTTAAATAAACATGCGTAGTGGTCCGAAATGCGAACCGCTTATCAACGCAAATTAAATAAAACATGCGTAGTGGTCCGAAATAATAACCGCGTATCAACGCAAGTTAAACAAACTTGCGCAGTTGTCCGAAATGCGAACCGCGTATCAACGCAAGTTAAATAAACATGCGCACTGGTCGGAAATGCAAACCCAGCAAAATAATACATACCAAAACTTAAGTAGTGATGTTTTAGACGCGGCGTTTTCTTCTTTTCAAAAGGCACATGTGTTTGGTCGTTGTGATCGTTTCTGCTGCTTGAACTAATTGTGTATGTCCGAAAGTACATGTCAACAGTACACATGTGTAGATACAATTTCGATACGTTGTTCGAAGTTATTTTTCTGGGAAAAAAATGTTTGTATGTATTTATCGGTCTATGTTCGGGTCCGTTGCTAAATTAATTATTTAGCTAGCTCATTGCCATCTCGTCCTTTGAAGCCCAATTTTTCAGGGAAATTGCCTTTTTCAAGCACGCCGGATTTGGTTTTATCGCTTTTTGTTAGCTGGGGCTTTGTCCTTGGACAAACTTGTACAATGTGACTACCACTTTCAGCAACCAGACAAGCTTATTCATAGATTCACTAGATCTCGGCTGGTCACAATGTCCCTGGACATTCTTGTTTTGGTGAGTGGTCAAAAACTGATGCAGATTTTGGCGAAAAACAAAAAAAATACAGCAAAAACTTTACTAACTGCTGGAAAATAGTCGTACTGTGTTGACATTTAAAGTGAAGGTAGCCGGAGGTACTACCTGCCTGGCTTTTACTTTTTGGGTGATAGGCCAAACATTGGCTAAGCTTGTTGCGCAAAGCAAAAAAATATTAGCGAAAATATTGCCCTAAAAACCTTTTTTTCGTAAAATCTTGACCATTTCAAGGAAAGTAACGTTACTGCCTTGAAATTTTAAATAATGGCAGTAATCAATATTACCTAACTGGCTATGAATTTTTAGTGGTTGGCAAAAAGCGGCGATTTTTTGGCGAAAAACCAAAGAAATTTCAGTAAAATCTATGAGAACTCCAGGAAAATAGTCTCCTTGCTTTGTGATTTTAAATAGCAGTACCATGCATTACTACCTAAGTGGTTGTTACCTTTTTAGGAATTTGCCGAAACTTGGCAGAAATATTGGCCAAAAACCAATTTTCTGTAAACAGTATCTCCTAGGGTTTTCATGGAAACATTCTACAATTTTGGTGGGAGGTAGGGTGCATCGATGTCCACCCATCTATTAGGTGTTTAAGGGATTCACCAAAAAATCAGCAGAAATATTGGAGAAAAAACGTAATTGTTTATTTATTATTTTTTTTTTGAAAATTGTTAAACCTTAACTAACTCCTAGAAAATAGTATTAATTTCTTGAAATTGTAACTGACGGTAGCAAGCCTTAATATCTACTGTTACGTTTTTGGTGATTGGCTAAAAAATTCCCAAAAATTTTTGGCGAAAACCCCCCCAAAAAAAACCCATAAAATCTTGACGAGCTCCATAAAAATAGTCTGACTGTCTTTAGATTTCAAGTAAAGGCAGCAAGCCTGACTGTTTAGCTGGCTATGCGCCCAAAATTGGCGAATGGTTTGGCGAAAAACTGAGAAGATTCCAGTAAAATCTGATCTCCAGGAAAATAGTCTTACTCTTTTGAAATTTCATGGAAAGGTAGCAGGCAGTATTACTGGCTTACTTGCTATTACTTATTTTTGGTGATTGGCCAAAAAATCGGCGAAAATTTTGGCACACAACAAAAAAAACTCAGTAAATTCTTTACGAACTCCGGGAAAATAGCCTCATTGCATTGTAATTTTAAGTAAAAGTAGCGTAAACTACTAGGCTATTGCTGTCTTCCAATTTTAGATAAAGATAGCCATCAATGGTACTTACCTGGCCATTACTTTTTTCGTAATTTGGAAAAATTGGCGCAAATATTGACGAAAAATGAAACTAATACCACAGGAATGGCGTTGCTGTCAAAGACTAAGCTACTAAACCAATTCTTACTAAAATCGTTACTAGCGCTAGGAATATAATGTTACCTTCTTAAAATTTTGAACTATGGGAGCGGAAATTAATAGTTATGTGGTTTTATAACCCAGCCGACTTTGTCGGACTGGGTTAGTCGTATCCCTATAGGGGGCTTGAATGTATGGGCGTATGTTAAACTTTTTCTTTAAAATGCTATTCCTCATACAGTTTTACTTCAATCGTTTTGATATTATGCAGGAATGTTTTTCCTGGGTGGTCCCCCCCCCCCCCCCCCCGGCTATTACTTTTTTTGACGAGTGACTTTTTTTCGCGGTTCGCCAAAAACTGCCGAAATGGCGGAACTTTGAGGTTTGGCAAAAGCTGCAATAAATGGTAGTAAATAACTGAATTGTCAAACTATTCATTTCTCTCAGTCTTTTTCAAATAGTTATAAAATTTTAATCAGAAGTTTCTTAGGTACTTCTCCACCTGGTCTTTGCTTTTTTCGCAAATGACAAAAAAAATGCCGGAATGGGGGAATTTTAATAATTTTTTTCTAAAATTGTGTAAATGTCGGTAAATACATGAATCTTCAAAACCCAACCTCTCCAACATCCCTTTTCGGGCAGCTTCCACCCGGGGAAACACGTTTTTGTGTATTAAAATTATGAAAAAGTTACGTTCAGAAACAAAGTACTCCATTGTTTGGCCTAACAGTATTCGTTTCAGAGTTTTTCTCTCTTTTCTTATTCGGTAACTCGGCTGGGGCATGTCCTTGGACATGCTTGTTTGGTGATTTTATCGCCTTTTCTTGTTTATTCAAGAAAAACACATACAAACTATTTCTGAGGCTTTTTTAGGACACTTTTTATCTTTATATTTTTTATTTTCAACATTTTTGGCGTACTTTTTTTGTACTTTTTTTCTAAAGCGTTCTTTTTTTTTGTACTTTTTTTTGCCATCAAGCGTTCTTTTTTTTTAGCAGTTTGCGTACTTTTTTTTTAAAACAACCTCCGGCAAGCCTGGTAATGGTAACATAAACATGACTGAAACATCAGTGGCCCGAAATATCTCTGGCTGAGAGATCTCAGATGCCGGATTGCGAAGTGTCCAGCTTCGAGGTGCTGCGCATTCTAAATAAAAATGTCCTCAATAAAAAAATAGGTTTTAGTGGTGATATTGTGATCGGAGCATTTCGGGCTCTGGTAAAAATTGTGAGTCTGATTTAAAGACTGTTAATTTGCAGTGTGGGAGAATATAAGGGTATGTATGGAAGCTTTGTGCTTGACAGCTGTGCTCGTCTTTGATGCCCACCCCCGGGCGAGCTGGGCGAACGTTAACGGTACTCCCTGTAATTGGGAACTACATGGGCTACAATGGCAATGATTTAATTAATTCTTCTACACGATAAGAAAGGCGGAAGTCATTTTTTACCGTCGTTTTAAGTGAATAATTGCTGGCTGCTGAGGACCCCTAACGCTTGCGTGCTTGCCAACCTTCTTGTAGAAGTGTTTTATTTGCAGCCACGGGCTGTTTGTGCCATGTATGGGCGCTGGTGATAGTGCTAAATCTTGTTAATGTCGCTACTGGTCTTTTTCCCTCATTTGTCTTTCTTCTTTAGAGTATACGGGAGCACGTTAAAGGAAAAAGGGATTGGGACTTTATTTTTGTGCATATCTCGTTTGCTGTTCTCGCGGTGTGTTCGCGGAGCAGCACAGGGTGGAACGTGATCGTGGTCATGACGGACACGCAGCGAATAACGCTGTAGCCATAAACTATACGTCGCTGTGTAAAACGGGGAAAATGTGAAATGGGATGCGGTATGACAGAGTCAAAACAGAAACAAAGCTATAAAACCCCACATAACCAAAAAAAAAAAAAAGAGAGAGAGAAAGAAAGAAAGAAGCAATCAAATAACAAAAAAAAAAAAAAAACGGAACCAGATATGAAATAACGAAGAAATAGAAAACAAATAAAATGTAGAGGGGGCAAGCATTTGTCTGCTTGTTCGTGCAAGCGCAATGCTGGGTGGTTCCTCAAGGAGTAGCACCAAGTTCAGCCGTTCAACTTTTATGCTTCCGTAAGTAAGAACCGCTTGTCGTAAAAATCTCTCATGGGAATAAAAAATGGCAGAGCAGAAAGTCTAAATCAGTCATCCTTTTTGTCAACCATAAAATTAATACTCTGTGGAAATTGCCTCTAAAAATAAGCACTTCATTCTCATGTCGCGTGTACCGTGTGAATTGGGCTTGATCCTGGGTTTAAAGGAAATTTCAAAGAAACTTCGAGTCTGCATTTATATTGACTTAATACTAAAAACACGGATAATAATTTAGCCTTAAAGTCAGAGATAAGATTGTACAAAAAGAATATTCCGACTTCATTAGTATGTGAAATCCTCATAATACCCTTTCAAACATTCCTGGAGGCCCGCCATTGCTCATAGATGCTGATGGCCTTTGATTTTCGTGGATGCGATTTACAGGGTTTGGATGCAGTATTTGTGTGATCGAAAGAAACTATAAACACGGTATAATTTAAAACAAGAATTCTGAAGCAAATAAGAAACCAGACATTTTTCGGTAGGTCATTGCGGAATAGACTACTGATAAACAGAATGTCACGGAAATAAAAAAAAAAATCATTATTTCACCATTTCATGTTGCAGACTCCATAAACAACTATTTCCTTACCTTATAAATAGAAAATATGAAAAAATTGAAAATGCAAAAAAAAAAAAAAAAAAAAAAAAAAAAAAAAAGAAATTTCAATAGGTTATTAAACACCGAACTACCTTCATTTCAACAAACAATCAAATGTTAATTCAATTCTTCATTTCATTTTTCATTTTCCTCTGGCCAAAAGATAAGAATTTACATTGTTCAACTTATTTTCACCCTTTGGTATAAGAAAAATGAAGCATTATTGATTTCTGTGACATTTGAATTATTGGTACGGTCTATTCCGAAATAGTCTACCAAAAATATCTGGTTTCTTGTTTGCTTTAGAATTCTTATTTTAAGTAATACACTGAGTATAGTTTTAGGGGAAAGGTCTTGCATTCTGACGCAACATTCCTGCTTCATGGATGGGCATTGTAATATGTATAGGGCTTCCCATAAGCAGTCGTCATGGCCACCAAAAATTTCTGTCGCCGACCTGTTCAGAAAAATTTGGTTGCTAGCCTGAAAAAGAAGTGGTCGCAAACGCCTTTTTGGCACATCTACGTTTCTGCGATGTTAATTCGATCATTGAGCACCTATTCGATTTGTGGCAAAGAAGAATAGCATTACGAGTTTTTCATAAGATTAGCCAGAAGAAACGGGATAGTTGTCCCTGAACAATAAATAAAGAAAGAGCAAGATTGAAACTAGATCGAATTCCACTGGACAGCGGATTGACCCACTTGCAAAAACACACGAGAAAAAGTCTATGTTTACGTGATGACCGGGAAGGTCAACAGTCACCGAGGTACCTATTGTGTAACGGGTTGTTTGCCGAACGGGTCGAAAATATCTAACTCTTTCAGAGATAATGGACAGATTCCTGTTGACCGTGACCGAGGAGGTCATAGTCATTAAGGAAACCCTTACATTGTTTTCGAAACAATGCTCAGCTTCCGGCTTTTGACCTGGACCATGACCGAAGAGGTAAAGGTTACAGAGATACCTCTTATATAACGTCTTTTAGACCCAAAGGGTCGGAAATAAGGTCAGATGTTTTTCGAGGTTTTCGAGATAATGATCGATTTTTCTCTAACGCCTTTCGGTATACAAATGTCACATAACTCTGAATGTCGAGATTCTGGTACATGAATTTCGTCGGTTTTGTTTGGCAGTGTCTTTGGAAAGATACTTTGATATTTTATTTCTTTTGACCAAACTGTCATCCTGGGGGAATTTGATGGCCAACCAGGCCTGCAGTACATAATAGTTAAGGAGATCCCTGACTGTGTGTGTGTGTCAGGGTGTGTGGGGGGGGGCGAGGGTGTCAGTGTGTTTGAGGGTTGGTGTGTGTGTTTGGCGTCCAGGGTTTCTGCTCGTTCTTGCCAAATTCCTTGAAACATAACTGCCTCGTACAGGTCTTGTTCACCAATTATTGAACACGGATATTTAAAAATGAATCAGCAGCCGTTTGTTCTGTGGAAAATTAGATTCTGCTCCCGTTACCGCGCGCCGAACATGAAACTTTTTCGTCAGTCCTTCGCACTTTGCCGCGGTGCCAGGTGTCGTGAATAATTTGGGGTGCGTACTCCGCGGTCTGCCGGCTGTTTTGGGCACCTAGCACGCGATTTTAGCGCATATCGCAATATATGTTTTAACTCTAAATGCGGTTCTATGAGGATGGAAACACGGCTCATGTACTGGGGGATGCCATTATAAACGGTCCGGCGATAAGCCGGGATGTTTGCTGCGTGATATGATACGGCGATATGAGTTTTAGAAAACTTTTTTAGGCAGCTTAAAATAGAAGAACTGACAGCAACTTTTGTAACTTCTAATATCGCGATACGAAGCTTAATATCAAGAAAATTTTCAACGATGCCAATCCCCACCGTGTACCCTGTTTTTGATATTTCAGTTGCTAAAATAGAATACATCAAGTTTGTCTGGGCATTAATTAATTCAAACAACATTGATGTTGCTTGCTGTATGTGTGCACGCACTTTGCCCTGTGGAAGAGGCCTTTTTGTGATGCGCGTTGTTCAAAGAAAAATTAGGCTCTGGGGTGTAACACGTATTTTGCACTGATGTCACGTGATATTTCACTGGCGTTTTGTATCTGTTATTTGTAAAGATTGTTTATTGAACATTTATGGAGATGTGCTGCAGTTTCATTTCATACAGAAAATCAAATGAAATTTAAAACTCTTCAAGGTACAAATGAGAGCGGTCGAATTTTAAGTGAGGTTTTTCTTCGACATTTGTTCAGTTCTGGTTGCTATCTGATTGTAACCTGGAAAATATATGGACTCCAGCGGTATTCACGTCTTCTTTTAGGCGTCATCCGCGGGCCAGTTCTTTCACAGAATGGAACTTTTAAAACTATTGCCCTTTCATTGGCTGTGATTTGGTGGGGGAGAAATCGTCTGGTTATTGACGTTAATCTTGTTTACGACTGTTAAAGCCGCTTTTATCCACGTCTCAGCTTCTCATAAGGATGCTTAGCCCTGACTCGGCCTGTCTTCAGAACAGAATGAAGAATGAACCAGACGCATCTAGTTAATAGAATTACGGGAATCAGGTGAAAAAACTGTCTGTACCTCTGCCCGTGAGTCTCGTCATGTCGAAGCGATTCCTGGAGACAACAACAGTTCATACGGCTAAATTTGAGTACTGGGATTTATGTGTAAAATGGCGGTAAGTAGATGAGGTCACATTGGTCCCTGCTTGACAAATGAGAGGCATCGGAGTGTTTGTGTCGTATTGTGACGTTTATGACTTAAAAGCGGGTGACTTAAGTATGACACAAGAGAACATAGCATGGAACACAACGTGACGTCACATGATGCGGCATGACGTCACCAAAAGCGGGTTGACGTTGAGGGATGGTATATAGCTATGTCACTTCAGATTTCTTCACTGCCAAGTTGAAACCATCTCGATTCCGCTTAGAGGCTTAAGGTATCGTGTTTTGTGTATTATTGTTTGCTTAGACTACACACTCGGCATCACATCTTTGCTTAAACAAGGAACTCCTTTCTCCTATTTTTTTCTGTCTCTGGACTTCAATCAGAGTAAAAAAATACAATTATTGGCAGACAAATGAGATTGACACTAATGCGTGAGGCTTTAATCTCGTCTGCTGCTTGTAATTGTGCCAAGGGCATTTTTGAGCAGGAACAAAGTAGGTGGCGGAAGGTCATGAAATCGATTTAAGACATTGCTTGAATAGTTCGTTACAGGAATAGGGGTGCCGTACATAGCTATAATACAACGCCCCACAACGCTTGGACTTTTGTTGTACAGGTCTTTGATGCGAAATCGCCCTTGTAGTTTCACCGGATGTCACTTAGGGGATGTATCAAAAAACACGCACAAAAAAAGTTGTGTCAGTTGTCCAGTCTGTGATCAAGATGAGACCTGGCCCTAGATGTGAGCAATGATCTGATGATCTGCACTTAACCATTTAATGCGCGCCATTTAAGTTTAGAGTGCTCAGAAGGCAGCACTGCTGGGGCGTGACATTTGTTAAGAGTGTTTTTATCAGCGCCCCGCAACCGTCGCTTTGCAGACCGGATGGGGCCATTTGATGGGGGTCAAAGGATCGCTGAGTTGGAATTGCGAATGAAAAGTGACTCAAAAGTTCTCTAGCTCACCTGAAAAAAAAAAACACTTAAACTGAAACACATCCCCGATACATCAGTATGAGGAAGCACCTCATCCCCACCTGTTGGCCACGAAAAGTGGGGTGGGGGCGGGAAAGTACGTTTTTAAATCTTAAACCTTAATGAACTATCTTCAAAGGGATCAGTAAAATGTGGGAGTTCCATTTCCGATCCAGATGCATATCAACTTCGGCATGGCAGTTGTTACGCATACGTAATATAAACTTCTAATCAAAACAACCTGGTTAACTGACACTGGTAAGATGCTGGTTGAGACATCCTCCGAACGAACAGTGACAACATACGCGCATCACGTATATTAATCAGCCATCCAATACATTTAAGATCCAACCTGGACAAAATTGATGGTGATAGGCCGACCGGCAGACAGGCACAGTGTATTCTGTATTTGATATCCATTAGTGATGAACAGAAATGTGGAAAGACAAAACGTTTCACAGAACATGGGAGAAGCTTTGTAAAGTAACTTTACGCTTTGAAATCGAAAAGAAAATTTAAAGGTACAACTGGGTGTTTTCAATCCCCTTTGGTGTGCACTTTTAACTGTATTAAAATCGAACAATTTAGCAATAAAAGCAATATAAATATTATATTTTAGAATTGGTAGGAAATATTCTGATGCGAGGCGTGGACCACAGATAGTCCAGCCTGTGCACGTACATTTTGTGTGCCAATTTCCCAGGGGTGAAAGTGACAATACGATGCTCACTACCGGTACTACTTACCCTCTACATGACGTCACGTAGCATGTCAGATCTGTAATAATAACGGAAGAATAACTAAATTGAAGACTTTCTTTTTCTTTCCTTCTATTAATTTACTTGATGAATTAATTATTGTTTGAAAAATGTATTTTGAAAACTTGCAATTACATTTTAATTCAACTTCATTCACACTTGTCACGTGTCGGAATATAAGAGTTACAAATATGCCAGTGAAACTGACTAAGTCCCCCGCAGGTGTGCAATTCCAGGATTTCATTTTTCGGCGGCCGGCAAATCCTATACCCAGGTGAACAACCACACTCTGTATTCTTTCCCTATGCAAGGTTTAAATGGAATTCCTCAGGTAGTCTTTGAGATCTATTACACAAAAGACATCCCATCCAGATATTGACGGCCTAACATTTTTGGATTTTCGACAAAGACCTTAGGACACATGTTTGGCGGATAAAACCTATACCCAGGTGCACAACTACAACCTATATTCTTTTCCTATGCAAGGTTTAAATGGAATCCTTCGAGCAGTTTCTGAGATCTCTCGAGCAAACGACATCATATCCGAAATCATGACAGACGGACGGACCCGAATTCAATAGCCCCCACCCCCTCCACTTTGCGCTACGCGGCGGCGGGGGACTAAAAAGAGCCAACATCTGTTATCAAAGTCTAAAGTTTCCAGTATGATTAAGCTGAAAGTTTTGATATGCTGAGTAGTTTCATGCTGAAAATGTCGGATTCAGAAGGTTGGATTTTGAAAGTAATACTGCATGTAAGGCGCAACCGAACAAAAGGCGCACCTTATTTTTTACCTATATAGTTACTTTATTTTTTACACATTCACAGACAATGTGCTTCTAAATGTATGAAAATGCAATTGCGTCATGCAACGGTGACACACCGCACTGTCCAGACCACCAGCGCACGAAGTCAGGTTCTCCACTGTCCAGACCACCAGCGCACGAAGTCAGGTTCTGATCTTGGGTATTAGGTCTTGGCTCAGAAACGGCATATAAAAAGCGACATGTAAGCCGCGTCTTAAGAGCCGTTAATTACGGTGATCATTAAATTGCTATATTTTGTCCAGGCCATTTCTCTTAAACAGTTTTAAGTAGCTTTGCCTAATTGTCAAAAAGACAAATTTTGCATGGAGTTGATTCGCTTTTGAGATGCATTGCTGTGTGGGTGGTGAGTGGCATGGGCAGCACTTAGCAACAGGGAGACAAGGTGCCATAAATCTGGACCGTATATAGCCCATTTACTGTACTTGTCGTTGGTTACCAAGGTAACAAAAATGGCTGTTCTGGCAAGTTAGTATTTATTCTCAATATAATGGTGTTAGCAACTTTATTCGTGGAAACTAATCAACTGAAAAGTTGAGCTGTGCAGTATTCAGTGGCGTAGAGACCCAGTTTCTGTTTCGATTGTTTGAACTGCGTTCTGGTTTCGGTATCTATGCATAGCATTTGAGGAAAGAAGACAAAAAAGCCTGCCGGAATATATAAGAAATTGCTGTCATAATTAGGGGCATCTGTCAGAATTCCCCCAGCAGCCCATATTTTATACTTTCAGAACATTTAGCTTATAAACCGAGATAAAAGGCTTTTTGCTTAAGCCCTGCTTGAAATTCAAGGGCTTGCCAGCCCTGGGGTATAATTTTACATCATCCTAAATTGGCAAGAGGCTGGTCGTTTCGTTTGTCTGACACAGCCAAGTCAAGATTTGTGTATCCTTTTAGTCTTCATGTATTAAATAACAGTCTTTTTGTCGGTTTTTCTTTTATTCATCTAGTTGTAAACAGGAAAATGTGGTTTGCATATGCTATCGAACCTCAGATCAATTATTATCAATTTTTTAAGCGATTTTGGCTGATTGCGTACGATCAAATCATAACACAACAACTTGGTTTCCTATCTTATCTTGGCCGAATAGGACATATAAAAAAGTAATATAAAAAAGGGAACAAAAATTAATAAAAAACTTCTATAGACAAGCTAGGCTTTTGGAAACGACGAAAACATGGCCTCTGACGGGATAACGTCCGGGGACATAACTTCCGCCAACATAATCATCTTGTCGTTTCGTTTGCATCTCCCGTTCCCATTTAGAAATGTAAGAAACTCAGCTTCACACGCCTCTGTAAGTTATCATTATTTTTACTTATTTTTATGTTTTTGGTATTGCAAGTAATTTTTGTTTTTAGTAACTAGCCATGTTCTTCAATGGTACCATTCCAGATTTTAAGAAATAAAGAACTTCAAATAATTGTAGGTGATTTAACTGCCCAAACATACCCCCCAAAAGCTGATTCTTTTGAAATAGCCAGTGTTCCAGTATTCGAGTTATTACATTAAAAAATATAACGAAATTGTAAGTAGTAACAAAACTGCTGTGTTTGAGTGATAGCATATTTGAAATTATGGAGATTCGATTTCTCAAGTAGGTACTTGTATTCCTTCAGCACTTTAGATAAATTCTGTCACTGTCCTGCCTCGGATGATACGCTTGAAATGTTTGCTACATTTTATTTCCTTCCGACAAAAAAAAATTGCAATTCAGTAAGTGTTCAAAATCCCTTCTGTTCGCTGCCTAAAATTGGAGATAAGTGGTGCTGGGGCAACAAAGCCTCGTTGTCACTCATTGTGGGATTTGTAGACAGTATGACAGGCAGAACAGCGGGCTTCTTTGTACTGGTAAATCGCCTGTAACGTTTTCTTCCCTCCATCCTTGTCAAGCATTGGCAAAAGTGTTGCTCTGACCCCAAAATTCGCTCACTTTTGGCCTTATCATTGTTTTCTTCTGGGGATTTTCATGTCAATGTTCTGGAGGAGAACAACTCCCATTTTTTTCCCAGCAATTTGTCCCTCAATTTAGAAACTGTATAATTGAAATCCGGTCCGTGTGCGAGGCTGATAAAGAAATAGGGAAGGGACAAAAATGGAGCTCCGGTTTGAAATATTTAGTCATACATATAAATCTATATGTGTGAATATTTACCCATATTTTCCTGTAGGACTTTATTTCTCGGTGCTGGATGCATATTGCTTCGAAATACCCCCCCCCCCCCTCCCACCGCTCACTTAAAAACACATAAAAATTTGGATGACTGTTCGCTCCCCCCCCCCCCCCCCCTCACCCCTCCATCCTTCCCCGTTTCGTAAATAAGTGGTTATAAGCTAAAAGCCGATTTAAGCTGATTTTGCATTTTTCCTTATGTTTCAGAACGAGTCCGAAATCTTGCCGTTCCCTAACGGACAGGTGGAGTTCTGCTTGCCAGAGGAGTTCAACTGCAAGGACAGCTCTCTGGACACGAGCAGCAACGCTTCCGTCGACGACATCGGCACGCATCGAGACCGCCACGAAAGTACGTCTCGGGGCGCCTCCCCCCTCCCCCCCCCCCCCCCGCCCGCACTCCCCGCACGCCGCCAGTATCCGGGATCTCGGCGTGTCCCGGGACAGTGCCTGCTCATCTCGAGTGGTGAACACCTCTCATAGCTGGCGGATCGTTGTTTTCGAATTTTAATTTCGTGCTGTGAAATTATAGCTATTATAGCTTTGAAAATTTTTTTTCGGATGTTTACTTTGCTCACGGCTGATATAGAAATAGAAATACATAAATAGAACGCAAAATTCCGAAATCTGTGAGCGAAATCCAAACTTTACTGTGGAAGGAGCATTTTGTCACGCACTGTAGCTGCTTGTTTTGTGCTAGAGGTGAAACCCTGGCTGAGACAACTCCTAAAAAAAAGGACAGTGGAGATAATGTGGGAGTTAACGAGAGTGTGCATTATATTTTACATAAACTCACACAATGGTTTCGGCATGCTCCACACCTCAATGTCGCAGCATTACTTGCAATTTGAATAAGAAAGGTCATAGAATTTATTCCAAAAGGCACGTTTTGTTGTGGGTGTGTGGAGAGTGAAAAGGCCTCGTTGCTCTCAGGCATGATTTCAACAGACTGGTAAGGAACTACTGTCTGTAGTGATGGACTTAGTGGGTACTCAAGTGTGCCCGCTATGCCGTCAACCGTACTGAGGGTGGTGGGGGAGGGTGGCGGGTGAAAGGTGGCGCATGGAAGGGTGGCGGACGGAAGAATGGCGGGGAAAGGGTGGCGGGTGAAGGTTGGCGGATGGAAGGGTGGCGGACAGAAGAGTGGCGGGGGAAGGGTGGTGGGGGAAGGGTGGCTAGCCGGGTGGAAGGGTTGCGGAAAAGAGGGGTGGAGGGTGGCGGGGGAAGGTTGGTGGGGGAAGGGTGGCTGGCCGGGTGGAAGTTTTGCGGAAAAGAGGGGTGGAGGGTGGCGGTTAAGGGTGAGGGGGGAAGGGTGGCTGGCCGGGTGGAAGGGTTGCGGAAAAGAGGGGTGGAGGGTGGCGGGGAAGGGTGAGGGGGGAAGGGTGGCTGGCCGGGTGGAAGGGTTGCGGAAAAGAGGGGTGGAGGATGGCGGGGAAGGGTGAGGGGGGAAGGACAGGGGAATGATGGTGGGGGACGGGAAAGTGGGGTGGCGGTTGGAAGAGTGGTGGGGAAAGGTGGCGAGTTGGGGGCAAATTTGTGTTGCTGAACAATAACTGTCCTGTCGCCAGCATGTTTTCTCCGTCGTTCGGGGAAGTGTTCACTTCCTAGGCTTGCCGAATGACATCAGTCTGATCTTATGTCGTCACTAGTTTTAAAAGGCTTAGTGTTTATTTAGTAACCAAGTTGAGGTGTTTATTCAAAAGCCTGAGTCACATGTAGACAAGCTGCCATCAAAGTGGACATATTTGGTCACTTGTTTGCCCATCGTCCTGTGGATTGTTCCTGTTCATGTTTTTTTTTTTTTTTTTTTTGAATTCCAGCCCTGGGACTAGCAGAGTTCTTGGTGAATCTCAGCTCTACTCTACAGGAGAACCTTCGAACATTTTTGTATAATATTGAAAAAAAAAAAAAATAATAGGGACGAAGGCAACAAAGGTATGTCCTTGACCTTCGTGACCAGCTGGCGTAGTGGTTTACCGTACTTTTATTTTTTTCTGGCGTGCGACTTGGCAAAAGCAAAAATTTTATCTTCTGGTTGAAGACGTCCTGGAAAACATTCTGGTGAATCGAGTTACTGTTGTCCTTTTCACAAATTTGAGAAAATGTCAGGTGACTTTTCTATCAGTTCAATCATTAGAACTGCTAGAAGATATTTGTTATCAAGAATTATACCAAAACTGTCGTAAAGATTTATCGAATTGAAGCACACCTATATTTAACCGTCCTGTGGACACAAATGAGAAACACATCAAATCTGCTGTATCTTGTGCTGCTAATATCTGCTTCCGTTTTTATTCCCCGAACATTTTAAACGTTTAGTCTGAATCTTGAAGAACTTCGTCGCTATGTGTTTTTCATATACTGAAATGTCAACAAAATGTGTCATTATTAATAGCTGGCCTAGTTTCGAGACAATGGCCCTGGACACTCTTATGTAAGTATTTCACAGAGAGTAACCACCAAATTGCACTAGTCTCCGTATACATTTTTTTGCAGTGTTTCATTAGGATGTGACAACAACAGTGTTGATTTTGTGATGTTGACTTGTAAGGCACGCGGCGATAGACACGTGACTTTGGAGGAACGACGCATATACAACTGTTACCACTGGTCTGGCCTGAAAGTACAACACCCACTTCTATTCAAGAGTTGTGATCACCAGAAAAAAATATACCTTAGATGTGATTTTTTTTTTTTTTTTTTTTTACTTTTGCAATTAACTGATGATTATCATTACAGAGCCTCTCTTGTGTCTGTGAAGTTAGATATGATCAAAGGAACTATAACATGGCACTTTGTCTTTAAAAAACAAAGTTCACAGAATCCTGTTTCAAGCATAGGGTCGCCGGCTGATGTTTTAAAAGTGTTAGAAGTGCTGTACTTCTGAATCCTGCTAATGAGTGCAATGTTTAGCACGGGTGCGGCGTGCAAATAAACCGCCGTACAAGCAAACACCTCTTTCACGCTGAAATTGTTATTACTTTTTGATTATTAACTAAACTCATACATGGGAATCTTCCGGCTTTTTTTTTTTTCGACCACTTTTTCCGACCCCGTTATTATGTAATATTGTATGGTAAAATTTTCCGTTTTTTTTTATTCGACCCCATTCCCATGTATGTAAAATGCAACAAAATCAAATGTTATAGTGACAATATTCAGCACCTGGCTCAATCTCAGCCGATACTTATTATCCTCCCGTGTAACGGATGGATACAGTTATGAGCTTGTTCGTCTGTCCGTCCGCATGCGTGTCCAGACCAAAACTTAGACCAAAGTTTAGACCAAAACAATCGTTCAACTGATTTACCTACCAATGAGCGTTGTGTGGTGTTAATAATATGGGCTTTTTTTTTTTTTTGGCAAGAAAAGACTGCTTGAGAGCTTTTTACAACAATCGGGGGGTAGGGGGGTGGGGTGGGATTGTTTGCCAGCAACATGTTCAAGATCTGTTTAAGTAAAATACACCTTTCAGATTACATGTTTCTTCGTGGAACCTGCTGAAACGTGATGCATGGCTATTTGACGGCATCACGTGACTGACTTTCTGCATCTGTGAAAGATGCAGAGTATTCTTTGAGTGATTCATTGGACGGCATTACTTATTCTTTCATAAGAAGACTCACTAATTTTTTTCAGGGTTGTCGCGCTGTCTCTAAATCGTTGTAATTCATGAGTTTGGTGTTGTGCTTCGTGTGCACTGATACAAAGTCGAGTTTGCCGCTCTAGTTTGTTTTATGATAGAAATGATGAGGTTGAGTTGCTGCTTTTTCCTATTATTCCAATGTGTCAGAGCGGCGCACCTGGCTTGTAAATGGTCCCTGCCACCTTTCTAACTCCGCTCCAGCCCTTGTCTGTATGTGAGCACGAATAGTCTTACGTCTTACATTATGTGTGATCAGAGACATGCAGAGGCCCCTTCAACCCCCCCCCCCCCCCTCCCACCCACTTTTTTTCTCTTTACCATGGAAGTGATATGATTGTTCTCCTTCTGTATAAACTAATGAGCATCCTTGTTTATCTCGCTGGCTAAAAAAATCTCAACCAGTTTGCACGCGCTGGAGTGGACAGTTTTCAAAATAGGTTTGATTTTTTTTTCCTAATGACTCAGGCAAAAAATAGGACCAGAGCTACTGCACTAAGGTAATTGGGAAACATAAGATTTGGTTGAAGTGTTTACAGACCTTCTGGAGTAAAAGATAGTGTTGTCGTACAGGTACGCGATATAATTTGCTAGCACTCCGTGTGGTTATACTGAGTGGCTCCTGTGGTTATACGCTGTTGAAAACACGTTTATAACTCATTTCTCACTTGTGCAAATGATGTGCTTCAACAGTCTTGTTAGATTTACTTCTACTTTTTTGCCCTGTTTCATTTGTTTACTCCAGACCTCAAAACAACACTTATACGTCAGAAAAGATAAGCACATCTGCCAATTTAAAAAAAAAAACGCAACAGCACAACGTGTGTTTGTCTGTTCTGAGGTCTCTTCCGGCTTTCCTTTTCTGAGCTCGGCTTAGAAATCTGAATAAAAATTAAAAAAAAAACGCGGCAAGGCATATAAGCTTGGTTTAAATTTGTTCCTGTACAAAATAAAACAAATGAACAGGAAAATATACTCAATCTGGAATTGGGCAAAAGCGTGCTGGAGTGATTGTGTTCGTAGTTAGCTCTTTTCCTCGTTGGGACAGGCAATTCAGTTGTTTCTGTTTTCTCCTCTTCGCACTTCTGATCTCATTATAACTATAGTATATACACTGCACCGCCTGCACC
This sequence comes from Protula sp. h YS-2021, assembly GCA_949752745.1. NCBI lineage: Eukaryota > Metazoa > Annelida > Polychaeta > Sabellida > Serpulidae > Protula > Protula sp. h YS-2021. Next base: position 23,396,594 of record OX457026.1, on the reverse strand, counting down.
ATGGTAATGTCAAGGACAACTGCGTCATTTGGGTCATGGCCTTGGAGTTTCAATGTCAGATTCGCATAACCTCTGTACCTCATCCGCTGCAATGTGAGGCGACTAATTTATGTGCCAGACGACTTAAGCCAGGCTTCGGAAAATGTCTTAAGATCTGCCACACCTGGTAGACGTAGCACTGTCGTCAGCAGCTGGGGGATGTGTCCATACACGTTCCTGATCTGAATTGGCATTTCAGTAGTTTAGACAACTGTCAAAGATCGCATCTTTTCAAAAAGAGAAGAAAAAAAACAGAGAACCAGCTTTAAATGATGGCCCGGTTGCTGGACGGTGCAGATTCAAATGATATTTTTACACTGTCTAGAAAACAGAACTTTTAGTCTGAGCAGCTGAAAACTGATTTAGGATGGCAGATGAAATACTCTTGTTCCTTTAAAAAAAAATAGCTGATTCCTAATCCAAGAATCCGCCTCTGTTCTTATTTGCACATCTCCCTGATACCAGAACACACAGCGGTAATTAAGTGATCAGATCACCATGGCTTAGTTTGGGGCGTCCGTTGGGGAATGCACATGTCATATTCCATTAACTGTAAACAATTTATCATCAAACCCCCTCCGTTTTTATTGTGATTATCTACATGTGTTAATTGCATTAAAAATTAATACGCATAAAAATGTAATTGTTTCTTCCAATAAATTGAGGAATACAATAGCAAACATGCCTGGATCCTACCAGAGTACTTGTTGGGAACGTGGGGCGGGTTTGGAGGGAGGATTTGATTAGCTCAGACTTTTGCCCAGTTTCCTATGGTGTAACCAGAATTTAGATCGGCCCATCAAATCAACCGCTGTGTAAAAAAAAAAAAAACTCATTTAATAGCGTAATCAAGTGCAGACAGTGAGTGCGTGCTTCGGCGATATTTTATTATCCCCTGACGCAAGTTTTGCCAGGATTTTTTTTCTCAGATAATAAGATTTTCCTCGGATCATATTCACTGACCACGTTTCTATTGGCCACAATGCAATTATATATTCTCGTTAAAACTGAGAGACTTGGCGACTGCTTTCATAAACCAACGATATCCGAAGCACCTGGAATCGCGTCTCGAACACGTATTCATGTCAAACTGAATCGGGTCTCTAGCACCTATTCATGGCAAAATGAATCGCGTCTCTAGCACCTATTCATGGCAAACTGAATCGCGTCTCTAGCACCTATTCATGGCAAACCGAATCGCGTCTCTAGTGCGTATTCATGAAAACTTGAACTCGAATAAAAAGTAGGTGCGTTTTGGGTAAACTCTATTGTCGCTGCTTCTTTTTTTATATTCAAACAATAAACAAAAAGGAAAATAAATCAAAGCGAAGGCAGTTCAGATGTAAAACGTCCATCACTAACAAAACTACACAGTAAAGTCATAACTTTTATATAATTTGTAGAATAAAGGGGAACAGGTAGATATGGCTCGAGGAACAAACATGACATGCAAATGTGTGACTTCTACGTAATTAATAGGAAAAATAAGGGAAATGCGGAAAGAGCGGGCAAGATGTCACTTACATATAACTAATATATGAGGGGGTGGGGATGGAAGGCGGGCAAAAGGGCAAAAACGCGTTTTAGCCAATCAGTTTTAAACGAACTGTATTTATGTAATAAAGTTAAAGGACGGATCTGTGTCCTGAAGAGGATGTGAAAGTGGATTAGTTTCACATTTCACTGACCGAGTTTTAGTTTGACGTCGCTGCATTTGACATTAAATGTGTTTATGTAGGCCCAACTGCTTGGAATTGGGCTCGCCCATTGTCTTCCTTTGGCTCTTTTCTGTGTGAAGTGTATGCACTTCTCTTAGCCCACTTACCATGGCAGTTCTCTGATAAGTGGCGGCTCTAACAGCACTCATTTCAAGAAGAAGGTTCCTCGAACGGCACAGTATTGATTCACATCAGAAAACTCTATGATACCTAAATATGGTAGTGGGGCACTTTTCGTTGAAAAATCTCAAAGGTTAGATCTGCTCAGTTATTGGTATATACGAGTGGAGGAGAGCGAATGGTTAAAGTAGATCCAAATTGGTGAAATGAAAACAAACATCTTACGTGGGTGGAAACAATTTTCATTTGTCAAGTATCGCAAAAAATGTTCGAGTCGAAAGGTTTGTTAAATCTACGTCTGGCTTATATAGTCGTAATGTAACATTTTGTTAAAGTAAGATAAGATAAGCTTTTATTGGTCCCAATAGGCAACCAAGGGGTTGAATTGCTTGGAATATCATATATATATAACAAGTTAACAAATATTTATGAAGTAAAATTTAACAAATGTATACAAATAGAAAAACGTAGTTCGTATATAACATTCAAAACATTCAGATATTTATAACGGGCAATGTATTTTTGCTACATTATTGGTGATCTATGTAGCATGCTTTGATATAGTTCCATGCTTCCATTATTGATAGTTGAATAAACAACAACGATAAAAGATTGTTAGTATCTTATTTTTTTCACGTCGGGCAGCGTATACAAATTATTTTGTCTTATGTTATGGTCGTGTCTGTTTTTATCTGGAAGAAGTTTGTTTAAAACGTGGCATTGGTGTTCACACCAGTTATGATCTGCTGTACTCACCTTTGTCTCCCGTCCCTCGTAGTCCACAAAGCACAAGGAGCATAAACAGTGTTAAGTCACAGTTATGCCTTTATTTGATCGTGCTCCTTTGCCATTTGGTGTTCGATCATTGAAAGAAAAAACCCGAAGTTTCTTTCAAAATAGCTAGAGGGAACTTAGTTGTGTATATATTACAATAAACGCCAGGTCCACTTTTAAAAGCGCTGGTTCTCCCCCAGATGTTATGTGTAGGTGTCGAAGTATTTTAAAAATGTTTGATTTCTGTTGTCCCTTCATTGTGATTAACCCCTTCCGGATTTTTCCAATGTGGATTTCCATATTTAGTGATTTGTTTTGACAGTTATGGAAACACGAAATGGCAAAATAAAAGGAACAAATGAAGTATAGAATTCGCATTTAAAATACATTTTAACCTCTTTTGAAAATAAATACAAAAAAAATAATGTTAATAAATGAAAAAGAATAAATAAAGGACAAAAAGGAGATAGCTGGTAAACCAGATATTCATAACCTTCACTAATTTATAATGTGAATACAACTTAACAGCAAGTGTAGAAGTGAGCATCCCCGAAATGTGGGAGGTAAGACTCCCCACTGAGATATTTGCTGTTCGGCCGGGATCCGGCTAAAGCGCCCCCGGCTGAAGCGCCCCTGGCTGAAGCGCCCCTGGCTCAAGTGCCCCCGGCTCAAGTGCCCCCGGCTAAAGCGCCCCAAGTGTAAATAAAAATATGTTTTAGAACTTTCTACGTCCCCTACTCGGGGGTGGAAGGGTGAGTGGCGAAAGGTGGACCTATTCCCCCATCTGTCACATACGTCGTTGCATATATATTATTACTACCTGTTAAACTGTCTGTCTGATGTGAACTCCAGTAATCAAAACCCTCACAGAGTAATAGTTTTCGTAGCCAATCCTGACATTTCAGGTTAATACGAGTTGCCTTGGTTGGCGATTACACGTGTATGAGAGAATAAGGCAGTGAACCCTCCATGACACCAATGCTTTCAAGTAACTGTGCGAACATCATTTACTGAAGTCTTAAAAGGAAGGTTTTACGAATTATAAGATCACATAGTAACCGAATTCCTAGTGTTTTGAGCCACCCTTTATCCCTTTATCTGGTCAGTTGGGGGCTTTAGCAGGGGTGGGGCTGTTTGTCTGCAGGGCTTTGTGGAGTTTCCTATCCAAAAAAAGGATAGAGTGAGTCTTTATATAGGTCAGAGGGTGACAGCTATATATATATACAGCAAAAATATTCGGGCGCATTTTTTCTTGGGGTAGTGCATACGTTGGTGCAATATTCTGCCAAATGCATCTCTGCTTATTAGAGAAATTTGTCGTAATGAAATACAGGTTAATTATGAAGTTTTGCACATACAATGTAAAATGGACATTGTCTCGTCATATCAAGACCATAACAGCGGCTGTAGTGATGAGGCCGCTTTGACAGCAAAACACTTCACCATATTAGACAGAACTGCCCACCAATGTACCATCCTCTAAAACGCAGTTTTCTGACTTTCCTCCCTATTTTCTGTTACTTCCTGGTTATAAATTCATTTGATATCTTGCACATTTATCGGTATGGGTGGGGGAATATAATGGGACAGAAAATTTGCTAATTTTTCATGCTATGATTTCTATCACTTTAAATGTCGTCCTTTTGCACTTTTGTTGTTTCAGTTTACCGCCCCTGCAAAACATCAAATTATTTACATTACATAAATACAATAGATAATCGAAGTAATAACATAAATGCTTAGTCTCATGTTTCTGTGCAAAACTTTTCTTACAGTTTTTATCGCTATTTTTTTATTATTATTTTTTTTAAATTATTGTTATTTTTTGTTTATTACTGAAATTAAAATTATGACCCTATAGCAGCTACGTGCTGCTTATTTTGCATTTGCAGCTACAATTTTATATTTTATGCAGTATTGCGACCCGCATGTCTAATAGATCTAATACGAAAGCACTGGGTTTCATCTGTAGACTTCAACACAGTCTACCAGTGAAAATAAATTAATGTCTAATGGCTACAGCACTGACAAATGCCTTGGCGACAGGCACATAAATGGAGACTTTTATTATAGAGCCCCTAATGAGGACATGAGGGACTCCAGTGTATGTAACTGGTATGGTTTTGTACACACTGTATTTTGCTAGACGGATACTTTAAAATTTTGCACATATGCACATATGGGAGACATCTATAAGTGCGTGAATGCATTTGGGAAGTGTATTTCTGTACTGAACACCGGACCGGCATGTAAAATGTACGTGTGTATGACTTGTACACCGTAGAATAAAAACTTCAATGTTATCATAAATTGTAGCATGAAAAAGCCAGGCAAATTTCAAAGCACCTGTGGGATGCGGTAATATCCATTTTAAATTTTACGTAAAGCTGCAGGATGGTTATGACCTGCGTGAAGCTGTAGAATGGTTATGACCTGCGTGAAGCTGGAGGATGGTTATGACCTGCATGAAGCTGTAGGATGAATATGACCCACGTGAAGCTGTAGCGTGGTGTCGACCTGCTCGAATAGCACAAAATGCTTTAAATTAACACAAAGACCATCCAGGATATGAAGTATTTATTTTTAATTATCTCTCGAGCTATCGCTTAATGTCTGACAAGTCTGTAATGTGAATGGCGTGTATTTTTGCCCACAAACTGCACTAATTATGAAATTTCTGTCATGACAGTGACGTCGACATGTTTCATAATGAGTCAAGTGTGCTTTCATTTTGCAATTGATTATGCGAATAATACATATGACTCTGTGAATTTAGGTTCATTGATGTATCACGTTGTGCATGATGTAACAAATTTAATGGAAACTTTGTAGAAAACTATCAGAATATAGACAATAGCAAAGATGCATTTGCATTAATTTATTGCACCTGTACAATGTATTGCTAATATATACAGAACTGGTTCAGATGTGCAAATGGCAGCATTTTTGAGCTTTTTGTGACCTTTTCTTCATGAACACATTGCCTCTTGCAGTTTTGAGTGAATATTCTTTCTTAATGTAGAAGTTTCTTCAGCTGATCTTTTCTTTTAAAAAAATGACTTTTTTGGCCCTCCTCAAAAAATTGGGATTATGCCGGCATTTGAAAAGGTTCAGTGATCCACTTTTTCAAAAGTGGTTCTTTTCTTGCATGTAGTTTTCATTTGATTGCTTTGAATTTATAGGGGTGATCCAAGGTTGCTTCTGAAAAATTAACTTTCGGGGAGATCTGCGACAGTTTAACCAAGTACAGGCCTTCGAAATATTTTCAGTTGCCAGTTTTTGACGATCTTGTAAGCCTTTTGATGCTTGTTTAACTAGGTTCTAACTGGTCACAATGTCTCTAGACATCCTTGTGTTATGCTGAGAACATTCGCTTCCAAGTTTTTAACTGGCTTTCGGCTGCAAATGAGAAAGTACTTTGGCTTCAGAAACGCCACATTTCATTATTCTCAGAAGTAGAGTGTATCATCCAGTGTGCCCACGCTGGAGCTACTTTTGCTGTCTTATTTAAGCAATGGTTTTTTAATGATTAAAGTTTTGACAGTCAAACGGGCAAAGTAATTACTCTCTTTTGTTTAGTTTTAATTCTATAGACAACAAAAACATTCCATAAAATAACATTAGTCTAATCAATGCCCTAGGCTATCAGGTAGGTCATAATCCTGACAATTTGCGGTCTAAGTATCTTCACACTAATTTTTTTCTTATTACGAAAGATGGTTTTCATGCCTCAGCGAATTTCTTCTTAAATTTTGCCCCACCTGATTATCTTATTGATTTTGACTTAACATAGCCCCCAACCGGGGCCTAAGGCCCAAATGGGGCCTATGGATTGAGCTCTATCAGTCTGTCTCTCTGTCTGTCCGTCCGTTACTACTCATTCCTGTCAGATGCCTAAACCGTTTGGTCTAATATTTTGAAGAAAGACCCTGTAGTGCAGATGGTCACTGAAGTACTGGGTCTGTTTGAGGTATCCGATTGGGGCGGGGGGGGGGGGGAGGGAGATATCCGCTTTTATGTTAGCAAAAACATTGACCTCCGACCGGGGTTTTATGGGGGTTGTGGATTGGGCTCTATGCATCTGTCGGTTTGTGCTGTATCGAATTGTTGTTAAATCTTCTCATCGCCATCTCGGTTTGGAAGGGACAAATTGGCCAAAGCATTTATGGAAAAGTGCATCCTTTAAATACACGTAAATAACCTTAGAGAGCTTAAACTTTGTTTCTAAAAATTTATATGTTCATTCAAAAATGTTCATGCGTGGTAATAATTTTCAAATGCTCAAAGAAAGTCTCACTTACCTTCTTGACTTCATGTAATATGTCACATTTTTGTTTCTTTTCTTTTTTTTTTTGAGGGGGGGGGAGGGGGGAGGATGGGGGAGCGTTCCTTATTAGTTGTTTAAGAACAACGTCCACAAGCCGGGGTTTTTCGGCATGGTCCCATTGAATCAAGTAAGAATAACATTATCAAAATAATGAATCAAGTAATTCAGATGCAAGGATATATAAAATCTAATGTAGTCACCAGTTGGGTAATCTTAAGTATTTGTTGCAATTCCCTTACAAAGAAGTTCCGGGACTTCAGGCCGTATAAAAATCATTTCTTCAGCTGATGTCACTGTCATGTTTTATTTCGTGGAATAAATCATTATCCGAAAGGCATCTTTTCAACCTTTTTTATCCCCCGCCGCCAGAGCCGGGGGCGGGGGATATAGAAACGCCTCGTGTCCGTCCGTCTGCTCGTCCGTCCGCAATCCTCTTTGTCCGAGCTGTATCTTTGTTACTGTTCCACAGAGATTAATAAAACCCTACAGCAAGAAAGTATATAACGTGTAGTTGTGCAACGTCAGGTTATTTTTCGAATTTTTCAAAACGTGTAATTTTGGCGATTTTTTGAGAATTTGGATTTTGTCCATTTTCAGAATAAGTTTGTCCAGGATGTATCTGTTTCTATTCATCGTAGACCAATAAAACCCTACAGGTAGACAGTATATAAAGTGTAGTTGTACAACTTCAGGTTATTTTTCGATTTCTTAAAAATACAATTTTGGCGATTTTTCAAAATTCGGACTTTGTTGTTTGCTATATCTTAAGGGAAGAAAATATATATAGTGTAGATGAGTGCGGGGGGATGTGCAATCTACGATAGTCTTGTTTAAATAGCGACTGTTCTTAGTATGATTGGACGGCGATTCTTTATCATAATGGATATTACTTACGTGATGACGCAGAGTTGCTTCAGGTTTCGTAGAAAAAATGACTATCTTTGGATCACAAGGCCTGTGTAATCGAGGGATAAATTGAATGCTATTCATAGAGAATGGTATTTTTTCAATCTACAAAATGTGTAACTATTGCGATTTCTTTAGTCTTATTGCTTGGGATCACAGCATGGCCTCCTGACATAATGAAGCTCTCCCACTCTGTGAAAACTTGTCTCATATAGAAGAAAATAGATATGAGTAACTCGACATCAATCTGTTGCTGCGGGATTTTGTTATGTCATATCTAGGGGTGTATTCCGAGGGTCTTTGGATCGGGCCGGGCGGGGTCGGGCTATATATATATATATATATATATATATATATATATATATATATATATATATATATATATATATATAGCAACTCCGTCGAGGGTAGGCACTTGGCCAATAAGCACGAGGCGCGGCACATGGCAAAATGGCGACAAGATGTTTGGGGTGAGCATCGAGCGTGCTGACTGTCGAGAACTTAGGGTATCGAAAGTTCGTCAATCACGGACTGAGTTTAGAGGGTTGTTCATGCGGTTACAAACTAGGGAAGATTTCGTTCTCTTTTTCTCAGACAGTGAACGAGCATAAAACATACGCCCCCGACCGTTTTAACGCGAATAAACTTTATTTTCTTTCATTTATGTGTTCTCTGTTACTTATGCTGTGAGATTGATTTTTGTCGGCTGTCACCTAAAGAATGTAAACGATGCCCTTGTCTCCGTATAATGTCTGTCTCGTTTCAGGTCAGATAAAGAACAAACTAATTAAAATAAACAATGACCTACAAGCTTCCAATACTAAGTTTTTGTGACATCTTTGTATCCAAGGCAAGAAATATTTTAATGTTAGTCTTGAGTTACACAGACTTACTATTAGTATGTACTGTAAGAACGATCATATGTATGCGCAGTAGAGTTAGTGGATGTGTTGTTTGAAGACGATACATGGTTTGCAATCAACACATATCAACGAGGCCAAGTAGATTCCTTTTTAAAAGACCTAACTTTATATCCAGAGCATTGTTACTGCTAAGAAAGTAATTTCACGTCCAGTACCGGATGCTGTCTCAGTCTGTGGAATCGCAAATTGTGGATTTTAAAAACCAAATCACTCAAAACATGCCAGACTTGTCTTCCTCAATTCGCGTTATTTGCATAAGTAAGCAAGTAAAGCTTGCTGGTTGCATTGAGAAAAAGATCTTTCTCTCATCTTTTAATTTTTTCCCATGTGTTTTATTTTATTACTTGTTTTTGTTTTAAATAAACGCAATTCACAAGTAATAGTGAAAAAATAACGAAACGCAGTGAGAACGTACATATCCTTCCACACTGGAGGCTGGCAATTAAAGTGTAACAGCACGATATCAATATTGATATCAAGTTTTACGGCGAGCCTGTTTGATAAGCATACAATAGCTTGAGGTCTTATTATGAGGTATTGGCCTCAGTTTGACGTTTGCTGAAGGAGACATTTTACTGGGTAAAACCATTACACATTGCGACACTGTAACATGTAGAGTATCTCTCTCACCTCGCTTAATAAGTATCAGCATCATAAACATTCAAGAGTTTGCTTACCATTTTAAAGCATTAAGCTTTTGTTTTAATAGATGCAACATTTCTTTGTCCACAGTTGGTGTTGTAAAATCCCTTAGGTTACATTAATCAGGTTCATTTTCAGTTAAAGTTGGAATGAATGAGCTTCCGTTCTTGGGTACGTTTCTCTTTTCTATGAGTGAATGTAAAACTTTGATTCTCACATAACTGAATCTTTATAACAAATGTACGACTCTAAATGATATGTGTTGTGAATTTACTGGTAAAGTAAAAAAAAAACTATAAACCAGTATTGTGCTTTTATAGTATATTTATGAAAACATCCTGCATGTTTTGCGATTTCAAAATGCACCGCAATATATTATGCGAACAGTGACTTGGTAGTATTTTATGAGGCCTCTAGTGGTCTCCTGCTCAACTTGTTTCCATAATAGAAGAGAAAGCTTCGCACATATATCAGGTATATTGCTTGGCCCTGTGCAGGCTTAAAGATAAAGTTTCAGCTTCTGATAATTGTCATATAAGATAAGCATTTATTGATTCGTACTAATAAATTCGTTATTTGCTTATTTGATTGCTACACCAATTTTATATCATTACGGTGTTCACTAACAGTTGCGTTCCCTCTAAAGTTGAAGAAAAAAGAAAGTAACGCGGCTGTCCTGTGGGAAAAATTATATTGAGCAAATCATATAGCTAACTATATTGAGCATTACAATCATGTGAAAAGAATAGAAGTTGGAAGGATTGGTTTAGAAACACAGATCAAGTTAAGACAAAGCGGGAAGAAAAATCTTCCTTCAGCTGCTCCAGCTGTGTTGTTCAACATATCATATAACTTATGAACTACCTTCTCCAGAGTTACGTCGTAATGTCGACGTTTCTTTCGTCTCTTGGTCAGTGTCATGTGTCGCAGCGCAATGCAATTACGGAAACGTGGGACTGGAAATGCTACTTTGAAATGTGCTCTTTCTATTTGATCTCTGTATAATTAAGGGTTATGTAAGTTTTGTACCCTGCTGTTGACTTCAGAAGTAATGGCTTACCTATTGTCTCTCAGTCGTTAAAACAGCAAAACAATGTGGATGCTAAAAAATGGAAAATGCTCGGCGGTGAAATTCAAACAACGTTTCATATAACATCCTTGACTCCATAAAAGCACAATCGGACTTCTAGTTACATATCGGCTATTTTCAATAAAACTGCTGGTGTTTCCTAACGAATAGAAAAGGGCCATATTCTGGCCGTCGTTTTTGTTCTTTTCGAACTTATGTTTTTTCTGGGTAAATCACTCAGATACAACGGAGTCACATCGGTGTTATGTACAGTGTTCTCGAAATCTCACGAGATGTTTAGATAGAATTATTGATACGAACTCCTTCGTGACAAGCTGGACAATTGTGTCTCAAGTTTTGCACTTGTTTGTCCAGCTGATTACTTGTATGTCAAGCTGGTTACTTCTGCGACAAGCTTGATAACTGTGTGTCAAGATGGTCATTTGTGTAACAGATTGGGAACTTGTGTGTGTAACTAGTGGTTTGTGTGTCCAGCTGGCCACTTGTTTACCTAGCTGGTGACTTGCATGTTCAGATAGTTCTTGTATGTCCGGGCAGCCATTTATGCGTCAGGTTGTTCTCCTGTGTGTCCAGCCTTCCACTTACGTTTCAGGTTGGTTATTTTTTTTACCATATGCTAGAATGGGCTGATCGTATTTTATTTGATACGAAGGTCAAAGTAACCAGTAGTATTTTTGCATTTCAAACCTTTTTCGTCCCTTGTTGTGAACATCACGCTAAGAAGTACTGAAAGTGTGCTTTACGTCGTCATAACATAACTAAGAAACAAAAAAGGCGAAAAGAATATAGTTTGTCATGTAATAAAATGGTACAAAAAAGAACAAAACTTGGCCAAAAAATCTGTTAAGACTCCCTCCCCCAGGCTTGGCCACTGATCTCGCTAGCCTTCAGTGACTAAATCGTTTGCCATTGCGGTGGTTATTTCAAGGTTTTACTGTATGGATTATGAATTTTTTTACTGCCAAGGGTCTAAGCAGCAGGATTGTTGAACATTGTCGGGTCAGGGTGGTTTGTCACATGTGATGCGTTCTTTGCGTAACATGTCTTGGCTGTGCTCGCGTTGGGCCGGTGTCTTACCTCAGTAGTCATCCGATGCATAGATGTTGACAAACCAAAGCTTCTGTCCCATGCAGTCACATTTAAGAGGGCACTGTGATTGCCGTTATGAAAGTTCATGCATATCTTAGCTGAAGCAAGGTTAATTGTCTTCTCAACAGAAGAACTTAGAGCTGTGATAACTGCCGTACCTGTCTGTCCGTTCATATCTCGATGCTCAAACTACCATGGATCGATTGATCAGCCTTATTGATCCTAACCTCAGTAGCAGACAAGCACAAACACAAAATATAATTATAATAATTGGTGGATGGATGCAATGCTATTCTTCCACTTAGTACGGACAGAAGGGATAAAAATCAAAGACACCGATCTGTGTCAATTCCTACTTCAAAAGTAACCTCACTGTTTCGTCAAAGGTCATTTTTCTTACCCTAGAGTAGTATAGAAGCACCAATAAAAGAATAAGGCTAGATTTTTTTCAAGGTAGAAAACAACTTTAAGGACGTTTATGTACTGTTTAAATTTTGGTAGTTTTTAGGCCCAATAACATGGTCGTATGTGGTAAAGAACGCGAGAGAAACGCTGCGAACTGAACATGTTTATGATTGCTTTTGCTTTCTTTTGCAGGTCAGTTCTTTGGGTGCACTTGTTTATGATTGCTTTTGCTTTCTTTTGCAGGTCAGTTCTCTGGTTGCACTAATAAAACAAAAATTCTTTAAAAATAAGACTGCATTGGGTACATGTCATTTGAAATAAAAAAGACTGAATTTTCTTCAAAATCGTTACGATTGGTAGGTGTCAAGAACTGATATAACTTCAGCGACCTTGATCTAAAAAAATTGGTGGCTATATTTTACTCTACAGGAGAAATCGCCGGAAGATCTCATAAACTGATTAACTTCATTTGGAAGGGCGACATCCCTCAGATAAACTGAAATGATGCCCTGGGTGGGTTTAATAGAAATTACCGTATATTATACAAGACAGTCGTCACTTGAATTTTTGGACGTATAATAATCTACTACAAGTCGTCTGTATCATATATATCATAGTCACTTAATTGCCAAATTTGCATTGTGATGCAAGCAATATGTATGTGACTCTTTGATTAAGTAACACCACCAGACCTCCTCCAGACCTGCAGACCTCCGTGCCTACAGCTGACGAATTCCGTATATCATGATAATCTTTCGACCAAGTATCCGAATTTGATTCTGTGCCAAATACTCATTACTACTTTAAAGGTTGTCTGTGTTTCAAATATATGTAAGCCTTTGTGTTAAAATATGCCCCTTGTTAACTCGAATGAGCTAAAGCACCGCTGCTAGAGCTTGCCGGAAGTGTCATGGACCGAAGCTCTCAGGCTCACACTTCATGCTCTTGCTTCACCTTCAACTGCAATTTTTATGTGACAGCTCGACATCTATTCAGAGGTTGATTTTTTTACCTCTGTTTATTTCCAGGGCGAAACACTCTACTTTATTCAAGAAACTTGTGCTCTAGTTATGTCTCCCCGGCAGGGGGGGAGACATAGTGTTTGTGCGTCCTGTGGATGTGCATATGTTTGTGTGTATCAGTGTGTGTCAGCCTTGTCAACAAAATGTTGTGTGCAAGATAACTCGCGAACGAATGGACTACAGACTTGGTCTGTTTAAAACCGAATCGACTGCAGACTGGTCTGTTTATTCCTAAGCTAGATCGGACTGTTCTGCCAACTTTGACGGGTATTACTTTCTCAAGAAAGGCGTATGACAGCATTACGTAAAAATCTTGTGTGCAAAATTTCTCAGCCACTGAACATAGAGAAAAGTTCAAACTTGGTGGGGTTGTTGATTTGTAGATCCGAAAGCTTCTGTCAAAGTAGAAAATAGAATGAACGAGTGCGGCATTTGACGTGATCAAGTGTAATTTGTTTATATTCTTTGAACATGATCTGATGCTCAAAATGTCTCTTGGAAAGTCGTGTTGACTTCATATTTTGTTTGGGTATTCTTTTTCCTCAGTAGGGTGGTTCTGATGTAGTGGCCACCTTCCAAACCTGGACAGAAAAGATTGTGGTGAAACCTATTTTATAAGACGCGTATAAAAATTATGTGCAATAAAACTGTTGTAGTGACCATATGCCAGACTCGGATAAAAAGGACATATAGTAAAACGTGTTTATCGACGACTTTCTAGACTCGGCTAAAAAAAGACATACAGTAAAAGCTCTTTTGGTGACCACCTTCCAGACTCGAAAAAAGACGCACAGTAAAACCTGTTGTTAGTGGCCGCCATCCGGAGAAAAATGAAAAATGGTTATTTGGGAAGTATGGGGTTAGTCGGGGAGAAATTTGTTCTTGTTTACAAAAACAAGAAAGGAAATAGATCTCGATTGAAACAGTGTGATACAAGCCTGTACTCTTATGTATTGCATGTACCGGCAGCTCTAGTTTGTTCAAATACGAGCTATGTTTGAAGACTAATTGTACCAGGGTATATAACCTATGCAGTTCTGGGGAACATTTTGTTTGCATTTAAAGAAATTTGTAATTTTATTTATTCATCCGGTTTCTGCTGTAGAATTCCATCTTAATTTGATCTTTGATGGAGTTGTGCCAAACGTTCACAACAGATGCGCTTATTTTAAACTGCAATGCACTGAAACGGAGGAGGTCGTGGTTCATGATGGACAATATATGTGTCATCTACAGTAGACCTCTTCTAAGGGAACGCATGTAAGACCGTTAAGTCTGTTACGGGTTACATATGTAGGTTGTGCATTTGATTAAAATAAATTTTTAGCGATCCCAATTCTGTGTGCGGTGACCGAGGTGTTTTCTTGTGTAGGTTTCACGGTAAGTCATGCTTTTGTGCGTGTGTGTTTGTGTGGGAAGCCAGTAGGAAGACTAGCCTTTGTGTACTGGCAGCGGAAGCCCTCACAACGAGATGTAAGCCGCTAATTTCCTGCCTCGCAGCTGTTCAGCAGCACTGACTTGACGGAGGATCAAAGTGATGTTTTGTGCTTGACCTGAAATAGCTGGTGAATTCGGCCGTTCTTTCGTCATTTGAATTGCCGAAGGAGTGACAGTTATCCGGGGTAGTGGGTGGGAGTGGTGGGGGGGGGGGAGAGAGATCGGAGGCTAAGCTTGATACTGCGTTAACTGCTGAAAACATTTGGCTGAGTATCACCAAATTTTTGGACACCGCCTAACTGCTGTGTCGAACTGAATTACAGATGACCACTAGGTTAACGTTTTGCTCTGTCGAACTGAATCCCACATGACCACTAGGTTACCGTTATTGCTGTGTCGAACTGAATCTCAGATGACCACTAGGTTACCGTTATTGCTGTGTCGAACTGAATCTCAGATGACCACTAGGTTACCGTTATTGCTGTGTCGAACTGAATCTCAGATGACCACTAGGTTACAGTTATTGCTGTGTTGCACTGAATCTCAGATGACCACTAGGTTACCGTTATTGCTGTGTTGCACTGAATCTCAGATGACCACTAGGTTACCGTTATTGCCAGTGTGTGTGTCAAACTGAATCTCGGATGATCACTGGGTTACCGTTATTGACTTGCCAAATACATTGAGTTTTTTGCTCTTTGTTTTCGTTTTTTGCTTGTTTTAGTACTTTGAAATGTAGCAGGGCTTCTTTTGCCTGGGCATAAACTTTTCAAGCCCATCTGTTAATCCGTCAATGGCGAATCAGTTTTCACACTTCGACAGGTTTAATCCAATTACTTTTCTTGTCTGTGTGCGTAGGCGGGAAAGCATTGTGATTTTTCTGTACCTTTCTTACCTGACCTTGTGTTGTTCTGTTTCGGCCTCGATATTGCACAAAAGTAACTGCAAAAGGAATTCGTTGTTACGCAAAACCACAAAGACCAGAACTATTAAAGTATTGATATAGTTTGCATGTTTTACAGGGACACTCCAGTCATCCCACAAAATGAACACAGGATCACTCCAGTCATTCCACACAATGAACACAGGGGCACTCCGGTCGTCCCTCAAAATAAACACAGGGATAGTCCAGTCATTCCACACAATGAGCACAGGAACACTCCAGTCATCCCACAAAATGAACACAGGGGCAGTCCGGTCATCCCAAAAAATGAACACAGGAGCACTCCGGTCGTCCAACAAAATAAACACAGGGACAGTCCAGTCATTCCACACAATGAACACAGGAACACTCCATTCATCCCACAAAATGAACACAGGGACACTCCAGTCATCCCACAAAACGAACACAGGGACACTCCAGTCATCCCACAAAATGAACACAGGAACACTCCAGTCATGCCACAAAATGAACACAGGGACACTCCAGTCATGCCACAAAATGAACACAGGAGCACTCCGGTCGTCCCACAAATTGAACACAGGAACACTCCAGTTATGCCACAAAATGAACACAGGGACACTCCAGTCATCCCACAAAATGAACACAGGAACACTCCAGTCATCCCACAAAATGAACACAGGGACACTCCAGTCATCCCACAAAATGAACACAGGGACACTCCAGTCATGCCACAAAAGGAACACAGGGACACTCCAGTCATGCCACAAAATGAACACAGGAACACTCCAGTCATCCCACAAAATGAACACAGGAACAATGCAGTCATCCCACAAAATGAACACAGGGATAGTCCAGTCATGCCACAAAATTAACACAGGGATAGTCCAGTCATGCCACAAAATGAACACAGGGACACTCCAGTCATGCCACAAAATGAACACAGGAACAATGCAGTCATCCCACAAAATTAGCACAGGGATAGTCCAGTCATGCCACAAAATGAACACAGGGATAGTCCAGTCATCCCACAAAATGAACACAGGAACACTGCAGTCATGCCACAAAATGAACACAGGGACACTCCAGTCATGCCACAAAATGAACACAGGGACACTCCAGTCATGCCACAAAATGAACACAGGAACACTCCAGTCATCCCACAAAATAAACGCAGGAACGCTCCAGTCATCCCACAAAATGAACACAGGAACACTCCAGTCATCCCACAAAATGAACACAGGGACACTCCAGTTATCCCACAAAATGAGCACAGGAACACTCCAGTTATGCCACAAAATGAACACAGGAACACTCCAGTCACCCAACAAAATGAACACAGGAACACTCCAGTCATCCCACAAAATGAACAAAGGAACACTCCAGTCATGCCACAAAATGAACACAGGGACACTCCAGTCATCCCACAAAATGAACACAGGAACACTCCAGTCATCCCACAAAATGAACAAAGGAACACTCCAGTCATGCCACAAAATGAACACAGGAACACTCCAGTCATCCCACAAAATGAACAGAGGAACACTCCAGTTATGCCACAAAATGAACACAGGGACACTCCAGTCATCCCACAAAATGAACACAGGAACACTCCAGTCATGCCACAAAATGAACACAGGGACACTCCAGTCATCCCACAAAATAAACACAGGGATAGTCCAGTCATTCCACACAATGAACACAGGAACACTCCAGTCATCCCACAAAATGAACACAGGGGCAGTCCGGTCATCCCACAAAATGAACACAGGGACACTCCAGTCATGCCACAAAATGAACACAGGAACACTCCAGTCATCCCACAAAATGAACACAGGAGCACTCCCGTCGTCCCACAAAATGAACACAGGAACACTCCAGTCATCCCACAAAATGAACACAGGGACACTCCAGTCATCCCACAAAATGAACACAGAGACACTCCAGTCATCCCACAAAATGAACACAGAGACACTCCAGTCATCCCACAAAATGAACACAGGAACACTCCAGTCATCCCACAAAATGAACAAAGGAACACTCCAGTCATGCCACAAAATCAACACAGGGACACTCCAGTCATCCCACAAAATAAACACAGGGATAGTCCAGTCATGCCACAAAATTAACACAGGGATAGTCCAGTCATGCCACAAAATGAACACAGGGACACTCCAGTCATGCCACAAAATGAACACAGGAACACTCCAGTCATCCCACAAAATGAACACAGGAGCACTCCGGTCGTCCCACAAAATAAAAACAGGGACACTCCAGTCATCCCACAAAATGAACACAGGAACACTCCAGTCATCCCACAAAATGAACACAGGGACACTCCGGTCATTCCACAAAATGAACACAGGGACACTCCAGTCATTCCACAAAATGAACACAGGAACACTCCAGTTATGCCACAAAATGAACACAGGGGCAGTCCGGTCATCCCACAAAATGAACACAGGAACACACCGGTCATGTCACAGGATGAACATAGCAATCAGTTTTAAAAGATTGATGTCAACACCATTGTCGTAAATGACTGCGGTTTGCCTTTCGCAGACTGAAATTTAATGCTTTCATTTTTAACAAAATATAATTCATATAATACTGTTTGCGTCATTAAACCAAAAGAACTGATTTTCGCTACCAGTTGTAGGTTAAGGTGTGGAGTTAGCTTTCGTAACTAGTAGGTGCGGCCGCTGTGTACTGTACACCTGATCTATAATCTTATTTAAAAAGTCAAAGATGAAAAACAAAACTTGCCTAAAATGCAACTTTGGTGCTGCTGGTACCTTGATAAAAGTGCAGTTCTTAGATAACTGACAGGTTGGTTTATTTTGCACTTGACGTTTGACGGTTTGTAAGAAAAGTCAGAACCAAGCAAAATCCTTTGTCGTGCGTTATTCTTAGTGAAGAAAATTAGTTTAGCTCTTTAAGCAATTTATACGCCCTGGAAACGCCCCATTACCCCCCATTGCTCACTTGTCGGTGTACCGCTAACCTTGCTGCACTTTTTGCTTGACTTTCCTTTAAGGCTTGTGGTGGGGGCAGATCTTTGGTCCAGCATTGCTTACACCCTTTGATGTGCTTTTCTTTTTTCCTGCACGTTTTTTTTTTTTTCTTTTCTTTTCAAAAGGTGAAAAACATTCTTGCTTCCTCTTTTAAGAATTAGGAACTAAGAAATTTTATGCTGTCTTGCGGTATTCAAGTCTTTGTTTAACAAATGCATAATGGCGAAAAAACAGGCCATCTAATGCTATTAGTGAGATGGTTGAGTACGTGGAGCCGGTGTTACTGGCAGTCTGCGCTTTTGTCTGTCGTTTTGTTCTTTGTCTTATTTGCCCGTTGAAAGGACACTTTAATGTCTCCCGGGATGCCATTTATCGGCTATAGTTTTCTGAGCAGAATAGCATGTTATGGTAATTATTTTGTACATTTTTCGTTTCTTTTATATTGACATATCATTCATTATTTATAGCATGTTGCATATTGTACTCAGGTTATTTGAGACCTGGTCATTGAACACAATCACCAGCGTAATAACACGAAACCACAAACTGGCGAACTTGTTTGCCTTGTCCGTACGGGGTCCAACAGCGTGCGTGCATGTTCCTGGGTTGGCCATACTGGGTCTGTAACAATTCACCCGCGACTGTTGCCTCTGCGACTATTGCCACCCCCCCCCCGAGACATTTGCCCCGTAGCTCTGCCCCCCCCCCCCTCCCCCTTCTTTTTGTAGAATAATTGCGTTTCTGATGTATTATTGCAATTACAGTCGAATCCATTTAAACCGACATCGCTTTAACCGACATATCGTTTTAACCGACACGTTTTCACGGTCCTGAAGGATTTACCCCATTGACCCCCAGTACGTTTTAACCGACATATCGTTTAACCGACATTTTTTGCTCAGTCCCAGCGATGTCGATTTAACGAGATTTCACTGTAATTGAAAATGTACTGGTGTTTTTTATTCGACGTTCTGTCAGTTGTGATCAATGTTACCAATAGAAAAAATCGTCTTTCTGGTGTTATTGCAGTTTTGTAACATTAACTTTGTAATTTACAATGTGTCCCTGTTATAACTACCCTATATCTGAGAAAAAAACCACAGAAAGAATGTACAAGAATGCGGAACAATTTCGAAAATTGGCGGCCAAAAAAAAAAAAAATGCCTTGATTTCGCCGGTTTGTGACCGATCGACCAAAAGAGTAACTTTTTAAGAGAGACTGCCAAATGAATATTCTCAAAATTTGAAAGCCATCCAATCAAAATTGAGGTGAAGCAGCATTTTAAATACAAGTTTACATACACATATGCGGCAGATGCCCCCCCCCCCCCTCCTCCCTTGATGTGACTAGACCGGCACGACGAAGTTGGATGGCTTGAAAAATCAAAGTGTCGGGGTGGGGGGGGGGAGGGTAGTCCCAAAGGCAATAGTCATCGGGGAGATAGTTGTCGGGGGGAGTAGTTTCGGGGGTGGGAGTAGTCCCCGGAGAAGTAGTCTCGGGAGGGGGGGGGGGTGCAGTTGTCCTTTTCCCGGTCCTACAAGGCATTTTTTTTTTTTGGCGACCTGCCAAATGCCAAATTGGTTGAACGTTTCAGTATTTGCTCAGCTCGCTCCCAACCGATTTCAATGTGCGATACATAAAAAGTGTGGTGAATTGGTAGAGCCTTTGGAAAGTTTCATTGATGAATTTCAGTAAGCTTAAATGAACCGAACTTTTACTCAGTTCGCTGTTAAATTCCATGTACGTATCCACTAGAACTGCCAGGTCGGACCGAGTGCTGGAGGAATATAAGAAATTTCTTGCCGCTCAAAGCTCGATTTTCTAAAGACTGAGACACGTTTCGGGTGGTCCCAATGCCACTGGGCATTAATTTCAATATTAGAATTTACCCCCACCCCATACTGCTCCAATCTAAACCAGGAATTTGAAATGTCAGAAATTCCTGTGTGTTAGGTTTTTGCCTTATGTTTGGAGGCGGAGCTTCGGGGTGTCACCGGGGAGTTCTCTATAACCTTTTCCTGAAGAAATACTTAATGTCTGGAAGTATTATTTTGAAATTACCCTTGTTTTTGGCCCCCGTCAGCTCGACAGCTGCCGACCGTTGGTATTCGACTGCTTGTTATTGCTCTGACATTTTAAGCGTTGACGTGACTTCTTCCGTGGTATTTGACTTTCCCAGTTACGTGCCTTGTTTTAGCGTATCTGTTCTAATGCAGTCATTAGGGTTTGTTATTGTGTTTTACTTCAGGTTTGCAATCACGCCAGCCACCCCTTCCGTTTCGTATCCATCAATTTAGTTGTTATTCGCAGAGATGGTAGTAGCACAGAGTTTTTCGGGCTAACTTCTTCTTCTTCTTCTTCTTCTTCTTCTTTTTCTTCTTCTTCTTCTTCTTCTTCTTCTTTTTCTTCTTCTTTTCTTCTTCGTCTTCGTCTTCTTCTTCTTCTTCTTCTTCTTGGGACTATTGAATTCGGGTCCGTCCGTCTGTCCGTCCGTCTGTCAGCATTTCGGATATGATGTCTTTTGTGCGATAGATCTCAGAAACTACTGGAGAGATTCCATTTAAACCTTGCATAGGGAAAGAATATAGGGTGTAGTTGTGCACCTGGGTATAGTTTTTGCCGGTCGCCGAAAAATGTGTCCAAAGGCACACGCCTGCGGGGGACTTAGTTTCACTGACATACTTGTTATTATTATTATTATTATTATTATTATTATTATTATTATTATTATTATTATTATTATTATTATTATTATTATTATTATTATTTCAATGTTTTGAAATGACACGTGTTTCTCCTTTCGTAATCAAAGTAATTATCACTAAAGATCTACATCAGCCAGCAGCAGTGTCTCTAGACAAGTTTCAAGTTTTTTAACCTATTGGCATTTTATCTGGCTGTTTCAATTTTTATCGCCCGATGACGTGTGGAGTTGCCAGGATGAATTGAAATCCAAACTTAATACTAAAGTAGAGCAAAAGTATAAAAAAAATGATTCCTTCAACAAATTCAGCCCGTGTTTTTAAATAGCATTCCTTCTGGAGGAATAAACATCCAGTTTCGCACGTACTCAAGCCCAGGGAAAACTGGACCTAGGCCTCGTTCTCAGTCTCGCCATTGAGCGGAGGACTTGCTTTAAGGCCTTAGGACATTGACGTTGTTTAGCATTTAAGTTCTTTTCTCAGCTCTCGTGTGTGCCGCCTTTTGGGGGGGGGGGCAAATTGCTAACTAACTTAGTAACCGATCAACAATGCAGCGTAATGCGTAAGTGGTGTGCGTAACATCTGACAAGATTTGCCTTTTTTTTCTCCGGCAATTTGGCCCCGATTGAAACTGCTAACATAAAAGGCGGGGTTATTGCATTAGCAGCTGCTTACGAGGCTGCCCCCTCTCAACAGAGCCCAGTCAGTTTTACGGGGAATCTCTCAGATTGTTAGAGGTATTGTCTTGAGGGGAGCGTCTATTTGATTTTAGTACTGTTGTATTAGCTTCCTGTTCGTTTGTGGAATGGCCCGAATTCTTTTATTTGAATGTTATCGGGTAGATGTTGTTTATTCGTGGAACTGGCAAAATTGGTTAGAATTATCCGATAGTATGAATGATCAGTGTAGAATATCAAAGAGGAACAAACAATTGATTCAAATAGAGCGATAAAATGGATTAAATTCTAGATCATCTTCTTCATCTGTAGAAATTGATTATCTCAGTGAAACAAAATTCTGTAAATTTTAATCTTATTTCAAATTGTTTTCAAATTTGGTCCGAACATTCTTTTCAGAGGGACTCTTGTTTTTAGCAATTTACTAAAATGCCCCAAATCAAGATAAGAGTACCAAGTTTTCCGAAGATACTGCACCAACTTAAGTTTGTGTTTTAGTTAAGTTCGTGCAGTGCACGGGGTACATGCCAACTGACCACCTACAGACTGACCACCGACAGACTAACCACCTACAGACCGACCACCGACAGACTGACCACCGGCGGACTGACCATCGACAGACTGACCACCGGCGGACTGACCATCGACAGACTGACCACCGGTCAGCTGCAGTTGAACTACGCAAATGTGCTCATGGACTCCCCCCCCCCCCATTCCCCCAACGCCCCCCCCCCCCCCCGAAAAACAATACTGATACCGTGCAACTTGGAATGGCTAGCTTTGGCTGGGAATAATGTCTCTCTACATTCAGATTTTTCATTTTATCAAGAAATACACACAGAGTAACGAATGATACGAGTTGCAGATTTGAGTTTATGAATATCTGTGGCAGTTATATTGTAGGAGGGATGGTAGTAGCGGTGAGGGAATTTGAATTTCTGCACGTTGAAAAACTGCCCTCATACGCCTCCGCCTACGCCCAGACTAATTCGTTAACACTTTCCCTATCGCTTTTCGTCCTGTTGACATTCCGCTATATGTTCACTGTTACGTGGCACTGTCGTAACGGTTGTATTTTCGCAAATAGACATGAGTTGCATGTAAAACCCTATATCAAGCAAATAAAAACGTAGTACTTTCTTCATGCCGGCAGAAATATGGCACTTTCGACTCAGTAAGTCTTTTTCGGAATAGACACACGATGCTCAGTCTCACTGATATATATTTCCTATGTATATACAGTGGAACCCACTTATCTCGAACTCGAATATCTCGAGCACTCGGTTATCTCGAACAAATTGCCAAGTCCCGATGTTTTTTCCTTGTATAAGTCTTATAAACTATTGGTTATCTCGATTTTTTTTATCTCGAACATATTTTGGGCTGAAAATTTTTCATATTTTTAACAGAATTTGGCAAAAAATGACTAGAACCTCATTACAAAACTCGAACTTCTCGAAGTTATTTCTTTATGATTTAAAGTTATAAGCACAGCAGTCAGATCAAACTTGAAAATATTGTTTGAATTGCTATCAATTGATGCCAGTACGTTGAAAAACGCAGACCCTGCGTTTGACAAAATCAACTGGCTTCTGGACTGGGTTGGGGCCCAACGTCACCAAAAAAGTGCACAGACATCAATCAAGGACTTCTTTCAGCCTTGTGATTAATGTTGAAAAGACTTATGTGATTTTATTTATGTACTTTGTGAATATCTTTAATGAACTTATTGTATTTTAACAATTTTACCGATTTTATGAATAAAATATGAATTGAATTTTGTTTCTTTTACTATTTTATAAAAGCTTTCTTTGTAAAAATCAATCAAGGCTATTAATATTTCATTAAACGTCATATTTTTTCACTAAATCAGACACTTAAACAAAACAAAAAACTAACATATCCACAAACATATGTAATACCATGTGCTTATTCAAATATCTAGGCTAAGACAATCATCTCGAATTCAAATTTAGTTCTATCGGATATATCGAACTTCGGATATCTCGAACAAATTTCGCTTGTCCCAGCGACTTCGAGATAAGCGGGTTCCACTGTATATGGAGAGAGTATCATAGTAGTTTTATGGCCATTAGTTTACGTTATTCTATTGTTATTTTAAATAATAGGGCGTTGTATAACTATGCTGGATTTTAAACCGAGATTGGAATCGATGTGAATTCTTCACTCGCATAGCAGCAGTGCAAACTCCTACTCGGGACAATGTCCCTGGGCATTCTAGATGTAGTGTAGATGAACTTTTCTTGGTTTCGTAATCAGAGTTGATGGAAAAGAAGACATAATGAACGCTGTGCTATTTTACAGACAGCAGCTTAACGCCTGTTGGCGCTCTGGTTTTTCCTAATTTGATAAGTGCAGTGATTGTGAGTACTGCTTTCTGAACAAAGAGATAAAAAGGTGAAAATGACCCTTCCACACGTCGGTACGTTTTCTATCTTTGAAACAAAGAGATGGGGCAAGTTTTGTCACTGCTGCGTACCCAACGACAGCCACTCTACAGTGTATGAAGAACAACTTGTAACGATCGACCCATTCTGTTTGTGTCATCCACAGGTGGTTCCAGTACAAGAGGCAGCAACAAATCGGATAAATCCGAGAAACCGAGTCAAAAGTCCACGCCGTCCCTACTCGACGAGTCAAGAAGCGATGAGTCATCGTCCGCCAAGCGAGACGGCCGGAAGAGAACTAGGCACTCCTTACAAGGCAGCGACAGCACGCCCAAGCGTCAGAGGCGGACATGAGTTAATACGTGCTCCCGCTGCGTACCTGGGGAGTGCTCGAGGGAAACATCACTTAATGCATGCTCCCCTTGTATGTCTGGGGGAATACGAAAGGAGGACATAAGTCTATGCATGCTCCCCTCGCGTGCCTAGAGTTTGCCAGAGAAAGAGTCGAATGCATGCTGCTCTGATGTGATCCGGAAGTGCCCTGGGAGGACATGAGTTTATGTATGCTCCCTTCGCGTGCATAGGGAGTACTCATGGTAGCCCCGGGCTTCTGAGCTCGCCGGTTAAAATATCGGTGCATTATATGTTTGGGGAGATGACGGGACGGGAGGGGAGGGATGTTGTATCTGCATATCATTGTGTGTAAAATCTGGCAGAACGTTTTAAACAAGCGTGATTAGAAGTTAGTCATGTGTTAGTTATATGATAGTGGTTCGACATGGCAGGTTAATATATCAATAAAGTCAATTTTCCATTCTTTAAAAAGCATTAAAAACGTTCTTTGTGAACATAGAAACTGATGACGCCACTGTGTTTTCATCAACAAGACGGAGTTAACAGCTTCTCCATTTACTCAAAAGCGGGAAACAGTGCCGGAAGTAGGTGACACCGCAGAACCACTTGTAAAAAAATCCAGGGAAAACTGTTGCCTTGACAACTGGAAATATCTTTTTAACTAGCAAATTCTCTCTAACATCAATAATTAGGAGGGTGACATGTAGTGTTGTTGTCAGTCCGAGGATTTGAATGTTACGCGAGGCGAAATCTGTCTGCTTTGAAATGCGAATATTCGCATGAAAAAAATGAACATAATGGACATTTCATATTCCACACTTTTGTGTCTTAATATGCTGCCTCGTGCATCGTACTTTCAAAATCAAGGGGCAGGGTCTTAATAACCGTAGGTTTTAACTCTCATTTCTCATTACTTTGTAATATTGCGGAGGACTATCACCTCCCCTATGGCGTGTCTCGCCTCGGAATCAGCAATTTAGTGGAATAGAGAGCCGCTGCCTGGATGTCTGTGAAAGACAC
Source organism: Protula sp. h YS-2021 (assembly GCA_949752745.1). Lineage (NCBI taxonomy): Eukaryota > Metazoa > Annelida > Polychaeta > Sabellida > Serpulidae > Protula > Protula sp. h YS-2021. Next base: position 23,371,025 of record OX457026.1, on the reverse strand, counting down.
AATATAGCCATCATACCCGGCATTCTCTTTGTTACTTTCAAATCCGCTGATTAAAATGGATTGCTGGCGTGCGACGGAGTGCTGTAAGATGCGAGCATCTCACGACATGGCTCTCTCCCAGGCCCAGTCGTTATTGTTCTTCTACTCCCAGACAGACAGCACTTCCCATGACTTATTATGGTTATTCTCGGAGCAAGTACACATTCTTAATAACACGCTGATCTGTCAGTTTTATTTCAGCGTCACATTGTGCAATGTCAACACTGTTTTCTTACAAAAATCAATTAATTGTTTTTCGCTTATCGTCAAGGGCCGGTATCAAAACTTATTAAATTAAGTACGCCCAGTGAGGAAACAAACATTTTGATCACTGTGAGTACTGTACCAGCCGTTCTAATTACTCCTATCGAAATCACTTGACTATCGTTAGGCTGTGCTAGTCTCAGCGCTTTAAGCCCGCCCATCGATCTTTTTTTAAATTTGGGTAGGAATGTTACCAAGGTGGTCCTCTACAAAGCTTTTATACTCTAAGCATTTTCCCATAGCTGGCCACATTTGGCCCCAGTTTCTAGAACCCTGGTTCGCAATTGTTTTCATACAATTACTTTCAGTGTTTTTCAAGTATAACCCTCTTCCAAATGCAAATTCATTATTGCGATCTGACCAAAATTGGCTAAATGGGAACACTATGGACTAAGGAAAAGAAAATGGTATTTTCTTTACTGTTTTAATTCGATAGCTTTCTAATTTAGTACAGCTGTTATCTAGATGACCCTCTTAGTTGCTTTTATGAATAATTTGGATTATGCACGAAGGGAGTGTTTGGATCACATCATGTTAAACTCTTAAAATAGTGGATGTAAACAAAATGCTACTGCTCCTACAGTTTGAGTCGATTATCGCGATGCCTGGACTATCACTTGCCCGAACCTCAGGGAAAATTGAAGAAAAATGTTTTAATTGCCCAACTTAAACACGCCCCCGACTATAGGTTATTATAATATACTACCACAACTACTGATAATAGTAATAATAATAATAATATTATTATTATTATTATTATTATTATTTATTTTAATGTTTTGAAATCGCAAAATTACCACAATATAAAAAAGAGAAGAAAATAAAATAAGAAAAAGTGAATGTTGAAGGTCATGTTAATATTAAATGTTGAATGGCATTCCTATACTACGTGTTGAGTCGTTTCTCAGTAGTGTCCCTCCTGTTAATTGTAGTGGGCCTAAAAAGACGTTATATAAGAGGTACCTTGGTGACCTTGACCTCCTCCGTCATGGTCAAGGTTAGAAACCGGAAGCTGACCATTATCTCAAAAACGGTTAGAAAACTGAATTTGATTATTTGAGACTACATTATATTTACTTCGATGTCCACGTTCAAGATTATAATTCGGAAGCTCACAGTTATGTGGAAACACCGAAAAATGTGTCTTTGACCAGATAGATTGTACCATTGCAAGTGGGTGCCATTTCGCTACGTGTAGCGAAATTCGGTCTAGTTGTAGACTGAGAGGCTTATACACGAGCATATGCGTCAGTGAACACGGTAAGGGTTTGTAACCTTGAGGAGTTCCGTATACAATGGTGGGTTGTCTTCTTGCTGGCTGAAAGCTTTTGAATGACGCATGATGTTAAAAAGAAACAGGACGGCTAGAAAATTGAATTGATATACGAGCCAATATAGTCCTGTGATTTAAACAAAACGTTTCTGTCTCGTTTACTTTCCCCCCCCCCCCCCGAAAAAAGCATCGTTTATTGAACTGAAATGTGGAAAGCTAATCAGTTCGGATAGCAGTCATTAGTGAGAGTGTATGGGTCTGGGTGGTTGTCATCCCGCACACCATTTTTCAGTTAATTTTAGACTTACTCTTTGAGATTTTTGCTAAGTTGAGTGGGTGGTTCTTCAAAAAAAAAAAGTACGGAAACTTGTAAAAGCAGTCGGAACAGGTCCGAGTATATCTGCAGCCTTGTAGGCTGTTGCACTTTTTTTTACAGATAACTTTTTCTAGGCATTGTAAAAGCCACGTGTATAAGGAATACGTCTAAGTTTCGTTTACTCCATTTTACTGATTTAAGTTTGCTTTTACGCAACGCAATATTTAGGTCTGTCTGTGCAGTTTATTAAGATTATCTTGTAAGTAGATCACAAATGTGCCCCGGAAACATAAATATAGAAAAGTTACAGCAGTATCCAACCCCATCCCCGCCCACTCACCAACTCACCCAAAGGAGGAGGGGGAAGGGGGTGCACATCTACAGAAAGCCAAAATCAAAGCCCGCTTTGGAAAGACAAGGATCTGTAATATAATGTGTAGGGGTGGAGCGCATAATGTGTCCTCAGGGCAATTATGGTGCGCGAAATATTAATGGCGAAATTAAAGAGTGCGAAATAGTCAAGTCATAGATGAAATGTAAATGTTGCACGGCTAAGGAAATTGCCGCGAGGCCATTCAAATGAACGCGAGAAAAAAATAAAATATACAACATGTACGTTTTGATTTTTTGTATAAGGATACCGTCATAAATTGCCGAATTCTTGAAAAAAAAGCCGAAAATAAAATTATTATTCCCACGTAAAGACGAGAGGAGTCAGGCCATTGCCCTTGGCCTACGTCACGCGATCTCTTCACTCTGCTGTGTTTCCTGTGCGTTGTTGTAACGGAATTACAATAAACATTGCGCTTCGTGATGGAATTAAACCTGTCCTCTATGGTTTGGAGTAATGTAAGTTTTGTTTGTTGAACAATTAAATATAAGGGGCCATCCATAAAGAACGTATGCAAAAATTAGTGAATTTTTGATTCCCCCCCCCCGTCCCCATGTACGCGCGTACGCAATGTGTTGTGCTATATTGAAAAAAATATCAGTTTGTTTTAAAAACCATAATGCCAATTAATCAGTGACAAATTTGAAAGTGTACATGCCAACATACATTAAAATGTGAATAAAACAGCCATTGCAGTAAAAAGAGTACAATGTTTAGTTTGTAAATCGATGTATTAGGCTATTTAATTACAAAACATATGTTTGAAAGATGTTAAAAAAAATGAATACGTACCAAGCAGCGAGGACCTCCCTCCCCCTTCCCTGTACGCAGTGCGTACGCACTGACCGTGACCCTCTTCCCCCATCTGTGCGTACGTACTTTGTGGATGACCCCTAAGCACTTTTGGTTGCAGGCTACAACGAGAAAATTCTCCGTATTTTTACCGTTAGCGTCACAAAAGGAACTTGTTTAGTTTAACATCCACAGTGTAGGTTTTCGCATTAAGAAGTAATTAGTTTCTTCCCCCTATTGGTTTAGCTCATGGGAATACGGGCAGGCGTTACTCGGTAACTCGGGCATACTTCGATATTTTGTTATATACACCAGAGCCCCCCCTCCCCCCCCCCCCCCGGGGATGAGACCACCCCAAATAAAGACCACTTTCCCAATTCACTGCATATAGAGAACCCTCGGAAATGAGACCACCCTCTGAATTAAGACCAGTTTTGACCTGTCCGAAATGTGGTCTTATTTTCAGGGTTCTGGTGTAAATAGTTGTATGTTTAAAAAATAATTATTATCTGCAGATGTTGGAATTAAATGTAGCTCTTAGTGTTACTATGTCTTTTGAGAATGTTCTGGATGGAAATATTCATTGGCATTTAATAAAATTTTACAAAAATAGCGTTCCGGTGGTTTTTTTTTTGCGGGTGGGGGGGGGGGGGGGAGGGTATGCTTGGCTTACAGAAGTGTTTTTTCACCCATACCGTGCCTACAGCAGATGGCGCCGGGGCTGGGGGGGGGGTGGGGATAACAGTAAGCAAAAAAGTCACCAATGAAGTTGGCAATTAAAGATGTAGCGAAGAAATACGTAAAATAAAACCGTTTTGTAGCAACCATCTTCAAGATCCGAATAAAAAGACACATATTAAACCCATTTTGTTGGGACCACGTTCAAGACACGAATAAAAAGACTTGCAGTAAAACTTGCTTGTAGAGCCCACCTTCAAGACCCGGATGAAAGGCGTATAGCGAAATCAGTTTTTGTGACCACCTTTCAGAATCGAGTGTAAAACGTGCAGTAAATCCTGCCTATCCATGACCACAAAAAGTACGATTCTGAACTCTCAGAATTCAAAACTGAGTATGAATTAGGAGGCAAAGGAAACAGGTACTTCTTGCAGATTTCGGATTTCACGACGTCTCATCACCCTCTATCAGTGAGCCAAATTTCATCACCGAGGTACCTCTGTCTTTCAGGCCCAAAGGGTCGAAAATAACCGAGAAATCGCTGTATCTCTAACCCCTTTCGAGGTAATGGTCAACTTCCGGTTTTTTACCTTCACCGTGACCCAGAAGGTCAAGGTCGGCGAGGTACCTCTTATCTTACATATCATCTTTTCTGCCCAAAGCGTTGAAAATGAGCTCAAAAGCGCCGTATCTCTAACCATTTTCGAGATAATGGTTATGGTAATGGTCATAGTAAAAATGTGGTTTTTATGTCTCCTCGTCCTCTATCTGGAAGCCAAATTTCATCTTTCTGTGTGAAATAGCGTAACCTAAAACAATTTTAAACAAGCCATCGTCGAAGGCGCAGACCCGAACCGACACAATAATCAGTGACACAGGACCTAATAGCAGTACTACTTGGGATGAGAAAAGATAGAGACGAGGATGTACAAACAACAACATTGTCGATATATGTACAGTGCATATTCGATAAATCGAAGTATTCGATTACTTCAATCGGATGTGGTATAAAATGCATATAATGTGGTCAAGCGCAAAAAATTAAAAGTTCCCGCATTTTTGTAATTTTCCGAGAAACCCAAAAATAATGCTTCGTCGCACAGATCCACTACTCGGTCTACTATGTGCAAAAGGAAATTGAAATCGGTTGAATGGGGTGTCGCAGATATACCGCGTACAAACTGAATATAATAAGGTAAAGCGCAAAAAATTTCAAGGTCTCCGAATTTTTTAATTTTTCGAGAAATCCAAAAATCACGCTTCGTCACACAGCTCCACTACTTGGTCTTTCTAGGCGCAAAAGGAAATTGAAATAGGTTGAATGGTGCCGGAGATATGGCGCGAACAAACTGCATATAATGAGGTCAAACGCAAAAATTTTAAGTTTCCGCATTTTTTTAATTTTTCGAGAAATCCAAAAATAACGCTTCACCGCACAGTTCCATTATTTGTTCTTTATGTGTACAAAACGAAATTGCAATCGGTTGAGCAGTGCCAGAGATATAGCGTGTACAAAAATCAAACGGACAGACAGAAGAACGGACAGACAGACGGACAGACTAACAGAAGTCAATCCTATAGAACCCTTCGGGCTCGCCCGGTTGGAGTCTAAAAAGCACTATATATATGTAGAGAGAGAGACAGACAGACAGACAGACAGAGAGGGAAGGGGAGGGAAATATATACCCTTTAGCAAATGGGAAAAACTGAAACGCTGCAGTCAACATGCACACACAAGCTGTAAGCGCTCTCACCGTGTACAGCTGGGCGATCAACATGCCTCTGCTGATATCGTCCCAGGTCCATAAACTACGCGATCAAAGCGTTTGCATGTCTTATAAACGGCGTGAATGGCAAAATTTCAATGTCAATTTTTGCATATTAAATTTTAATGAATTTTTTTAAAAAATCAGCTGGACCAACTACACATGCCACAATATGTCTGTGCCAAATTTGGTTGCTCTAGCCCTAGCCGTCTCAGAGGAGTTTGCGTGACAAGGTTTTCAAATTTCAAAATTTAATGTCCATTTTTGCATATAAATGTTAATGAATTTCTAAACAAAAATGAGCTGGACCAACTAGACATACTATATTATGTCTCTGCCAAATTTGGTCTTCCTAGCCCTAGCCGTCTCCGAGGGGTTCGCGTGACAAGGTTTTGGCGAAAAAAATTAATTTGGTGGAAACATTTGAACGATTCGTACGAAAGCAATAAAATAGGGGATTAAAAATCCCAACTTTTAACTAGCCAGGTCGTTTACAGCGTTTATCCTTCAAATCTTTTGTTATTTAGTATGTCTGCCCGACCAAAGGGAGACATATAGTGTTTGTACGTTCTGTATGTGTGTATGTGGGTCGGTCTGTTGTGAACACATGTTGTGTGTAAGATATCTCGAGAAAGAAAAGCCGGGTCGACTTCAAACTTAACCTGTTTATTCCTTGGATCGGTCGAACGGTTCTTTCAACTTTTGACGCATGTTACATTATAACGGAAGGCGTAGAGTAAGGTGGGGCAAGACGCCCATGCGGGGTTAAAGGCCCACTCAACGTTATTTTGAAATGTGTTACTTTTTTCACTCAAAATCAAAACTGATCGAAGCGCCACATGACGAAAGCACATGTCATCTAAATAAAACCACAACAGTGGCACAATGTTGCAAGTAAAGACATTATTTAATTTTAGGGGTCAAATTGATAAGAATCGGAATTTTTTGGGAAGCCATAGAAGTTTTTATAGGTTACAGATTTTAGGGTAATATCATGAAATTAATAAGTGGCCTTGCTGTTTCTAAAAACATAACAGAGTGTAACCGATGATAGGCGATAGTAATTTTTTGAGATGATATTCACAGTGTACCCTTCGGGGGGCACCCGTGGGTCTTTTGCCCCAGGTATGGGGCAAAAGGCCCCCTAAGGGCAAAATTTTTTTATTCAGTTTTTCATGAAAAGTAAAAAGTTTTAATAACTGATTCACTATTTCAGAGGTAGATGGATTTGAGGTTGAATACCAACCAAAAGATAAGGAACATATCTCAACTCAATAAAATTTTATAGCAAATCGCGCTTAAGGGGGGCCTCTTGCCCACCTTACTCTATGACGCCATTACGTAAAAATCTTATGTGCGAAATTTTTCTGCCGCTCAACATCGGAGAAAGTTCAAACTTAGTGGAATTGTTGCTTAGCAGATCCGAAAGATTCTGTCAAATGCAAGGAGTGGGTGCAGCGTATGACGTCATCACGTAAAATATGCACATAATTTGGATAAGATCTGGTGTACAAAATATCTTGATAGCGGAAAGTCGTATGAACTTCAAATTTTGTATGGGTGTTCCTTGGGTCAGTCGGACGGTTATGTCAACTTCTGAAGGGTGTAGAAATTAAGAAGGGCGTATGACGTCATTGCATTGAAATCTTATATGTGTGCATTTCTCAGCCGCTGAACATCGGAGAAAGATAAAACTTGGTGGGAATGTTGCTTACTATATCAGAAATATTCTTTCAATTGTACCCGGACGTCGTTGGGTAAAAAGTCTCGATAGCGGAAAATCTGATCGTCCTAGAATACTTGAACGCATGAGCTGCACAATTATCGATCGCTGATTAGATTTCGTGTGGTATGACTTTTTGTTCATTACCGCTTTTAGCTATTAGCACCTACAGCTATTAGCGTGTTTTCATTTGGCTGTCAAGCTGTTCCGCATATCGGAGTAATTACGTAACGCTCGCAATGTTTGTGCATTACCTCGAACTAACTTTCACTTTTAAAGTGGGTCATCGTATACATTGTATTATGACAAGCAGCATACTATTTTGACACAAAAATTCGGTAACAGTTTCCAAATAGAAGCTCCGATGCTTCTATTTGGAAACTGCTTCCGAATAGAAGCCCCCGTGGCTTCTATTTGCTTTCAATATGAGATGCTCAAAATGTCGAGTTTCCGTCGAAGCCCAGGACTTCTTTTTGAAAACTCCCGGTATACCTTATGGCCATAACTGCACTTAGTGTACAAACCGTTACCTACCATTGGCTGGAATGGTTAGGGTTGCCTGTAGAGTCGTATCTGAATTAGATAGCTGGGGAGGGGGTTGGTTAAGGCTAGCAAAAAAAAGCTGTTTCGATAAACCAATTTGTAACTGCCACATTCAAAATCCGGATAAAAAGACGTAAATAAAACCTGTTTGTAGTGACCAACTTCCAGTTTAGGATAACAAGACGCACGGTAAAACCTGCGTTCTTGACATTCTTTCAGACCCGAATAAACAGAGTGTGTATAGTAAAACTACTTTACTGTAACGACCGGGATTAAAAGGACGTTCAATAAAACCTGTTTTAGCGACCACTATCTGGAACCGGACAAAAAGACGTACAGTAAAACCTGTTTAGTGACCACCCCCCCCCCCCCTCCCCTAGACCAAGATAAAAAACCTGAGCCTAAACATGTATAAAAAAGAGGACTGAAATATCCAAGAATCAAGTTATGTACCCTACCTTGCTTCAAAAATTGGATAGAGGTGAAACACAACCTGACTACTGGACACATGGGATTCATTTATATACAGTGAAATTTTTTATTATTCTGCAAATGGCACACACTTGTTCAACTTAAACTTTGTGAAAGGGCTGTCGGGGAAAAATGGAAAATGGCATTTTTTGTTTTCAGAAATAAAAAAATAATAGGTGTCGATTGAAAGTGCGTGATATAAGCCTGTACTCTTATGTTTTGTGTGCACTGGTCACTCTAGTTTAAACAGTGTCTATGACTAAACTTAGTTTAAAGAAAGGGAAGGCTGTTCAAAATACATCAAAATACTCCGCCTATAGATTCATACATCTGTCACAATGTTTACCAAAACCTATACACTGGTATTAAATCAACGAGGTGTTGCAAAAATGTCACACGTAAACAAGTAGTAAACTTGTTATGCAATTTCTTGTTCCATTTAACGGACTAGATTTCAACATTTGCTTAAATAGTAACGGATATAGGTACATAAGTCCGTGTTATATATAGTTCCGATCAAATATATGCAATTATAACACTCTCCGACTGGCCATACACTTTCGTAATAAACAAATGATGAGTAAATTTTGCGTTGTCTAACCGCGTAGGATACTTTACTCACCACGTTCACTGGAGGGTTACAGGTTTTAAGCCAACTAAAGCTTTTACACCAAAAGTCTTTTAACGAAAGTTGCCCGGTAACACACAAGCGACACCACAGAGCATGAAAGTATCTGAGAGGTAAAAGGGGTTTATTTCTGCTCTACGATAGAAATGTGTGTGTTTGTGTTTTAATAGTGGTAGATCATGAGGCTGTTGTGCTTTGTACTGGATGCGTACATTTGTGCAATCGCGTGTCCAAATCCAGTACAAAGCACTAAGCCCCATGTTAAATTCTAACAAAGCACCCAGCCCCTATATTAAATTTCATACTCAAATGTAACAAAGGTGTCGAAAGGTCTCTTAGATTCAGCACCAACGAATGGTGGTGCTGTAACTTCATTTAGGTTCAATACCGGTTTAATCGTTACAATTTCATAGTATGGAAAGTACCTAGACCTATAGTTGCTTTAAATGACAAATGTTTATTTTAAACTTAAAAGTGATACACGGATTACGAGTTCACTAAGATTTTTTAAACAGAGAGTATAAGAAGACGGTTTCGTGTTTAAATTTGCAAAACACAGTTTAAGAATGGATTTAGCAGAATGAATGATAGTAACAATTCTGTTTAAGGCGAAACTACATGTGAAATTTTCACTCCTCGCAAACTACAAAGTACTTCATATTTTTACAGAACAAATTTAGTTTTCGACAACACCTAAATAAATTTTAACATGATCCCAACGACAGTAAAACTTTACTAAATCTATCAAAGGTAAACCACTTAGAATTAGCTGAACAGATTTTGAATATTTCAAAATGTACAAAAATATACTAAATATCAAATTAACAAATAAGCAGTTTATTAGTAGTTCCAACTAGTTAATAACATAAACAGTTTTCCAAAAACATGCAATAATATGGTATTTTTTTAGCGTGGAAGATGAGAAGAGATTATAAAATAGTATGCAATTAACTGGTATATGCGATTAACCGGTATGCGCAGTTATCCAGTATAAGGGATTAAATGCTGGTGAACTACCAGGTTTCACCTGTGGTCTAATTTAAGAGTAGAGTTGTAACTTAAAAACTATACTTCTGGACATTTCTCTTAATATTTAGTTTGTTTTTAGACTTTCCCATCTGTATGTACCATTCGATACAAATAATAGCAGTGAATATATATCTTTAACTTTTATTGTTGAAAGTCATAGCATAGAATATTGATGTGACTGAAACTTAAAGGAATCAAAATTAATCTAACCATCTAGCAGAAGACACTGCACCTCTACTTCAGTTAATTTCTCAGTCACAGTTATTTTAATAATATCATCCTGGATGGAATAAGTTAGCGTCTTTGGAGTTCTCCGATCTATAAATTCTAATTTCATTAACTTCATGAACTTTCCGGGTCTCGCAATTTTAGAAAGATGTTGATTTTTTTTTAAAATATGCATTAAAACAGCGTTTTCCGTCTGATGTATTGTCTGTAAAATGTAATTTCCAGCAACGTTTCTTTGGGTATAATAAGGGAAAATATCATTCAGTAATATCTGCATTATAAGCCCAAAACACTCATTTAAGCACCACACAGATTTGATCAAACATTATTTCTCCCATAAACCTGTCTTCTAGGCCTTTAGATCATAATATAGCCTAGAATCATTTGAATTATTCAACAAAAAGTGGCAAATATGAAAAAGTATTACCGATGTGGTATTAACCTTTTAGGACCCCTTATTTCTCTAATGCTTTGGAGTTACATGCACCACTTGTGACACTGGAAATGAAATATTATTATAAAGTTCCACTCAAAGACAAGACAATGAGGATGTAAAGCAACTCGATTTAACTCAGACAACGACTATTTATACGATCTTGTTTAAAACAAACGAAATGTATTGTATTTTTTCTCATTGTATTGTTCATGTGATGTCTAAAATGAAAGTGTCCAAAAAAAAGGGAGATTATTATTAGTAGTTTATTTATCGCTTTGAAATTGTCAGTAACATCGCCTTCACAAACATGAATAACAACTATTTGTGTATAGTACATGCAGTGGTCTTTCTGATGTCATGATTTTCTTAAGGCTTTATGACGGAGTAGTCATGTTAAAAATTAAGACCTATATGTTGTCTTATTATATTATTTCACAAGCGAAATGTTCAACATTTGACAGACATTAAAAGTTAAAAAGCAAAACTCATTTTGGCATGCGCTCCTCAATGACTCTTAAGTTCGACCCCCCTCCCGGCCCCTTAATAAATTGGACTTATCAATACGTCAAATGTTTTATTTGGACAATTTTTTTCTAATGAAATTGTCATGCCATTGATATATTAGCAAATATCACAGCTTGAATTCGCATTTATACATCGTGTACATCTGCTTGGTTATGTTGGCTCAACGGCTTTATTAATTTAACGGACTAGCACTTTTTCTCTATGCAGGCAGAGCTTGCGTAATGCTCATAAGCTGTGCTGTTTTGCTCAACCGTGGCATTTTAAGCACGAAAACAAAAAAACGAAAACGTAGACGAAAAAAGGCGGGAAGCACACCCTTAGATCAAGTTCTACATAAGCACAAAGTTTTGTGGTCCTAAGGCCTGAAGTGTCAGAGAAGAAGCTGAGACAGGAAAATTAATTTTAACTGTCAAGAAAAAATAGCCCAACGGGTGCCCAAATTTATAAAAAAACTTGACCAAGTCAAAGACTTGTAAAATGCTAATAAGGCCATTTCAGCATCTGAATGAAAGACTTTTGTTGAGTGAAAGTAACAGTTGGTTGATATTGTAAGGCTGACTTCTAATCGAATAATAAACTATTAGCATGGCGAGCACCTTAGAACTGGTTGTAAATATTTCAATGAAAAGAAGTTTTTAAAAATGAAAATGTAATAAATTTGTATCCATCAAATTGATTCTCTAGGCTACTCCTAGAAACAAATTCATTAGCTAAAATACAAACGGTTTTAGCTTACTGTACATTTTTATTACAATTTCCTTAACACTGAAATATACGTCTACCTCATGTATAATTATTACACTTGGGGATTTTCAATCCCTATAATTTATTGAATTCAAACGATTCGGTAGAATGTTACCATATGATTCCTTTTTTGCCATAACTTTAACTCATCTTAGGTGTTAGGGCTAGGACGACCAAATTTGGCAGAGATATGTACATGTTAGATTTAGCACGTTATGTTCGTTTTAAGAAATGTAAATCCAGTTTAATAAACTGCAAATACCTTTAATAGATGCGCATCATAATTTTCGTCATTATATATCTGCCTGCATCGAAATTTATAAAACGTGTCATTTCCTTGCTAAGAGAAAGGAAGTAAAAAATTCAGAACATTATTCAAATCTAGAGGTAATGCTTGTTATTAATATCATTGAGATAAGAATAACTTTTCTACAAATATCAATGCTGGGATTAATGATTAAGTGTAACACGATTTAAAATCAGAACAGGAAACCTAAATGAGCCATATTTTGTTACCTTTTGCTGACATACTTCGCAATAACGTTAAAATATGTCCTTTGTTTTGGTTAGTTATGGTTATGGTCCCTGTTTCATCTAAACTGAAATTATTAATATTAAGTGCTCTTTCATTTAAATGAAGTACCAGCATCACCATTTATTACTATTAATTTATAATGCACATACAAACATTAATGTTCTCAATGACATGCAAAGAAAACATTCAAATAAGACTATTCTTAATTTTGTCATCTTTATAGTAATCTGTGGTTCTTTACGACGATGCTCCAAAATTTGTAATTTTGTGATAAATTTGCGCTTTATGATGTCTTTTTTTTCTTTTGCAAATTTGTTTCCTAAAAACACAGAAGTAATACCTCTATAGATAAAAAAGTATCATAAGAGACTTTCTAGGGAAAAAGTCGAGAGCAAATGTCCATTTAACAATGAAATAGACGAATGAGATATTTTAGGGAAATGCTAAAAAATGCGTGTTGATTTTGCAAAACATGTTCTTTAAGACCTGACGAGGCATATTATTTGGGAACCTAAGGTAATTTATCTTGTGCGTGGAGTGGGATGGTGATAAATGGCGATCTGTAAGTAACAAATGGGCACCTTTGTAAATAAATAAGATAAAGTTTTAACTTGGGTAATTATTGATGCAGCACGTGATTAATTTACAAATCACTATATCTAGTATAGCGCCTGGGCCATTTCGATCAAAGTTAAGATGGCTCAAGCATGATTCGAAAAACATAAAAAACAATAATGATTAATGATTTAAGTATTAAGAAATACCTATAAATATTTAATACTACTTTTTTCGTCCATATTTTACTTTAACTAGAAATATTTCAGTCTAGACATGAATGCCCCGGATAAAGGTTGTAAAGGAAAAAAATAAACAAAGTTTAACATGTGTTATCAGCATTAAAAGTAAAATGACAAGACAGTAAAATATGGTCCGCTTCAGAAGTAATCCATCCATAACTTTTCTTAGCAAACTTTGCATGATGTGGGCGAAGAGTGCTATTAAGAAGCATATGATACTGCGCTACAACAGGAAATTCATAGTTTATTGATGAAAATGCACTCACCTCGAGTTTCATTAAAATATATTTACAGACTCTGTCTGAGTTGTACCTAAAGTCCAGCAGCAGGAGATTATCTATAACTGCACCATATTTCATCAAAAAGATTACTTTTTAGTTGATATTGTCCATAAGGCCTACACATATGAAGGTATGAAAAGTGAAAAATCTAAAAATGCAGCATTTGCCTGATCACCAAAATACAAGCAGCCCTGGAGGTCCACAAAAATACTCACATCGAGTTCCATCACAATCAGTTCACAATATGCACAGTCACATATACAACAGTGTTGTAGATTAGTCCAAGATGACCTTGTATCAACCCTAGAGATCATCTGTATGAACACTCAATTGGAGTTTTATCAAAACATGTTTATAGGCTTCAGCACAGTCGTATTCACAAGGGCAGCGTAATGCACGCACGGACAAACGGTCAAGTCAACAATCTATGCCCTAGCCTAGTCAGATCGAGGCATAAAATGTTATTAAAGAAAAATTTTTTAAAATCAATGACTCGAGTTTTCGAGATAGGCCAATGGGCCATCTGGGTTGAAGTTGAGATGGTCCGACTCAATTTGAGATGGCTATTGTGCCATCGTTAATTTCGCACTTCATATCGTGACATTTTTTTAAAAAGAGTGAAGGATTATTTGCCTCTAGATCTTGTTCTATGTTTTTATGATAAATTTTCAATTGTGGCCCTGAAATTATAATACTTCCAGCAATCCAATCGTGACATAATGTATCACTCAGTTTTATTAGCCGTATACAGTAAGTAATTTTTAACACTTGACTTAGTCAAGGCTTATATGAATTTGTGCGGGCACCCGTTGGGCTAATTTTTCTTCTAGACAGTAAAATATATGCTTAAACGCCATGCGAACACAACTGATTTGAGAATAAATAAATACAGTGCATTTAAAAACAAAGTAACGGTTGAGCAAAACAGCACAGCTTATGGACGTTAGGCGAGCTCTGCCTGCATAAAGAAAAAGTGCTAGTCCGTTAAATCAATAAAGCCGTTGAGTCAACATAACCAAGAGATGAACTTTACAAGTCGCATACGTGATGCGCCATAATCTCTCTACATAGGTGTATTTCGGACTATGCGGCTTGTAAAAAACTTAATGTTGTTCAAGAAACAATAAGCCCTTCAAAGAAATATTTTTAACTTTTAATGTTTGTCAAGTGTTGAAGATTTCGCTTGCAAAATGCGGTTCTAGTATATGAAAGTCATTAAAGTGCTATGTTCTCATTTTTTGTTATAAAACGTAACAAGGCAGGTGCTTCTAATGAATTCTTTTGAGTTTGAAATTTTTCAAGTAGATAATTAATGGGAACAAAATAGGCTCTATTAAAACCCTGGACAGAGAATGCAGCCAACTTGACAAACTGTATATAGGGTCCAGGAAACTTGTGTTTTTAATTCACATCAGGGCAAAATAGTTTTTGTATTACAAAATAGGGATATCGTGCAATCATAACGTTGGAGACAAGTTGAATAATATACACTCTTCAAATACCAACTGTTATTATCCAACAATCTTAGTAGTTCTGGAATACCCTATCCAACATTTTCCAAATTCTTAATAATTTTTTCAGGTTGAATATCATTTAACATTATCTCATACAACTGTCGCTACTCTGTGCATGGTAATATATTCTGCTAAAATATAAAAATAGGAAATAGTGAAGGTTATCCGCAGAGTTTTAAAGTTTAAGCTAATTTATATCGTAGTGGTGATATATATATATATATATATATATATATATATATATATATATATATATATATATATATATATATATATATATATATATATATATATATATATATATATATATATTTATATATATATATATATATATATATATATATATATATATATATATATATATATATAAACAGTCTGCATAAACTTGAGAGATTGCTGTTAACCCGGTATCTACTGGTAATGCTTTGAAAACATGAGAAACATGTTTGTGTCCAGCTCAGATCACTACAAATTAGTAACTGTGCTGTAAATAAAAAAATATCATGGAATCTTGATTGTTCTGAGATACTCTATTCAAAACTTCTTCAATCTGGACTATGCAGAGCGAGTATTGTATTACATTATCTGGTACAAATTTCTTTACATTTACTTAAATCACACTCTTGAGTTGCCTTTAGCCATCGGGATCTTCTATATCTTTTCTTCTTATTTTCTTAATCATGGGAATAAGACAGTTCTTAATCCTTTAAATGTCGTTTAATTCTTTCATGAATTTGTCTGATATTTAATAGAAAAAGATAACTGTAAGTACGTCAGGCTTTCCTCTAGTTGCCGTAATAAGCCTTTTCTCCTGTCTATAAAATGAATCCAAATCTACTATTTTGCTTTTATTCATCTTAGAGCAGTTAGTGCTTGGGGGGATAGTCCTCATAGGGGCCCACCATCGTTTTGATTACATATGGGACAGTTCTTTTGCAATACATTAACTGTTGTTGTGACTTTTTTTCCACTGATCATTGTAACTGAGAACTGCAAAGGGATCCTATTTCCTGTTTTCACTCTATATTCAAATTAGACTTCTGTTCTTAAGTACAGTAGATTGGTTTATATTTCCTAGAATCAGATATCCATCTGATTCTAGGAAATAACTCTAAAGTCTTTGGGCGATAATGTTAGTAAATAAAGTCAGAATGGTGGCAAAGTGAAAGAAATGCGAAATTGAAGTGAAATATCAATTTAGCAGTCAAGTTTGGGCAGTCACATGAAACCTCACATAAAAATCAAGCACCAGACTAGTAATACAATTAAAACGATATTGCGTTTGCAGCTACAGCAATTGCTCTCCAAAATGAAAATCTACAAATTTCACTTTTGCACTCCTTGTGCTTAATGAAAAGGCAAAAGTTTTGTCATAAATTCCTTTATTGCCCATGTCACTGAATTTGCGGGGTTTACCATAAAATTGTTTTTGTTGGTTACGCAAAATTAATATAGTTCATGTTAGCAGCGATTGATCATGGTATTTTGTCATATTTTATTGACAATATAATTGATTTAAAAGCAAAAGTCTCACTTATCGTCTCCATCCGAAATAAGTGGTCACAGATAAAATCCTCATTTCTTCCTCATGCAGTTCATTTATGCGAAACAGCACAGTATCTTGCTGTTATTGCGCAGGAGAAAAAGAAACGATTTAAAATAGTTTAATAGACCACACTGTGCATCAGAGGATCGGGAATTTTTCCCATTTTTTATGAAGAGTTAAACCATATCCTTATTTCCCGATGTAGTGCTAACTGTATTTTACGTCTTTTTTACCAATTCTGGATATCGGATGGTCCAGGCGCAGCAGATGGATCCAACGATCGGTGGAACTTCAACAGAATTCCCGATTCTTAACCGTTCTTCAGTTTGTCTCATAACTTCAAAGAAGTTTTTGCCGGCTTTGCAATTCAATAATTTTAAAACAGATTTAAAGCATATATATTCAATTTTTGTTGTAAAGTTCCTGTTGTTCTTGAGTATGTATTTTAACAGCTATTGTCTGCCTCCAAAGAGACCCTTTTCCTGTTCACATTACAAATTGTATATATGCCGGATGTTGCTCAAGAAAAATACAGCTAATTAAATTCATAAAGTGTTGATATTATGACATTATTATTGTTGGATTCAACAAGTTTTTTGAAACAAATATGAAAATGTATAAATATTTTTTAAAATATAAGAACAAAGTTAAGATATTTCGTCGGGAAAAAGTCAAACCACTGGAACTTTAATTTAGAAATAAATTTAACTACTTTCTTAATTTTTGTGGACTAAAGAATAAACTTTTATACAGTGCAGCCATTGCTATACTGTGGTTATCATAGAATGACTGCTGTTCGATATTAGGTATATATTCAATAAAAGTGAAAGAAGCATGAAGTGTTCAAATAAATTTTCTGAACAAATCAAACAGCAGTTATTTTAAACCGAGTAGTATGCAAATAGCGGCAGTTCGTTCTTTTATGTTGTATTCTTAACGCACCTGCTAACACGTTAACAAAATTCAAGCATTAGACGAAATATTGTTGACATAGGATCTCATAATTTATTTATTCATTTTCTGGTTGTTACTCACGAGAACTACCGCTTCTTGACCATTCTTCGGTTTGTCTCACTTCTTCAAACGTGCTTTATGCCGGTTTTGCAGCTTGATAAATTTTAAAGCATGAAAGCTATTCAATTGTTCTTGTAAAGTTGTCCTTCAGTAGGTTTAACATGTTTTATTACATCCATAAAAGACACCATTTCACACCAGCTCACATGGATATGCAATGCCCACTTTTATATGTGTCGGATAGTAACCGAGAAAAATAATTAATTGGGTTAATAATATATAACTATGACATTATTATGAACTTTAATTTAAAACTTAAATTTAAACTTAACTACTCAATCTAATGAGCATTAGACGAAATTTTGTTGTCGTGGAGTCTCATCATTTAATTATGTACTTTCTGTTCGAACTATTATGTAGCGATATAAAGGACGTAGCACTTTTTTAGAGAAAAAAGTCTTCTTATTCTATTTTTCTTGATCATAATTAGTAATCAAACTCCAAATTTGGAAGAATTATCTATTTTATAAAACAGTTTATTTTAGGATTTCGATAATAAAAGCAATGATGCTAGTTACACAATGCACTCTTGTGGCACACAGATTAATGTTTATTGCATTGTATGCGCATGATATTGACTGTGTACATAATGCAACTATTCAAATGCAACGGTGCAATTCTTTTCAAACCAATGTAATATGAGGATATCTAGGAATGCGCGATAATGCAGGTGCATCTGCCAGTTACTAGCCTATGTCTGGCGCTATCTGGTTGGTTTACAGACAGGTTGTTGCCGTGATTTATTCGTCAGAAAACTAAGGAATGGACTAAATAACATAATACATTTAAGTCTATGTATTTCTTTATATCGATAAAGTTTGAAAGAACAAACAAACGTGCCTAGATTTGTTATTCCATTAAGATTTAAATGTTAGTAATAACATTTTTATAATTTTTCTCACTTTTTACTGTTCTTCATTATTCTAAATTTGCGTATTAATATCATTCAGGGTATGTTCCCATCATCCTTAATCTCATATTCGAAGCGCAGGGCAAAGCAGTTCAACAGGTGTGTACCAGCAACACAAACGCAAAAATAAGTTATAATAATTAGGCCTTGAGTGTGACAGGGAACACTACAAGGCTACTTAATAGATCATTTAATAGCCGTGTAAAAGTACGACTCGAACCATTTTAAATATTTTAGACGGCTTTGTACAATCATATAATTCCTGGCATCAAACGAGGAAGAGATCCAAAAGACCGAAATCCCTCCAACACCTCCTTCCTTTCTGGTAAGATGTCATCACACAAGATTGACCGTTATTTATTAAATGACAGAATTTCTATGTTGACTGACTGCGGTTCTTTCTCGATCCAGCGATAACTTATTTTGATTTTGATTGATTAAAGATCATTGGCATCTTATAAAGGGAAGATGGAACAGGTGCAACATATTAAACATTGTTTCCATATGTTTTATACAAATTAAGTTGGTTTTGCATGTGAAGAATGGCGATGCAGTGAGCGATGTCAGGTGGTTAATAATCGTGGTGTTGTACCTTAAACGCTGTTCTTGTGACGTAGACGTGGAAATGCCTTATTTAAGTTTGTAGTTTCTATGCTGATATTATATTCAGGTATTAAAATAATCAACAATACCTTATTTGCTAGCTAATAATTATTTTGAAAAAAAAATTCTCATAGTTCTGTTCAACTTATCAGATTACATGAACACTATTTTCTATTTTCATAAATAAAAATCCTCCTTGCACTCTTATAGCGTTCACATAAAAACTACATGATTTTATATTAATATATTAATGTGTGACTTTTTCATTTCCAGCCACTTTATTTTGTTCAGGAAATGTCAAATGCCGCTGGATTTAGCGCCGTTTTGGGAAAACGGTTAACAGCCTAACAGCAAAGCTTTGAGACATAACAACAGGGCAGGAAGACGGAGTGAGCTGTATTAGGTGACTTTGTGACACTCAAACTATATCATCTTATAGTTGTTTCCAAAGTAATTCAAAAGATGATCCCAAATCTCTTCACAATTTTGTGCTTTGTATACAGCAAAACAAAACATAGATTTTTTCACATTGGAAATAATATAGTAGTTCAAAGTAAAGAGAAAAGCAACATCCCAACGATGATGTCATATGATTAAATATTCACACCCCTCAGATATATTGCAACTAGAGTGGCCAGTGTACAGGTTTCTATCACACACTTTCAATCAACACCTGTTTTGTTTCTTGTTTTGCAAACAAAAACAAATGTCTCCCCAACTAAGCCAATAATTCCCTCAATATAATCACAATTCATTGCCAAAAATTAAAAAAATAAACAAATCTCGAACGCCAGTGCTCACCATCATCTCAAACACTTTTATTAACCAGCCGTTGCCTTTTTGTTTTTGTATTACAATCAGGTACTATTTTCAAAATAATAAGATTTTTACCTCATATATATGTATCTTATTTGCCCAGAAGTCGGGTTGTGTACCATCTTTATCCAGCTGTTGAAAGCGGGTAGAGGGTATACAACTTGACTTATGGGTATCTCAATCCTCTTTTTCCATATAAGTCCAAGTACATGAGAGTTCATGAGTCTAGAAGGTTGTCACTACAGTCAGATTTACAACTTTTTATTTTGGTTTGGAAGGTGGTCACTAAAAAGGTTTTACTGTATGTCTTTTATATAAGTGTCTGAAACGTGGTCGCCGAAATAAATTTCACTGTGCATCCTTTATATGTGGGTTTCAAAGTTTGCCTTTGCAGTAATTTTACTCTACGTACTTTTTCATCTGGATCTGGAAGGTATCCAAGATAGGAAGGTATTACGATACGTCTTTTTATCCGAATCACGAAGCTGGTCATTACAAACAGATTTTATTTCACGTTTTTTTTATCTGAGTCTTGAAGATGGTAGTTTCAAATATGGTTTACCACAGGGTTTGTTGGTCATCTAATGTAGGCACCACTCATTAACTACAACACCTCCCTGAATCACATGCGTCATATTTCTTAAGATAAACATAAAACTCAGGTGTTTAACTTTCCGACATTCTGTTAGAGGTGGGGCACCTAAACTCTGATAATACATTTCAACTGACCCCTGACTGAGTGACATGTTACATAATAGCTGTAGAAGAGTAACACACACGAAAAAGTCAATTACACACGAAATGTAAGAAATAGGCGTGGATCGATAGGTGTGTTTCAAACCTGTCTAAAGAATGCAGAAACACTGGAGAATCTTGTGTGAAAAATATGCTTAGTTAACAGAAGAACCGAAAAAACGAGAAAGGCGGCGAAACCGGAGGGGAGAGGTATTAGATTCAATGACTGCAAAGTACATCAAGCCATACTTTTTACGCAAGGACACCTTTCTTAAAATTTCATGAGCTAAATATTTAACATAAACTGTGAGATCTCTCCAATTAATAACGACCCAGCTTTGAAGTCGATCCGACTTTCCGCTATCAAGATATTTTTTACCTGGCTTTTCTACCTGATAATGTCATATGTCATTTTTGTTCTTTTTCAAAGGCCAACAACTTTACCTAAATCTTTTGAACCTACTAAGCAACATTTCCTCCAAGTTTCAACTTTCTCGGACCATCAATACCTGAGAGATCTTATACACAAAATTTTAACGTAATGATGTCATACGCCTTTCTTGATCTGGTTACACCCATCAAAAAGCCTTTGAACTGAACCCAAAAATATTCCTGTAAAATATGAAGTAACAGAAACATTCATGTAAAATATGAAGTCGATACAACTTTGTGTTATTGAGATATATTGCACACAAGATCAAGTTCACAACATATGCATATTATATTTGATGGCGCCATACACCGCACGCATTCCTTCTACTCACGACAAAATTTGGTAAAATCTCTTGGACCTACCAAGCAACAATCACACCGAGTATAAATTTTCTTCAATGATGAGGGGTTGAGAAACTTCACACACAAAATTTTACGTAGTAAAGTCATACGCCTTCCCTGGCAGCCTAACAAAACATCAGAAGTTAACAAAACCGTTCGATCTACCCAAGGAAACAGAGCAAGTTTGAAGTCTATCCAAGCCTATGCTATAACAGCGAGATGGTAGAAAGGAACGATTTGGGCGGTCATTTACAACACTCATAAATAGTATAGCTATTTTCTAAATCTCTATAAACAAAAAAGTATTAACTCTTTACAATGTTATTAACTCTTGCTCTTGATATTAAGATTGCTTAAATAGACTTGAACCTTTGATCGAAACTTTGATGAAAGTAGAGTAATCTTATAAATCACAAAATTAACTGCAATCTTAATGATGCCATGCTTCACTGAGCACGTTGAACACTGAAATGACTATGCAAGAAATTCACACAGTAAATAAATACGTGACTATATTATCGCCTTTCCTGCTCACTCCACCCCTATGAAATTATTTACCGTTTCAGTCTTCCCTTCCATTCGAAAAACTCGTTCTTTGATTTGCCATTAATCCAGGCGGAGTCCGATGGTTGCTAACAAACTTATAATCCAGTTTGTAATATCACTGAGAAAAACAATGCCAGGTCAGACAGATAATTTAGATACCAAATTAGAGTTCCGTTTAATCACCTGTTTGTTAATACAAACTGGTATCGTGTCATCGACAATTGTCCGATGCTTGCACCTCACTAAACTCCGCTGAAGTATTTGGATGCATAAATAAATGCATCCTCATTTAAAAAATGTTTATTAAATGAGAATATTTTCAGCTACAACAATGTTGTAAACGCCTTTCCTTACAAACAGGTACCAGTCCTTTCAAATTGGTATATATTGGTTCATAAGGAATTTTGATCTTCAATTATATATGCCAAATAATTTATTTTGGGGACATATTTTCCCTTTGACAGAGACGAATAAGTGATGCCAGTAGTATAATAAGGTGCCTCACAGATGGTACCAAAAAGCTTAATATTTTACAGTTTAATATATTGTTTATTTTATTGCCTATTTTAGTGTGACATGTTTCAAAATGTGTCAGACATAGGGCAAGTAATCACCCAGACAAATCCATGCAATAACACCAGAGCACACAACCGAGCTTTTTCACCAAGGTGCTGTTGATCTTGGTTTTACTTGTAGGAGTAAAGAACGCATGTATTGACAGGCCTTGTGTGCATATGTATATGAGCGCGTTTACACTTTCATTTCACGACTAAGATGCTATTATCAAGATTCCAGACAATGATACAGCTGTTAGTCACCACATTTTTTACATGTAATATTATTAGACACAGTAAA
Organism: Protula sp. h YS-2021; assembly: GCA_949752745.1. NCBI lineage: Eukaryota > Metazoa > Annelida > Polychaeta > Sabellida > Serpulidae > Protula > Protula sp. h YS-2021. The sequence continues at coordinate 23,348,193 of OX457026.1, read as the reverse complement.
GCTGGAGAAGTGTAAGCGCGGAAAAGTAATTGTGGAAGGCGGTTTTCACCACTAAACCAATTTCAATAGTATGAGATTGTTATCGACGCCCGGTCATTGTGTCTGTTCGTATGATATTAGTTTTATAGATGGTGACTCAAAAACCGCTTGTGCAATCATCTTAGAATTTTAACCGATATCTTACATATAACAATTAGGTTCTATCTGAAATCCAACACGGCTGCCAGGCAACCATATTGTCTCTATATATTTGAATATCTCGATAGCGGTGATCGTCAATAAATTTTTCACTCACAAAAATATCACCATTTGAAATAATTTTTAATCTTGATTCAAAATACATTATTGCTTCCAACCGTCACTGTGTTAGTTTTCTTGCGATACCTGTATATCTGAACATTGGTTATGTATGTAGAGTTATCACTCAAAGATCTCCCAAGCTATTTTCTGGCCGATTAGAGATGGTAATTGTATCCTATTTATTCGTTTGAGTGGATAATTGTAATTTATAAAACATATAATCACAATGGAATGGACGGATCAGGTTTTTTTGGAGGGGTGTCGAACTACTTCTCATGATATATTTGTACATAGATAAGACTTCATGACAGTACAAAAACATGTCGGCGGATACATTTGATTTTGTTCAGACGAGGTACTGAGCATTTTAGTTGCAAAGTTAAGAGAGAATGATGTATCTGGTGTCTAACAAAGCTTTTGAGTTTTTGTAAACATGAATTATGTGTTATATGCGCTCGATTAAAATATCATGGCTTTGCTATGTTATTTAATCTGATTTCAAACAAAATAGTTGCCATTTCTAACTATCAAAAAATCGAGGAAGGAATTCAGATCAAGGGAGACTATGGAAAGGGGAAAAACGATCGTTGGTATGGTTGGAGACTGAGAAAGTTTGTCCGAGAAAAACTGAAGAAAAGTAAACATTTGGGATTGTTCGTCGTTTCGATAAAAGATGTTGTGTACGACACATCTCAGCAGTTTTTAGCCCATGAGTCATATTCCGAAACTTTTCTTTACCCTCAGCCACTAAGTTGGCTAAGAGATTTTGCAAGGATACTCCCTGAATTGGTAAAAGTCGATGAATTTCAGATTACCCATTGCAATTGCAATATGCTTTTCTACATTGTTGGGAATGACTGATAGCCTTAACTCTTTGAATTTCCTATACTCTCCATAAGAAGATGACTATCATATCCTCGTAGGTTGTGGAACAGGACAGGGATGATGAATGAATCCCACCTTCCTTGGTGATCCTTTATTAAGCGAAACTGTAGGTTGCATTCACTATGAGCTGCTCCACGGTATTTTTTACTGCTGTGATCATGATCTCGCAAAGGATCCACTTCCTTCAACTCATGGCGAATGTAACAATGAGTAGCATAAGCAAACCGTTTGTTATCCTCAGGACTCATTTCAGTGGTTTTTGTATTGTTCAACCTATTCACAGTGCGATAATGTTCTTCTAACATATACTCTAAAATTTGCTGAACAGCATTGTCTCCACGGTAAAGCACAGGATTACGCTTCTCATATGCTGACGACAACATAGACAAAACTATTAGCCTTGTGATGTTGGTAACGATCACCCACCTGTTTCTCTGTACAGCATTCAAAGTCAGCATAAATGATAAATGGTGTCTTTTGTTGTTTTGCAATGCCCTTGAATCGAATAATTGTATCCTCTGGAAATTATAATCGCTGTGCTCCATGCTTCCCACAAACTTCACGATGTTTTCCAAAAGGTCTTGTCGCATAAATCCATGCAGATAATTGAAGCAGTAAAACGTTTTACCATTATGGTTTGTACGATACGTCATAAGTCGACTAAAGTTCTTAATCAGACAATAATATCTCTTCTCATTGTCACTGATAAGCAGTAGGTTGATTTCAGTGCCACACTCATGTCGGCTCATATGGATGGGTATTACAACTTCATTTTACCAACCAAAAATATTGATGGCAAGGTTGTTCATCTTCTCAAATTTAGAGATTTGATGAACTGGGTTTGAAAATGCTATATCTTCCTCATTCAGTTCCTGTTCAAACGGTTGGTATTTGTATACTGAACTTACATGGTCATGTAGATGAGCTAATATAGACCATAATAAACACTTATTGTCTGTAATCTTGATGTTGATAACACCCTTAGTATTCTTTATCTTCTTTGGCAACTCAGTGTAGCTGGAGACTTGCAAAGGTTCTAAGGTATCTGTATGAACTTCAATCTGAACAATGTTATCCACCACCGATCCAGATCCTGGATGTTCATGTTCATCAAACTTGTTTAACAAATCCTTGAATGCATTTGGAAAATCATTATCAATATCTCTTTCGTTGAATGCTCTAAACGTCTGAGTGCTCAGATGAGTTTTATCCACAAGTTCTTCTAACACTCCCAACTCATTTTTATTATTTTCTTGAATCGAGCTAAAACAACAATGTACCATTTTATTCCATTGTCTAATCTCTCTTTGAAATGTCGTGTGATGCGATTTTCTTGCTGTCGCATTTCCAGTAGCAAGTTGGATCCATTTTCAGGTTCAAACCCTTGTGCAAGTCCACCAAGACTTATTCTTCTACCTTTATCAACTTGCATTACATGCTTCTTTGTTTGTGTCTTACTTTCTGTCTCAGATTTTGTCTTCTTTCGTGTCTTTGCAGAAGCTTGATCTGAACCATCAGTTAATCTTTCTACACGTATGTTCTGCAATGGTGTTTTATAAGTATCGTCACATGAATGAGCTGCGAGTCGAAGCCCAAACTCCCTCCCCCCGACCGAACCCCTCCACCCTAACCCCCGTCAACCCCCCCCCCCCCACTAAAACCCCCCGGAGACCTAAACCCCCACCCAAATCCCCCCGGTTCTCGGGTCTATTTTATATTTTGTAATTGCGATACATCCACGTTGTTAATTACACTACAAATGCCCATTGAAGAGATCACACGGCGTTTAAAATTGCAATTTCTGAACCACTGAATGAATTGATCATCACTATAAAAGAAACTTCATGCATCCATTGATGATAGCACTCAGTTTTTGCAATTGCTTTTACGATTGATGAGTGTGTACATAATAAAAATTGCAATTCATATGCCGGTTGCGAGATCAGTCGAGTTTACACATTGCAATTTCTCTTGCGATAGATGTGACTTATGTCCATTGTGATTCACTTGAATGGGTAATTTAGTGAATAGCTTCCATACTAACAAGTCCTGAAGAGATCAGCTCCATTTCATCGACTCCGAGTTCCGGAGTAGGTTTGCAGGAACGTATAAAATGATCCAGATTGCTGTGAAAAATCATACCACCATCATGAAATACATCACATCTACTAAAGGGAATCCAAAGACATTGTACCAAGGGCATTTTCTTTAAGAACGGGGGAGAGGGGTTGGGCTGGGAGAGTTTAGCCCGCCTGGGGGTTTAGTCGGGGTTGACGGGGGGTTTCGGGCTATTCCCATGAACTGCATATTGTTCATCATTGTGAAGACTTGGAAGCAAATGCGACAAGTAATACGTTCCCTTTCTTTCTGAAGGGCAATCAGTTTTTCACATAAATGTCTCTCAAATTCAAAGTTTTGCAGTACTGCATAACAATATAGACATTTCACTTCTTCTTTTGGGATATTCATGTTATCACTTCGGTGTCTTAATTGCAAATGATGAAAATTTTAGCTTCTATTTATATACATGTGTAGCTGATTTGTCTTCACATTACAATATTTCGTGATATCTTGGTGTAATTTTAACCGTTATTATCATAATGGATATACCTCGTGTCATACGTTGTGGCGTATGCTGCGGTTCTGCATCAAACTTCTCCTGCTACTCTTTATAATGTGCATGCTTTCAATTTGCACTACATTCTCCTTTCAATAGTACTGTTGAGCTTTTCTTTCTCTTATTTTTTTCACTAATTACCAGTTGAACAGCCGCCTGCAAAGAGAGCTAAATCGAGTCAAACTTCAGGGGAACATTCTTTGCCATAACCAATCCTACCTGATGAATATGTTCTAGACGCTAATGAGACCTCAACTAAGGCCGTTTCAGAAATACTGGCAGACTTTTTCAGCCAGACAATAACGTGGACATTGCACAAGAAATTGACACATATGAACGTTTGCAGTGGCAATGGAAAATATTAAATTTCTTTGCGACTTTGGCCAAAGTATCCAAATAATCAGACTTTCGGTGATTTTCTATTACCGGAAATAAATCGACAAGCGAAGCACCTCTGTTTTTTAAGGTTGTTTATATGCATATTATATATTATGGCTGCACTCATGTGATTCAGGTCTATTTAATTAATCTATCATAAGAAATGATATGTCTAAATATCACATGCCTATGTAGGGGGGAGGGGTGGTGCGGGAATCAGTCGGTGGAAAAACCATGGCACATTACAGCTGCACTCATGTGAGCCTGATTCAGGCCTGTGGGTGGAAAACTGTCACACAGTACGGTTGTACCCAGGTGAGTCTGGTTCACGTCTAGTTGGTTTATGAAATTATTGATATGACTAAAGATCGCATGTCGGCAGTTGGCAATATCGGTACATGTCTCATATAAACATCCGCCTACACTGTTCACACATGTCTAGAGTTTTTTTTTCAGTGTAGTGCTTTATTTCTGTGAGATAAGTTCTGCGCTAAGCATCGGTTCTCACCCCGGTTTAAGGTTTTTTTTAGGCCTTGTCCTTGTGGCGTGAGAACCATTTAAAGCGAAGATGAATATGGATATATGCAAAAGGTTTTATTGCAATGACTATGGATATGTAAAGGAAACCTTTGGATTATCCCATCCGGAAATTGCTCAGAATTCTCTGAAATCGGATAAATATGGAAAATCATATTACCCAAAGATGGCGGTTGCGGGCGATTGAACATGTGCACTTTGAGCCAGCTACACGCTTCAATCTATGGAGTTGTCAACCTTCAAAGTAAGAAGACTAGTATTTGTTTTGGGTCATATACTACGCAAATGGATACAACTCCATCTGCGGACAGTGTGGATGTTGGCTCAAATAAGATAGGACATACAATGCCGGCACATGCTATGCATACCGTTCGTCTCCTACATCACCATACATGCTGTTCAAAACAGACAGTACTGTTCCACTTGTCCAGACTCTGTAGTTTTGACCACATACTTCATTTTTATTGCAAAGGCAACAGAAGGCATCAACACAGAATCATCTTTAATTGAAAAAACACCTACGGTGTTTTAACAGGGCCACCAGCTGATATGAAGGATGCAGAAAGCTGTCGTAGTTGTATGATTTGTGAATGAATGTTGTTGAATGTTTTTAAGTAGGTGACAAACGAGAATCTTGCATTTCCAAGTGATATTAAATTTCTTGAAACTTGTCGATTTCCTTTTTTCTTCTTTGTCCCTGTGACAAGAGTTTCCAAACAACTAGCCTGTCGTTAAATTTTTATTACCAGAAATAAGCAAACAAGTCAGCTTATTTCTTTTTAAATCTGTTTTACATATTACGACTGCATACATGTGAGCCTGATTCAGGTTTACTTATTCTATGATTGAATGAGAGATAATTGCTATCACTAAGCATCATATGCCTGCGCATGAATCAGAGGGAGGGGGTGGTGAGGATAAAAAAATTAAAGTTCCTCAGAATCGTCTGAAACGGTTAAATATGCAAATATTACAAACTTTTCCAAAGGTGGGCGAGGGGGGGGATCAGCGTCTAGTTCTATCGTCCTCTACTTTATGCTTGGTCTAGTTCTCTCGTTCATAAGTTTTTCCACGAGGGAGTTGGGTGAGGGAAGCTCAGCGTCTAGTTCTCTCGTTTATCCCCTATTACTCATTAAGGAAAGGAACCGCTTTTTTTTAAGTCACTAAAATATAGATTTCAGTGACTTTTGCACTCAGTTGCACCTTTTTCACCAATGTGCGAGAATACTTAACGCCCAGGGATGCACCGTACGGCTAGATGGATAGAAATATCCATCCGCTCTGTGTTTATACATGACAATCTCAACAGAGTTCAGCTGTTTCATAATAACTGCTGTATGCTGGACAACTTTGAAATTAAGGAAAAACTCAATATACGATTGTTGTGGATACAGTTTCAGGACTAATTGTTACTTTTGCACATTACATTAAGCACATGACACACGCAATACAAAACCGTAAATCAAAGAACAGCTTTCCATGAACAGTTTGACTAATGTATAAAAATTGCTTTTTATGTTTACTGCGATGTCTTTCAGCATCACCACAAAAGAAAAAGTTTATGCTCCCTTTCACGGAAGTGGTTTTGTTTACATTTATCATGGACGAGATTTTTCGAGATAGTGCTTATATATTCAAAATGTCCATGTTTAAGTAATAATTCTGCGAGTCAGAAGTTCTGCAGTAAGAATACATACTGAGGTTTTATTTACTGTGACCGCCTTGTTGGTCACATCAATATTAACGCATCAGATCGTTTAGTAATTACCTCGTACTCCACGGGTTCCAGGCAGCTTCTAGCTCCAAGTTCGCTGTTCATTTATTTTTACTTGGTAATTTCTTTATCAGTAGCTCTGAGTCAGCCCTGACTTAAATGACTTCATATATTATCTCTGTCGGAGCTTAAAAGCCTTTCATTGTTCAACTATTAAGCCAATTCGCACCGTGACTTTTGCCGAAAAGTGTTTGCGCTTCGGCTGAATTCAGCTGGGATAAGGATATACAAGGGGGAGGAGAACGAATGGCTACAGTAGATCCAAATTGGTGAAATTGAAAAGACCATCTTCCGTGGCTGAAAACAATTTTTATTTGTCAAATATCGCAAAATAAGGAATATTTGAGTATAAAAGGTCGCCAAATTTGCACCTGGCTAAATAAGTTTAGTCAGAATTGAACATGTTGTTGTCACCAATTACGATCAACTGTAACCATTTCTATCTCCGCTCCCTCGTAAAGAAATGAAAGGAAAAAACCGGTAAAAATCAGCAAAATTCTATTTTGCCAGAAAAATAGTTCTTTAAAAGATCATATGATGGCTTTATAAATTAGAAATTGTGCATGTCGGAAGAAAATTAGAATTTTGATGTTTTCCCTTATCATTTCTTTATAATCCATCCCCAAAATTGCATTCGAAACAACACCTCCACCGGAAAGACCAGAAAGTGCGAATTGGCTTACAGGAGTCGACTTCCTATGTTATGAGGTACGAATCCTGCTAGTCCCAGTGGTCCCTTTCTGTCTTCCTAGGTCAGAAAGGGTCACAGTTCCTGTAATAGAGATGGCCATTGATCTCAATTTTCGAGGCTTTGGATCTTTTGGTGCACGTTCCAGGAAACCGAGGTTCGGACTAGCAGGCTTTTTCTTAAAAAGAACACTGAGGAGTATCCAGACGTATTATTTTCGGCCTCGGCCAAACTACTAAGCTTGAGTAAAGAGTGGCTTTTCAACTGTAGATTCAGTGTTGTTATTAGTGATAATGGAGGATTCTATATCTTGATCTAATGAAAACATGTATTTTTCTCATCCAAAAACCTTTATTTGACCATAAAAATTGTGCGCCATGATTTTTATTATTGGGTTGTTTATGTGATGCACCTTTCCTAAAATAACGTCACTTGCCCCAGTCGTGCGCCGAGAGTGGCAAAATTGAGATCAGTGACATGTGATATTATAGGAATTGTGACTCTTGCTGGGAAGGAAGCAAGAGTCATCTAGGACTAGAATCCTGCATACCATTCCCTACGCGTATTATTATAGTATTTACCGAAAACTAATGCACAGTACTTGTGTAAAACAGGCACAATTCTTAATACACTGAATACCACTGATTTGATTTCTTCGTTGAAGTGCAGATACGTTAACTTCGTTGACACCTGTCAAAGGTTAGTTTACGTTAGGACTTCAAATGCAACGTGGCCAAAATCAAGTGACCAAATATTTAGGCCCCAACCCTACAGGGTTGGGGGCCTATAGACTTGGGGTGTCTCTCTGTCTGTCCGTCCGTCTGTCTGTCCGTCATCGCTTTTTTGTACAAGCGATATCTCGAGAACGCAGAGGCCTAGAGACTTGGTGTTGGGCTCATTTGAAAGGTCTTGACTTGTAGATGTGCCTTTTGGCCATTTTGGCCAAATTCGATCACGTGATCTTGGCCAAATTGGCCAAAAATGCAAAAAATCGACTTGTGTTTGTACAGGCGATATCTCGTAAACGCAGATGCCTAGAGACTTGATGTTAGGCTCATTTGAAAGATCTCGTGTTGTAGATGTGCCTTTTGGCCATTTTGGCCGAATTCGATCACGTGATCTTGGCCAAATGGGCCAAAAAACGCAATAATCGACTTGTGTTTGTACAGGCGATATCTGGAGAACGCAGAGGCCTAGAGACTTGATGTTTGGCTCATTTGAAAGGTCTCGACTTGTAGATGTGCCTTTTGGCCATTTTGGCCAAATTCGATCACGTGATCTTGGCCAAATGGGCCAAAAATGCGAAAAATCGACTTGTGTTTGTACAGGCGATATCTCGTAAACGCAGATGCCTAGAGACTTGATGTTGGGCTCATTTGAAAGGTCTCGACTTGTAGATGTGCCTTTTGGCCATTTTGGCCAAATTCGATCACGTGATCTTGGCCAAATTGGCCAAAAATGCGAAAAATCGACTTGTGTTTGTACAGACGATATCTCGTAAACGCAGATGCCTAGAGACTTGATGTTGGGCTCATTTGAAAGGTCTCGACTTGTAGATGTGCCTTTTGGCCATTTTGGCCAAATTCGATCACGTGATCTTGGCCAAATTGGCCAAAAACGCAACAAAAATCGACTTGTGTTTGTACAGGCGATATCTGGAGAACGCAGAGGCCTAGAGACTTGATGTTGGGCTCAATTGAAAAGTCTCGACTTGTAGATGTGCCTTTTGGCCATTTTGGCCAAATTCGGTCACGTGATCTGCTAAATTTTGGGGGTAAAAAAAGATTTTCCGCCAGCCAGTATCATTGTTTTTCAAAGTTTTGAGCATAAGTAGGACATTTATTTTTCTTGGCCTAAACTGGCCAACAGGTTCAAAACCATAGACGACCCCTTACAATTTTGGGGGCGTTGGGGCCTGTTAGTGTTCACTGAATACTTGTTAAATAAAGGGATTATGGATTGTCTGTAAAATATACACTCAGATAATTGATAGATGCACAATTAGGCACAAATTTATTTTGTGTACCCACATTATGTAACTTTTAATTTCTTCCATGTTTTTTTAAAATATCAATTCAAAAGTTTTTGATGGATAATTGCATAGTAAGCGGAATCGCACTTCATTTTTTTTTTCATTTTCAACGTTTATTTCCAAATGTATAATAAAAGACAATGCAGTACAAAACAGGAGTTAAATAACTATAAAATATATTGACATTTTGGAAAGGGAACAAGCAAAAGCTAAGAGCTTACTCCTCGCTTGCCCTTTACAATGTTTTTTAAGAATAAGTTTCATACAACGACTTCATTATTGACAGTAATTTTAGAGTAAACAATGAAAATGACCACAAGAGAATAAAAAACACATAAAAGCTGATAAATTTAGAACAGAGGCAATCGTCGACTTGCATTTTTAGCATACTGTACAATTTCACTCTTGTGGGTTTATTGAGTTCACGAATTTGAGAAATCTGATAGTTACAAGTAATCATGAGTCTATATCTACAATCTGATTTTTCAACGCTTAGTTTTGAGCATGAGTTTTGAGTAGTTTATATAGAGTAGTTGACATATTAAGTTATACATAGTTAGAAATTAAATGCATTTTCATTTTTTTTTTTGAAGGAGGCTAGATTTAGTTGATATTTAAGGTCATTGGGATAAGGAATTCAAAAGATTAACTCCTATAATACTGATACAATTAATTTTACGATTAGTTCTTGAATAGAACACCATGGAGTTTCCGTGCTGCCTTGATACCCGCTCACTATTTACGATCTTGAACAGCCGTTGGACAGCATTTGGTGGGCACATATATATGCCTTGAACATAATAATCAGAGTTTTGAATTGTTAGTGTCATCTGCGATTAGTATAAATTTTCAGACTTTTGAAACATTTGATATCGTTGATATAAATAATAAATAATTTTGGTCATAAAATGGAACCTTGGGGTACCCCACACAGACCTTATAACATACTGGAAATAGATTCTTCAATTTGAACATACTGTTGTCTGTGGGAGAGACAGCTATTTAATCAGTTATTTGCGATAACTCTAATACCATAAAATTCTAAATTTGCAGCTGTAAACCATGATCTATAGTATCAAACGCTAATTTAAAATCTATAAATACTCCTATAGTAGTTAATTTTTTTATCAGTTCCTGATGTTAACTCCTCTAGAAGTACTAACAATGAAAAAGAGGTTGATCTGCTGATCGGAATCCATACTGATTATCAGTTAATATGTACTAGTACGAGGAGAAGGAGCACGAATGGTTACGTAAGATCCAAATTGGTGAAGTGGAAACGGGCATCGTTCGTGATTCAAAACAAATTTCTTTTGTGAGGTATCGCAAAGTTGGGTATATTTTAGTCGAAAGGGTTGCTATATTTGCCACTGGCTTATGTAGTGGAATTCGAATTTAACATTTTGTTGTCACCAATTATCATCTACCCTAACCAATTCCATCTCCTCTCCGCGTAGACTTTTGCCATTTTTTTTTTTTTTTTTTTTTTTTGCGTTTTGACCGAATCCGGTTGGGATGAAGGTATAAAGAAATGACAGAAAAAAATTGCCAAAATTAGCCAAATTCAATGTTGCCAGAAACATTCACAGTTTGTCAATTAAAGGAGCCTGATAACATGTTAAATGGCTTTTACAAAATCTTTAAATCGAAACTGTGGATGTTGAAAAAAATTACAATTTTGATGATTTTCCCATGCCATTTCTTTAAAATTTAACCAAAAAAATTTGCAGTCGAGACGACAGCTCCATCGGAAAAATCCTTAAGTACGAATTAGTTTATTTATTGTTACTTACATGCTTCGTGTATATAAACAAGTGCCAACTATCGCAGGAGATAATTGGCACTCTCCGTATTCTTTTCTTGTAAAGAAAACGTAACACAGAAGTTGTATATCATCGACGTTGTGCTTAAAGGACCTTAAGAAAATGCCGACAAAAACTAGTGGACGGTTCAATTTCGCCACAAAAGTGCCACAGAAGCACCTCAAAGGGAGCGCAGTTGACTTGTATAACGTTTTCATAGCGCGGATTTGAAGCGGTAGCCGATCCCCCAGTAGCTAACGGCTTCTTTGCAGCTGTGCTCTTACCTTATTTTTAATACACCCCTTAGTCAAGAGCCGCTTCTTGGAGCTAGGGTTCCAAGGGGGCTCCACCTCAGCTCCTCCTAGTTCCGAGTTAGTTTATTGGTCGCAATGGACCCCTTCTATCTTTTTAGATGAAGTGAGAAGCATCATGGCGCATTTTTTTGCGACGTCGACAAAAAAAACTCCCAAAACTGGAGTAAGAAGTGGTTCTGCAATTGCGTGTTTATTGTTGTTGCATGCGATAATGAGGGATTCTGCATCCTAACCACAAGAGAAAACATTTTTATCGTACAAAATTGTTATGTTACTTTAAGAATTGTGCTGTATGATTCGTAACGGCTGGAAATCAGTGATGGTCCGAGGCTCCCTGGTTTGACTTAACCTATACTTTCTTAAATACAGTAAAATATATGTTCTATTTAATGTGAATGGGGTAGTGTTTGATGTTGTGTATTGACTGCCATGTGGTATACATTGTCCCCGCCTCTTTGGGGTTAAGTTTTCACCCTGCTGTTTTGTAGCTTCAAACAGTGAAAGAATTGTATTGCGGTTGTGCCTCGTCCAGCTTCCACTAGGGTAGGCAAAAATTCTCTAAATGGCGGAACTCGTGAAAATCTCTTATACAGGGAACGTTGCCCGCGTCTCTTTGCCTTTGTGTTCTGTTCCATCAGTTTTGTTATTTAACGCAGTTAAAGAAGAGATATTGCAGTTTTTTCAGGTTTCACCAAAAGTTATCGAAGTGGTAGCACTATGAAAATGCCTGAAAATTTTATATATTGACTTCCATATTTGGGTGCTTCGTCCGCGCCTTTTGCCATTGTTTTCTCCCTTCAATTTTGTAACTTCACACGGTAAAGAATATCTGTTTCACTCTTTTACATGTTATTTACGTTTTTGTCTTGGTAAATACTTACGAACAATGTTAATAATGTATAGCGTTCATTTCGAGTATGCATCTGTGGATAAGGGCTTCGCATCTCTGATGGTTAAATTATGACCTGTTTTGGCTGACCGTGATCACTGAAATACGACAGAAATTGCTGCTGACAAAATTCCATGTTTAAATGGGTTTATTGTGTTGCAAAACCACGTTGCGATGTTGACTTGCAGCTCCAAGAAAATCTATAGACGCACCGGAAGAAAACAGAAACCGAAAAAGACAACACGAGTGAAATGATTGAATAAGAATCCCGTCTTTGGCGTGCAGGTGTTTACGAACTTAATGAGGAATCCCAACATGACAAACGTGCACAAAATCTTTCACGGTGTTCATGATTCACTCACCCGTGATGTTGCCGATATTTATTTATGAGTAGTCAAGACTTAAATGTAACGACAAAACAATTACCCACAAGTGTTTGTCTCTCAGTTGCAGGAGATACAACGTATCACAGTAAAAAATGCCACAAGTTTAAAGAGTTTTGAGGTAAAACCTTGTACGTTGTCTGGAAAACCAACCGATTAATTGCTACTGTGGAGCTGTAATCAACCATCAGTTTAGAAATTGTCAAAAAATACAATTCGTAAATTGTAAAGTAGATCGCGATTTCGCGACATCGCCACGTGGCAGTTCTGATTGGGGAATTCGTGATATCGCAAACCCCTTTAGCCGCTTTTGAAATAACTGGATTTGTACATCAGTTATTACACAGGTATGACGATGCTGTAGATTAAAAGCAGTGATTTTTGGTATTCTCCTTTGGTCATGTTTGGCATGCTTTGCATTCTGTTAAATATCTCATCAGCAGCAACTTCTGGGATCATAATAAACAGTCCAATGTAAGATTTCTTCACAAAATTTATTCCACGGCACACTTGAAAGGCGTAAGTCTCTGAAAATTCTCTCATCTGTTGGCTAACACGATGCTCATGTTCGAGTACTTCTTGAACTCAGTGTGAAAATTAAAAGCTTTGTCGATACAGTATAAGAAGGGCAAGAAAGAACCTAACATCGCCATGTTGGCATTTTACAATCCCAAAAGGTATCATTGAATGGTTTTCATTGAAAACAAATTTGCCGAGAAAGAAATTTGAACTAAGCTTTCTCTCAGAGTAAAAAATACCACACGTACAAGGACACTTTCAAATTAGACATTTCCCACCAACCATTTTTTAACCGACAGTTGCCAAGTGGACGTTTTTCAATCCCTTTATTTCCAACTGTTTGTATAATGTGGGTACTGGAAACAGCTCAAGATGGAACTTAACTCCAGTCTGGTTGCCAAGAGATAAAAAAAATTAGATTGGTGTTTTGAGCGTCACTTTTTTGACAGCCGTCGGCGCACTTAGCCCAGACCACTGTAATATATTCCAGAAAAGACTATCATTAGTTCATCGGAGAAGTTAGGATGTCGATGCCGTCATTGTATAAAGTCGGTACCATTTATTAAGGCCATTTTCATCGGTGATTAAAATGGGCAGATTCATAATATACCTTGCACATCCTTATTACTTAATTAAACATATTAGAAAGAAAAATGATTGCTTATAAATGTTTTATAATAATTATTGTACTACTATTTTGTAGGCCATCCGGTATTGTTATTATTTATTTAATACATTTTCCCAGATGTTTTGCGTTTGGAGCCATTGTTAGTTAAACCCAGTATGAATTTATTGTGAGCAATTATGAGTTTGATGATGCTTATTAGTGTATTGTTTGTGTGCTTGGCGTGCCCTGATGGGGGAGGAGCCCCTGCAGCTCTAGTTTTTACCGGCGGTACTCGTTACCAGACTGCTGTGTGATGCCATCTGAGGGTTTTACGCAATGTCTATTGCCTTGCATTAAGAGTTTAGTGTTTGATGCAAAGGAATCAAGGCGCTATGCAAATGTATAATCAATAGTGGAAATCCTCAGCTGCATGTGGAGGAGTTCCATGCTGGGTCTTGTTTATGTGCGCAGTTGGACGGATTCATTGATTATTTCTCAGTTTACAGTCGCTGTTGAGTGTGACCCTGGTTAAAGAGTTGATATACAGCCTTAAGTCGTATTAATTGTATGGCCCATTTTTCCAGACAAGTTATATATTCAACTGATTTAAGCGATTATGCAGCATATCTGAAATGTAAAGGAACGGCAAGGGATGTTCCAACAGCGTGCAATTAAATGGTTTATGTGATTATCCGCTCTGCAGTTAATCAGTTCAATCTGTGCAGAGCGAATTCCCGATTATCAAACATACCAGCTGCCAGTTTCGATTTTCGAATTAGGGAACAACGTCATATAATTAACATTTTCCCGGTCCAAAGGATGATCTTAAAAGAGGGCGGACTATTTTATAAGAGAATTTGTGTTTCTAACTCTGTCAGAATCCGTCCCAGTATGTATTTAATTTGCGTTGATCCAGACCTACTCTCCCCCGCCCCTGCCCCCCCCCCCCCCCTCCCGCCTCATTAAGAGACTAGGGTTGTTTTGTAGTCAGAAAAATTGCCCACCAACCCTAAGCGAAGAGAAAAAAACCTTCCTTAGTTTTCCTGACCTTGACAGTTTTAGAGGGGAAACCAGCGTGTTATTTGTCGTTTTTGGATATCTGTGGTGCCGCCATTCTTGTGCTGGATGCATTGAATACGAGGCTCTTCGGTTTTTTTTTCATGGACTCCAAGTTTTCTGTTGATCTCAAGTGAAATGGTATCAAATCCGCGGACGAACATAAGTCTTGTTTCGATGCCGATAAGTCTAGTACATCTATTTTTTGTTAGTACTACAGAGAAAACAATTCCTTGCGCGCCAGTTACTCATTAACACATCAAGCACGTCGGTACAGACAGCATAGGCACGAGTAGAGAATCTTTTCTGCAAGTACTTGCACATAACAGGGCTACAAATAATGGCTAATCGCAGGTCATTCTAAAGGCGAATAACGTAAACGGATTCCTTAACACTGTATTGCATTGGATGATCCATTGCTTATTGTGACCTTTCGCTTTCTCACAAAAGCAGAGTTTGAACATGGATATCCAATCCTTAACTGATAACTTAGTGAATGTAAAATATGGAGATAGCACGAAGACTGGAATAGCAGGCTCCAAGCTTTAAAATACAGTTTCGAAGCCTGGTGTTAGGAGAATGGAAGCGAATTTTTTCATTCAGTTTTTCTGTTGCTTTGTTCATTGCACCTGGCTTTAATTTGGGAATAATAAAAAAAAATTCAGGTAGCTAGTAATTTTCGAATACTGTATATGTTGTTTTATTTTACTAGTGGATTGAAATGGTGAGGTGACGAGGAACAGATATCGCCCGTTGCTATGGCGAGAATGATAGAGGGGAGCGACCTAGCGGCCATGGATACGGAACTAGACTGCAACGATAACAGTCCTCGCCTAACGCAGTTTCACCAGGTAACATCGCTCGGCAAACGCTCGTCCAACTTTTACAGAGTATGATTTAAAGGGTGCGGGTGTGAGAGAGTGGGGTGGGGGGGGGGGGGGGTTGAGAGGGGCTTAAAAACAGAGAAGGAAATGTTGATAGTTCCCGTGTTGAATGTTTTGGTAGCTCTGGCAGTGTTTACGTTTCTTGTAGTATATTCTTGTAGTTAAAGCGCATCTTTGTTGAGCTAAAACAAGGAGCTAATCATGTTGTGTATCTATACACTTTTCGCCAAAAAAAAAAAAAAAAAAAAAAAAACCTTTGCTAGAAATTGAAGTGAGTAGGTTTACATGCTGCGATTTTAGACTCCTCAAGATGTTCTTTGTTATTTACCTCCTCTCCAACTACCCAGGTTTAGGTTAAAGCTTGGCACAACTTGGATGGGGCTTCCGTATGGGAAAAAAAAAACAAGAGACATGATGTAGAATGTCTGCATTCCTTTGAAAGAAGTAATAAATAAACATTTGATTTTGAATGTAAAAGATTGCCTCGAGATATAGAACGGATATGGACGTGGTGATATTGCCCCCCCCCCCCCCCCCATGGCAAGAAATAGAAAGTCTGAAACGCAAAATGCACCACAGTATTTATATTCAGCTTTAAATGAATTTTAATACTATAGTTCGTGGTAACAGCGAATAAAAAAATGTTCTAAACGTCTTAAATTTCTGGATAGTTTATCCAGGACCAAAAGAAGTATAGCTTTCCTCGTGTGATTCAGCTTTCGCTGGAATTTGATCCTCCGGAGGGCAGGGTCTACCAACAGTCGAGAATCAGCGCTTTGCCAGCTAATGTTATCTCAACTCAGAGATGAAATTCATTTGGCTTCTTTTTTTTTTTTTTTTTTTTGCACAAGTTGAAAAACTAATAGAAGCCGGCAGAAGTGTTTCGCTGAAGCAAAGAGCATTTATAATGCAAATAAGGCGGAATGAAAACGTAGCTATTCAGATAACAAATAGGCTAAGTGCCGAAATTTATAATTAATGATTTAACATATTTATATTTAAGAGATTAGAATGAACACACTGTTTCTTAAAAATCGGCGTTAAAAACTCCATATTTTTTTTTTTTTTTTTTTTTTTTATCAACTTTTATCAACTTGTTTCGATTCAAATTCAGATAGGTGGAATGAGATGTTAAAATGAGTACTGTGTGATTAAATGGATACGTTCAGTTGTCAAAGCATTACATAAATGCAAACTCAGAACACGAAGTTAGCCATGTAAGTTTCTTGGATTAAATTTTTAAAAAGTGAAAAAAAAAACAATTCCATGGACTTCAGAGAGAAAAGTTCAGGTTTAACCATTGAAAATATTTTTATGTGTCACCTAATTGGCCTGAAACTGAAATGTTGTGATTGATGATAAGGGCCTAATCATTTTTTATTGGCGGAAATACCTGTATTTTTGGATATATTGTTCATTGGTAAAATAGTCGTGGAGGACTTGGCATTCTTAGACCAGAAATTAGGAATATTATTGATCAGTGCTGGTGTTTCTGTGTCGAGTGTGGCGGTGGTGGTGGCGGTGGTGGCGGTGGACAGGGCTGTCTTGACAAAGCGTCAGGAGCACAAGTGGCCATTTCGTTGCCAAGATTTGTACAGAATTTAATATGCTTTCGGTGATGAAAAATGAAGTATATAAAGCTGGTTCAGAAGTAGAATCTTAATTGAAAAAATAGTAGAATCCATCTAGTTGTAGCTGAATTGGTCATTTGATTGGTCTGTTGATTGGTCATTTGACTGGTCTATTGATTAGTGCTGGTGGGTGTTATTAAAGTTACAACAATGAAATAAATAACGGCGGAAATTGTTTCGGGTTCTTAACAGTATCATTTGGCACTCTTGTATTAAATTTCCGTTTTAATTGATTGCTTGTAAGATTCTGTCATAACACTCCTTTCAGTATGGTGCGTTAAAGCTTTTTTGCAACTTTTTGACAAACCTTTTTTTTCTGATGTTTGTTGGCTGAGTTTTTTTCTATAAACCGCACCCTTTTATCATCAACAACTCAGCGACACAAGATTTTTACATTGTTCTTGATATGTTCGGTTCATTGCATGTATTGCTGAACGTCGATATCCCTAAATTTATCGAGCAGTATGAGAATGGTTCTCATTGTGATCCCGGATAGACGTTCTGATGTGGCAGGGTTTCAGTTCATGATTGTAAGGACAGGCTGGTTTTTGATTGATCAGTGTTTGCCTCCAAAACTGTCACGATGATTAAGGGGTTGGTTGGAGAGGGGGCGGGGGGCGGAATGTGCTACGGGACCCGTTACTTCCGGTATGTCCCTTCCCCAAGGAAAGTCTCCGGCAGTTGTAAAGAAGGTAGTTAGCTATCATGATAACACGATGAGTGCTTATCGCAACGCTATCGTGACTCACAGTTTTAGTAAGAGAAATGGCGCAGAAATCATTAACGTTTGTGCAAAAAGAATATTTGAGTTCGATCTATATGGAGTGTACCAAAATACACTTGCAATACTGCCACATCAGTTACGCTTTTAAAACCACCGTCGCAGAAAGTTTTATGTCAGTGAAAGTCGGATGCCGAAACCTACGCTGTGTTGATCCCGAATTCTCTGCTAATTTATGAACACTGTTCATTTCTAACAGCCTCCTACAAGTTCGTCATTGTTGCACCGCATGCACTTCATTCCATTATAGGAAGCCAAAATTGGTTAAAAAAAAAGAAAAGAAGAAACCGAAAGGGATGTATTGAACGGTAGTCACGTCATAATACGCTATTGTGGTGGTGTTTAGAATTGGATGAAAATACCCCCAAACCGCCCCACACAGTGTGACTGTACAGTAGACGTGTTCCCCTTCAAATCGAGGGCCTGATGGCGTTTCTTGTGGCACACAAGTATTGTGCTGTGTTGACGTAACTGGAGATTGAGCAACATGTCACATCGGCCTCAAACAATATGGGATTGAAAAGCATATCACACAGACTTGCAACCCGGAACTTGAGGTTTATGAACGAACTAGGATACTTGTGATCGGTACGGTCACGGTATATTCCCTTAGAAGAAAAGCAAAACTATATATAACAACGTATTATATTTTGGACACATGGAAATTAAAACTAAAAGCATCTTGGGTGTTCTGTGTATTTTAACATATTGTACAAAGAATTTGTGGTGGATATAACGTGTTTTAGCGACAGTGCATAATTTGATAAGAACAAAATGGACTGTTTGACAGAAGGATATCGTAAGCGGCTTTTTCAGCAATTTTGTTTTCAAATTTAAACCTTGACACTATATTTATAAAAAAAATCAGTAGTTTTGAGAACGCAATAAAAGAGACTTTTTGCTTTATATAGCCTAAGGGGCGTTCGTATTTTAATAGGCAGGAATTGAAAGTACGTTTTTGTTTTAGGATGGCATGGCTGGGTTGACTGGTTCCCCGCCGTGTAACGCCATGTGCCCTGCTCACGGAGCCCAGCCTAGCCTCAACACCAGCGACACAGTGAGCGATAATATAAGCGACAATACGACCCGCCAGGCAGCCCTAGTGGGCGTTACTTACTCCCCGGAAGACACTCTTAACAACGACTTCTTCTTTGACGATGAATTCACGATTCCCTTCGATGCACATCTGAGCGATAATATGGAGGATTTGAACCTGATCGTCATGTCGAATGACGAAACCATGTTCCGGAAGCATGAGTTCAGGATGACGTCATCCAAATCGGATTCGTGCCTCTACAACGGAGATAATGAACTCTCTGAAGGCGAACTGTGCGAAGGCAATGAAATGTCGCAAGAACTCACTCCAAGTGAAAAGGACCTGAATTCGTCGGGCTCTTTATCAGATCTTAATAACGGACCTTTGTTTTCTCCACAAACGTCTTTTACATTGGGACAAAACGCAAATGAGTCCGAAATGACTAGCAGTTTTTTGAACAATACAAATAAATACGACTTTGACTGGAGGGCGAATAAAGATCAATATATGTTGTCATTTGACAGACATCTTTTGAAGTGTTCTTCGGGCGAGTCCTCGCTATGTGATAGTACTGACCCTGTTGAAAAACCCGAACCCCGTCGACTTACCACGTGGGCGATACAGCGAGAAAGTTCCGTTTCCCAAGGCTCTTGGGCCTCAAATTCATCGGAATCTCACACTTCAAAGAAATCTCACGAGGTTTCAAAATCTCACACTGCTTCTAGACCTGCAAGCTTTCAAAAGAGGTCAAGGTCTGAAGAGGGTCGAACAATGACGTCATGGAAGGCTATCAAAACTCCCAGCCCTGGCCAGAGCGAGGACGAGTTGGGCAAAAGCGGCGAAGCAGTGTCAGCGTGGAGGACACATAGAAACTCGTATTATGATAATCATCCCGGTCGTGACCAATCAAACATGATCACGTCGCGAGAGATGAAAGAGAATCAGATGAAGCACCTACATCTGGACCTGTCTCCGCCGGAAGCAAGCCGCCAAGAGTCCGTGTCATCGGACTACCACACCTGTAGTGAAGGGAGGGAGGCTGAGAACCCCCGGCGGCGCTCGTCACCACTGCTGGAACTATACATTCGCTCCAAGACGCAGTCGGATTCGGATACAAGCACGACTGACCGCATCCTGGAGAAGCTGCGCAGCCCGGAGCAGTTTTGTAACGAGGCCATGGTGTCGCCAAATCTGCTGCGTCGCTTGACGGGGACCTGGTCCATGTCGACGACAAGTAGCCGGTCGTCTAAGCGCAACTCACCCGTGACGAGTCCCCGGCACGAGTGCAGCAAGAGGCCCGCCACTCTCAAACACTGGAGTACGGTGAAGAACTTGAGCCAAGAAGCCAAGCAGACGGATTCTGTGCTTTTTGGGGATTTAGGGGAGCAACATGTGTGCGCTTGTGACTGTGATTTGAGTGCTTGTCTCGATTGCTCGGCGCAAATCGGCTCGGGTGTTTTGAACTTCGCATGTGATGACACACCGACACAAGAACGATCGTCGCAATGGCCGCCATGTTTAAATACCGTTGCCATTCAAACTTCCTTGCAATATCATAAATCAGACAAGTTAAGTGATCGGTATTCGTTGGTCGACATCGGAGTACAGACCCGTGGCCGAGCGGCCAGCGAGCCATTTTGCGCGCGTTCGGAAAGACTCGGAAATTTACCGATCAGTAAAGTTTCACCGGTTATCGCTCGAAACAGACTCACTAAACATATACTGCAAAGAAAAAGTGCTCTTCCAGATTTAAGCTTTCTCAAATCAAGCCTTACGACGAGCAGTGTACTGCGCGCTACGTCAGTATCCAACGCGAGTAAGTGCACGAAAAGTTGCCAAACGGAGTCGAGTACCCCGCCGCCGGTTCCACCTCGGGTCCGGCGATCTGTGAGTGCCAGCCCTACGTATTCGCGCGAGTCGTCGCCGGCGAATTATTCGCGCAAGTCGCGCAGCAATTCGGTCTCCGTCTGTAGTTCTAGTTCATCTGGAATCGATCCAGGCCGGTCGTCGTGCGAATCGCAGTTGAACCGACTTAGTGCTTGGTCCGGGGATGCCCAATATGGAAGCTCGGAATATTTTATGCCACATATTAAAGAATGGACTAAATATCTGGCCGTGAATGCGGATAGAATCTGTATCGCGTGCCATGCAAGAATCCAGGAAGTTCACCACTTGCAAGGGCCAAACAAAACCAGTATTGAGATAGTCGATTCTAGTCAAGAAAAAGTATTACAAACATGCCCTAGTCTGCTACACAAAATGCACACTCGTCCTTGCACGGATGAGAAGAACAGTGACAGTCCAGTGTCCGACGATGATCCACAAAAAGCTTCGATCGAAACAGTCAAATTACGTTGTAGCAAAGAGTCGTGTGATTCGGTTGATAGCGGAAGTAAGAACGAATCACGTGACTGGATTACGGAACCGGTCAAGTTGAGGCGGCCACTCAAGTCGTGTTTGCGGCGGAGACCGGGAGCCAAGAACGAGCGCGCAATGAAACATCGGTCATGGTAGGTCACTTCTTTATTCGATCCTGTTTCGCTCATTTACAGTTTGGTCTAGGCAGTGCTATTTGACCAGGCTCTGAATGTCCCGAGATATCTTTCAAACTGGTACCTAAAA
This sequence comes from Protula sp. h YS-2021, assembly GCA_949752745.1. Taxonomy (NCBI): domain Eukaryota; kingdom Metazoa; phylum Annelida; class Polychaeta; order Sabellida; family Serpulidae; genus Protula; species Protula sp. h YS-2021. The sequence goes on along the minus strand of OX457026.1, from coordinate 23,326,458 downwards.
CTTATTCTTTAAAGAAATCAAGAACCTTATAACTGGATGTTTTAGAAGATTAAAATAAACTTGTTTCCCTGCCAGATATTATAATAACAAATACAACGTAAAGTAAGCAAGTGAGATGGTTGGGTGGGATGATTTTCCTTCGAGGAGTCACCGCCGTATGGTAGCAGTCATATTGTAAGTATTTGGGAATGTGAGTAAGTAATGGACACTCATTGTGAGTGCGGCGATACTGCGTATTTTTTTTCGTTTTGTTTTACATGGCAACACAGGGAAAACATAAGGATGCTCTAATAGATCAAACTGCAAACATGGTGAATACATAAACGTATGTGTAATTAGAAAAATAGACCGCAAGGCCGTATTTTGTTAATTACACAAAGAGCTTTTAAAAAATATAGAAAGGTTATTTGGCTGGGAGACTAACGAAGATTGATGGGAGAGTTTGTCCAAACATTTTTGCAACTGTCTTACGTAACTGGCACAGTAATTAATGGCAAAACAATGCCGATATTGGCTGTATTCCTACTTCAAGCATGTCCTGACATTCTTGAACATTTAGAACCACATTTAGAACCACCTCAATCAGGGAATTTCAATTATTTTAGAGCAGATATAAAATCTGTTGGTCTTCGTTATCACAGTTTTAGTTTCGATTTCACACATTCATCGAATGCCAAAAAAAAAAAAAAAAAAAAAAAAAGCATTGTTTAATTTCATGTCAGTGCCGATTATTTTAATGCATTGTACTACACAATCTGTAAACCAGGAAAGTGAGGGAATTGAAATGAACAGATGCTGGCCGATTAAAAACAGCACATAGGCTTGATTTGAAAGCAGTATAGGGGCTTCGCTTTGCTTGTCCAGACGTTACTTCCGCTAAAGCAACATATTTTTAGTCCCCCAGTTTGGCGATCGACCGTGACTGTGCCGTGTTAATTCAGTTAGGATCTTGTTGACAGTCAAATAAATCCCATCGATTGCCCAGTTTCTGCACTGCATTAAGGAAATGTTGCCTAAATGGCAAATATTCACTTCGTGCCCTGCACTCAGCTATTTCCTATAGACCGTAAGTGAGCAAGGTGGGTATAATCAATTTTATGGCAAAACAAATAATAGATGAGAGTTGATTCTCGGGGGGTATTTTCGGAGAGCAAGCAGCTAAAACAGCAATGCTCTGAGTAAAGAAACGAGCGTATTGACTGTTACTTGTGAAGGCATCTGCCAGAGTGGGATTGTTTCAACGAGGGCTTTTATAAGAAAAATGTCGGCCCTGCCGAGAAAGCATGTTCATTATTGACGTGCATGCGTGGAGACACTTGAGAGCTCTTAGCACAGGAGGTTGAAGGGGAAGGTGTCGATACACCCGGAGCTCCAGTCCCGTGCAGCGACTGATGCTCAGGGAGTGGCTATGAACCGGCAAACCAAGACAAAAATAACCAACCTTCGCAAGTTGTGTCGTACAAACACTTGTATTCGAAACATAAAATGCGTTTACAAAAAACTCGTTGCAAATATCAAAACTAGGTTTGAAACACGAATTGAATGCACGAATACGCGTTTGCAAAATATAAAAACTAAATCAGTTTACAAGGTACAGACTAGTGGCTGTATTCTAGTTATCGACTAGAATCAAGGTATCTACTTGGAAATAAATTGGACAGGTGGGAACGCTTGATAAAGATGTTTGAGTTGGCGACCATATCTCGTTGTACAGCTCAGTACTTCCAAAGAGGCGCTTGAGCAAGAATGGCTTGACCAAGAATAACCTTTCAACATCGAAAATGTGATGTATCTTATAAACTTACCACTTACTTATAAACTTACCAACTTACTTATAAACTTAAGGGTTTTTTTTTTTATTAACAAATACAAGAGACTGTTTTAACGCCATGAAGGAGAATAATTTTGATACGAGTAACAGGGCAAATCTTGTTTATATTGGCCACCGCACAGTCCCCCCCCCCCCCCCATCCCCGGCGTCCAAGCTTTTTTCCGGAAACATGGAATTGGTGGCCTTAATATGGAGAAACCAACTGAGTGGCAATTGGGGATATGAATCAGGTTATTTTGTTGTTGTTGTTTTTTTTTTTTTCACTTTCCTCGCGAATAGATATTTTGTTCAGTTTTACAGCTCGAAATTGTCTTTAGGTACAAAATGACTCACCGTGCAACTGCCATTTGCAATGACTGGGAGACAGAACTTAGGCATAATTTATCGCCCGGTCTCAAAGTTACTGGTAACTTAATATGTTAGCAAATACACAATGTTAGATCCTCCCATTAATTAACTTAACTCGCCTCAATGTGTATGAAACACACTGATTTATTTTTTTTAAATCGGTTCAAATCTTACGTATTTCCCACGCACTTTTGAGGCCGGATGACGCTGAAATCGAGTATTGATTTCAGCAAGTTTATCTAATCTCAGTGCACTGATCATTTCTCTGTTTGTCAAATGAAATGGGCAGACAACACGCTGTTATTTAAGATAAGAATTCTGAAGCAAATAAGGAACCAGATATTTCTGAAAGGCCATTCCGGAACAGACTCGATATATCAGATGTATAAAACGAACTGTATTTCACATGTTTTAGGTCTGACCCGTACGACGCTACAATATTGCGGTACAGTCAAGAAGGCGAAACGCGCTATCAACTCATCACAAACGGCCAAGGCAAGACATGCTGGACGCGTCTGATTGAGCCCCAAACAGAGCCCCAACAGAATTCAACGCCCCAAGACCCGAATGATGCACGGGAAGCCGACGTCGGTCCAGAGGCCAAGTTCACCAACACCACTGTTGCCGTCGTTCCTCTAACTGTCATCACGGACAATGTCCGCACTACCAAGCCGGACGCGCCGCGTCAGGACAAAGAGACATCCATCTCGCCGGACAAAATACCCATGATGCTTTGCGCGTGCGGTACGACCCACGCGGTGCTGCACAGTTCTAGCGACTCCGGCGACGGCTGCGACGCGGCGGCCAGGGCCAAGAAAACCGTCAGCTTCGCCGAGAAGGTGTCCTACCACTCCCCCGCCGTCAGCCCGCACCCGTCGCCCAAGAAGACCGTGTCGTGTGGGCAGCTGAGCGGCAGGAAGGCGTGTCCGCAGCACAGGCGCACCGTCACCAAAGACATGCTGCTCGCTGTCCAAAGTAAGTCGCTCTCATATATTTACTTTAATGCTGGTAATTTTATGAGCTGTTTGATGTTGTTTGTTTTGTTTTTATTTTGGTCAGAATAACCAAAATATCTCTGTATTGGTACATGTGGGAACTGTATATTCTGTATTGTTACGTGTTGTGGGTACTGTATATTCTGTATTGTTACGTGTTGTGGGTACTGTATATTCTGTATTGTTACGTGTTGTGGGTACTGTGTATTCTGTATTGTTACGTGTTGTGGGTACTGTATATTCTGTATTGTTACGTGTTGTGGGTGCTGTGTATTCTGTATTGTTACGTGTTGTGGGTACTTTATATTCTGTATTGTTACGTGTTGTGGTACTGTATATTCTGTATTGTTACGTGTTGTGGGTACTGTATATTCTGTATTGTTACGTGTTGTGGGTACTGTATATTCTGTATTGTAACGTGTTGTGGGTACTGTGTATTCTGTATTGTTACGTGTTGTGGGTACTGTATATTCTGTATCGTTACGTGTTATGGGTACTGTATATTCTGTATTGTTACGTGTTATGGGTACTGTATATTCTGTATTGTTACGTGTTGTGGGTACTGTATATTCTGTATTGTTACGTGTTGTGGGTACTGTATATTTAGTATTATTACGTGTTGTGGGTACTGTATGTTCTGTATTGTTTCGTGTTGTGGGTACTGTATATTTTGTATTGTTACGTGTTGTGGGTACTGTATATTTTGTATTGTTACGTGTTGTGGGTACTGTATATTCTGTATTGTTACGTAATGTGGGTACTGTATATTCTGTATTGTTTCGTGTTGTGGGTACTGTATGTTCTGGGTACTCTTTACTGTTGGCTGCTATATCAAATAAAGGGAAACTTTCGGGATTAATTTCTGAACGCAGTTTTACCCCTGGTTTATCGTAAGTACGATCATGAACCCCTGGTCTAATCCTAGGTTGAGGAATTAGTCCTGCATGTTTTCCTCTATCTTATGTAGTAGTACAGGGGTAGCACAGGTTTGCCATAGGTAGGCTCATGAACACCCCAAGGTTGAGAAACTGACCCGCCAAGTTAATATTTGTTATCGTTAGGTTAGAAGATAGACTGTTTGGTACCACATTAAATAGTCTTGATTCCTCATATACATTCGCAAACAACAATAATAATAGGCATAAAAACGATGAAATCGTTTCCTAGTTACAGTGATGGTATAGTCTTTTTGGCACAGCACACTGCAGCACGATGCCATATGCCCTTTTGCGAGGCTTTCCTTAGTCTGGAGTGCAGCGCAAAGGTCGACTGCGTGAGGCCACGTGGAAGTGACAAGAATTGATTTTTGCCCGAAACTGAAACAGACGAATTGTTGTTGCCTAAAAGGCATCCTTTTGTCGATAGAACAGTGCGCTGTGTTACCGTCACTTCACTTAAATGTGTCTGCTAATCAGTTTACTATTGATTTCGGACATCCTACGATTTCAAGATTGGAACAAAAAAAAAAAAAGAAAACAAGAAAAGTGAACTATATTTTAGTAATTGTGTCACAGCACACAGGGTTGGTACCCGTAGAGTGTATTGTTTCGAATCCGCCCCCCCCCCCTCCCGCCCGAAAGAAAAAAGCGCCCAGATTGCTATTAAATAGCATGTGGGATGGGTCAGATCACATTCAGAGCTTGCCAAGCAAACAGTTTGAAACACCAACACCAGAGGGAACTTCGCCGCCGAGTTCGCAAGTCTGTTAACCACAAAACCTTTTAACGTACGGCGAAAGATGATTGAAATATGCCTTGTGCCAAAAGTATAGCGGTAGCCTGGGGATGAGTATATGCGGTTACGACGTGGTGCAGTAAACAAGGTGACGCCCCCGCTCCCGCCTCCCACGATCCCCCCTCCTCCCCCCCCCCCCCCCCCCCCCCGCCCAGAAGGCATGAGTGATTGCGCTTCAAGTCACAGTTATCTGATGCAGCTTATTCTTATTGATCTATAAATATTCAAATACAGTCGGTCGCGGTTAATTTTTGAAGTTCCCGGGACCAAGAAAATGCTCCAAATTTTCAGAGTTTCAAATTAACGGAGATTGTTTTTACAGAAAAAAATAATAACGGATATTGTTTTAACGATATTGTCCGAATTTCCAATTAAACGTGATCAAGCAGAAAAAAAGCGTGGCGTGCTGCAAACCCGAAACCTCTTGGGTGACATTACGCCACGTTGAGTAAATGACATTAATTAACTGTCTTTTAAGTCATCCACAATAATTTGTCATTAATTGAGTGAAATTAATCGCCAGCATATCTTGTAGACACAGAGGCGGAGGGCGGCCAGACTGACGAACCGAAGGAGGAGACACCGCCGCCAAAACCGCCGCGCCTCTCCCAAGCCGACAGCCCGCCGGGAGACTTTATTATTTCGTCCGGCTCGAGTAATACAACGAGCCCTTCCACTTCTACCATCATTGAAGTGGAGCAACAGCTACTTGTACAAAAACAAGGTATACAGAAATAAAACGGAAATAAAAAAAAATATAGCGAAAAAAAAACAGAAACCAATAAAACTTTACAAAAAAAAACATTGATTACTCTTTCTTGTTTGGTGTACTAACCCACAGCGGGATAAAAAGCATTGGCAGCAAAGGTTGGCGAATAAAACACGAACAAAGTGTTGGCACAAAGTTCAGCAAAACCTTTGAATCTCGTTTATCTGTTTCAGTCACTGACGAACTAGTTGCCTTGTAAAACAGTTGAAAGGCTTATTGGCTTTATTTTAGTAGCATTAAGCTGGTCTCTTGAGGATTTGTCTGCCAAACAACTCAAGGGTCTATATTTCAGCAAACATTCAAACAACGCTTTATGAAACTTGCTGAGCTTTGTTTTTTTTACCCAGCATACTGATGAAGGACCGCTTCCTGAGTCGAAAAATTCATTATATTGTTTTTGGTCAGCAGCTTAACTAGCCTGTTTAAGTTCTGTACGAAATGCTAAATAAATGTGTGAGGTTCGCAAAGAAAAGGCGTAGTTTAACAATTTGCTTAAAATATTCAGGCTCATTTTATGGCTGAGCTACGTTTATACTGTAGCGATTATGGCATACACATTTGTAATAATTGAGAATGTTTGATATCGAACTATCATATTATCTGCCATCTTTAAGCAGTATCCTAAACAAAAAAAAAAAAAAAAAGACGAACAAACCAAAAAAAACAACATTTCGAATTTTGAAGACCATAGTAGATATTGCATACCGCGCAATTTTTTCTCGCCCGCAGAGCTGGTGGTGGGCGTGACGAAGGCCTCGGAGCTACTGCTCATGTACTTTGAGAATGCGGACAGTGAACTGGACCAGGTTCGTGTCACTTGTCGCATCACGTGTCGTCATTCTCCGCGAGGTTCTTGGAATGCCCCTAAGTAAAGATTGATTTAAAGTTTGGTGAAAAAAATAGCAAGAGACGGACACAGAATACACTAAAGCAATGCTTTAGGTTGAGTTATTTATTTATATTGGGGCAGGTTCAAATGAATTTGGGTAGAATTTGTGAGGTTGGGTTGGGGGAGGGTTGATTTTGAAGACTAATCATGCATCCATTTTGTAATGTCAGGAAACCCGGGCAAGCTCGAGAGAAAACCCAGAAATCGGCCAGATAGTGTTGGAGAAGCTGTGCCCAGCCCTGGTTGCCGTGGTAACAGATGGCTTACGCCCGACAGTACGCAGCGTCTTTGGCAAAGTGAAGAATTCCCCGTGGCGAATGATGGAGGACAGTGTCAGTCAAGGTGAGCGAATCGGTCAAGGCCGACTTGTGGAAGAGAGAAAAAAAGAAGAATTTAAAATAAATAATTAAAAATATATGTTGAAATTGAAACGTAACTTGAAAGAAAGTTTCACTGAGCATTGCGATGTGATAGGCAAAGTTTTGTAAAAGTGATCACAAAATGTAAACATAGGTTTAAAAATATAAACATTTCAAAATATAAACAGAAATTCTTAAAGGGCTTGAATTATTGGCGTACGCGGTTTAGGTGCGCCGGCACGAGTCCTGAGTAATCTGCTCAAGGATCTAAACGAACTGGATTTCCTGAATACTCATTGGCTGAAATTCAACGCCTTGATATTTGGACTTCTCAAGTAGGTTACACTTCGTGGATTTAAAATTTTGAGGTGAAGTAAGACGGGGGGGGGGTATATTTATTCAAGGTTGCGACATGATTGAATGTGAAGTTTAATCGCATACATTTACTGCACCTTTCTTAAACAGACGAATTTTGCAGCCGAATTATAGTTTCACGATTGTCATTGTCGATGCTGCGCTGTTTATTTCAATGTAAAGCTCCACTTTGTGACAAACGGGGATTTTAGCACGATTACATTTACTGTTTATTTGACGTACGACAGCCACCGAGCGCTGGACTTCTGGCTGACGTACGTCTGCAATCACGACACGCTGATCGTCAACAACTACGCGGCGACGTCGTTCGTGTCGCTCAGCCAGACGACAGCCAGACAGCTCTTCCTGGAGATGACCACCGCCCTCCAGCCGCTCGCCAAAATACCGTTCAGGTAAGTGGCGCTAAAGAGTTGAAAATATTTTAACTACAAGAGCCAGTGAAGTTTTGTTCGTATATGTAACATGGGAACTGGTAGAAAACGGGCATATGTCTTTTTTCAAACACTTCCTCAAATTATAAAAACGCAATGCAAACCCGTTGCAGTAATGCTACCGCGAGAACAGTGCGCTTTCTTGCAAGCGATTAAGGCAACTTCCGGTTGTTTGTTTGCAGACTGGAGTACAATTTCGAGTACAAGCTGGTGAAATCTCGCCAGGACGAGGCCCTGTGTGACCTCCTCCTCCACAAGCACACCACTAGTTCCATAGATGGCCGCTTGGAGCGCATCTTAGCGCAGAACCAGGTCGCAAAGCGGCCCCTTTCGGTGGACGAGGCGCTCGATTTGTTGAGCAATTCGGACGAATCTATGACGTCATTTTCCACCTCGGCCTCAATTAAAGATTCCGTTCAATTAAAGATCGATTCATTGAAACAGTATTCTGCCGCGGTTAGTGACACAAAGGAAAAGACGAAGACATTGCTGAAAGTCACTGGAGATTCAATCAAAGAGCGATTTAAACAAATCCAGAAGCAAAACCGAGCTGGAGATGCAGGGGAAGATTTAAAACAGTACCTTCCCATAAGTGATGCTCTCTTGGGCAACACGCGGTCTCGTGGTCGTCAGCCAATGAGAGTGCCGCATTTGAAGGGTATTAATGATGACCCAATCAATGATTCGGACTGCTGCGATACGAAAAAGTCGAACGAAAAGGCAAAACCGAGTGAAAAATCGAATGCATCGAATGCGCAGTCAAATCTCATACGTTCCAAATTGAGAAGTCAGTCACTGGATTCGATACCAGTGGTCAAAAATGGGGAGGTGTTGCTTGGTGAGTCGATATCCACGGAAAAACCCGCAACAAGAACGAGTTCTTTGACAGATCTTGTCAGTTTTATAGGCAAGAAAATCTATGACTTTGCAAGCGGTTCAAAAGAGGAGAAGACTTATAAAGAAGGCGTGACCAATTACCGTTTTGAGACGGACCCCTCGGTTGATAAGAGCAGTTCTGTGAAGGCCATTTGTGATTCTGCGGTTTCTCCTGGTGAAGAAAATCCAGAACCCCATTCCGAGAAGCGATTTACTTCCGGTTCGGAATTAACCGCAGAGTGCAACGACAAGGCAGAGAAAAAGGAAGAAAGCGGTGAAGCAGATCCCTTGCCGCTGCCAAAGGAATGCCCTGATGCAGGCCAGGCACAGGCGGCAGAGGTGACGGTGCGCGATCCCGCCGTAGTCGTGGCGCGTAGACCGACTGTGACGTCACAGGGGGCCGACGAGGAGAGTCACTCGCCCATCCACAAAGGCCAGAAGCCTGGCGAATCGCTGTCACGGACGGCACGCATGTTCACGCGCCGCTTTGGACATTCCCTGATCAGTGCGTTTGATAAGTTGCTACTCGATCCGAAAAAGAAACCTGTCACCATGGTAGCCAAGCCTGACGGGGCCGTCACCTCTTTGCCTCAGTCTCAATCGGCCAATGAGCGTTTAGCACAGAATGAAATTGTTGGGTCGTCTGCTGTGAAGAAAAGTAGTTCTGCCACTGAATTCCCTAAGAGGTATTTGAAATATGATGTCTCCATTTCCCAACATGTTGTCAGATTGTTGCACAAACACACAGACAATCTTTAACTATTAACTCAAATCAGTATCTTTTTCCACTGCAGGTCATAAACCACTGGAATAAATTTTCCTGTTGTTTTACAAGTTTATTTATACGACAGAAAGACTTTTTCGTTTTTAATTGTCTACGGTTTTCTAACTACTGTAATATGTTTCCCATCAAGGAAAAAATCACCGTGTTTGCTTTGCTGCTTAGTAATGGTAGTTTGTCTGAAAATAAAAAAAGTTGTATTTTGAATCGTTTCAGGTATGTTCAGACCCTTTGTCACCACATTGCAAGCGAGTCACATCAGCTTAGCTTCGACAAAGGCTGCATTCTAACGGTTGTCAAGGAAGTGGACAAGGACTCGTTGCTGTGCTATCACGAAAAGGGGCGTGGCCTTGTCCATCGTGGTTTTATCAAGCCAGTCGAAAACAAGGACAAGTGAGACGAACCGCCTTTGGAGTTAATGACGTCATGGTCAGATAAATGACGTCACAGTCAAGAAATGGTTTAGTCAAATATATGACGTCAAATAAATGATGACACAGTGAAACAAGTAACGTCACAGTCAAGCAAATGACGTCATAGTCAAGTAAATGATGTGTGTGAAGCATTAACCCATGGATGTTGTATGTCACAGACGCATTTATTTAAACACCGCACGAGTCATATAACCGGTTCTTCAGTGTTAGTTCTAATTCATTATATGTCAGTGATATTTATTTCTGTACATCAAAGATTTCCGTCGTACATGTTATGCTGTAAACTGAGTGGTGCCAAGTAGTGCTGAGGGCAGCGTCAAAAGAAATTGATCGGCGTTTAGGGAAAAGATCGGTAATATAGTGTTAAAATAACTACCGGTTCCCACGTAATGTTGAAAGCCCAGGGTAGAAGAAAAGTACTGTTTGGAGCCAAATGAGTACGTATATTTTTTCTGGATAGCCATATGCGGCGTGTTTTAAAAGAAAACGGACCGTCGTTAACTGTCGCTGGCGGGGGATTTTACGAGGCGGCCGACAGTTTCCCCTGAAATTTGTCCATTTTTGCTGCGTGTAGTTTCCGTAAGACAAGTTTTATATCGGTAGTCACTTACTCGTATTTCATTCCCATTGTACGAAAATGTCCCTCAAAAGCGAGCTTTGAAAAGCAGATTACAAAGTGACGTCAGTAGGAAGGTAGTTTGTAGTAAGCTTCAAATACTTCGAATAGGATATAAGATTATTTTGCCCAGAGCGCTATAGTACTGAATAATTGAATTGATTTGATTATTTTCACATTTTCTCTTTTACGTTTGTGATAGTTGTTCTTTTTAGTTTAAGGACAAACAGCTGTGATTGTGTTTACGAATCTTCACGTGGTCAGTCGGTCCTCATGTACAATGCACGTGCAGTTCAAGAGTGCGACATCGTTTTTTCCCGATGTATTATGTAACGACTGCCCCGGTAAAATACAAGCCCTCTAGTTACCCTGTTCTCATTGTCTTACGTTCTTGTAACGTATAAGGCTGTCGAAGAATATTTTTTAATAAGAAGAAAAAGAAGCACACATTTTGGTTAAACATTTTTCAACGGTCTCTGTAATCATATGTAATAAAATGTTGGTCATACGGCCATATTGTTTTGTTCGGCATGTGTGTCATGGTCCCGGGCGATATCGGTAGCTGTATACTCATATTCAGCTGAGTTATGGCGTGGAGTTGTTGTGTAACGTTACGTGTAGGAGCATTTGAAGGATATTCTGTGTTTTGTGTGCGCCACAAGGCTGGTGTGGAAAGGACATAGGTGGCGCGTTTGTTCCGGATGAAGCACAGGTGGCATTAATGTTCCGGCTTAATCACAGGTGGCGCTTCTGTTGGCGTTGTTTAAGCCATGTAATAACTGAGAACTTTGCCAAAGCAATAATTTCGTGGCTGTCTTGCCATCCCAGGATACCAGGTTGTCCCAGATACCACTCCCAGTCCCAATCACCAACACCCGCCTCCACCCCCCCCCCCCGCCCTCCCCCCAGCGCCTCCACCCCCGCCACCTAACACCTCATGTGTTGTGGAAGTGTCTTGATAGTGATGTTGAACCAGTATTAACAAAACAACTATTCATCTCTTTGCATCAAATCTGGTGCATTCTAATGTAATTCAGTGATGAAGAACTTGACAGTTTGCCGTAGGGAAAATCAACGAAGAAATATTATAGTTAAGGACAAAGGACTTCAAAAAAACATTTAGCAACTGTGTCTTTAAATGTAGTCTCAGTTATATTAATCTGATCTAAATTATAGTTGTGCACATCGAATTTGCCACCACTGATCTCTGCTAAACAGATAACAGACTAATCAGTGTTAATTTGAACATATTCAAGCATGGCCCATAACTCTGTGACGCCAGTGGTAGCAGCTTGCGTTGAACGGACATGCTGTTCTGTAGCTACAGTATTTTAAAGTGTTTTAAATCAGACATGAGAAAGTCGAAATGTAGATTATGTGGTATCTCTTTCTTGGTATTCGGTGAATTCTCTGCTTTATCGCCGAGCGAGGTGATGTGAGAAAGAGCTCTCCCGGCGTCGGCCCAGAGTGGCCGTCTCCGGTGGTGGGCCAAGAGTGGGCCTCATGTTGGGCTGGCCATATGTGGCCCAGATCGTCTGTGGACTAACGGGGCCACAGGGAGTGCTATTTTAGTTGTGTGTAAAAAATTTGTGCATCACCAGTAAGTTATGCAGCGCTATACCTAAATGTTTTTCACTGTTTATTGCCTATATATTTATCTAGTCAATTTTATTTTGAAATTCTATTCTTTTAAGTGCAATACAATGTTTAAAAATAAATAAACGTGTGTAAATTCTCTCGTTGCGTTGCTATGGTAGCGTAGAGGCTTGTGTAAGGGTAGCGTTTGTGGCGAGGAGAGCCGTGTTAATCATGTAACCACATGTGTGTTGTTTTACTGTTGTGAAGAAAAATCTGTGGGGAAGTTTGTCGTATTAACTCACGCGAAGGCGTGAAAAGCTGCTAAAACTTTGGAGAAATGCCACAGAAAATCTTTTTAAAGGATACAAATTTTCAAGTATATTGTTTATACTGTGTGCGTGTGCACATCTTTAGGGAACGTAAATGTTAATAAACACATGAAAACATGTAATGTGATTTCGTAGTATGATCAGCTTATTACAAAAGTGACCGCTTGTCGATGAAATAAATCAGTAGAAAACGCCGGATTTTGTGCTTAAAATGTAATGGCCATTTTGCCAGCGCAAGATCAGTTGACAGGGGGCGCCACCGCTTTGACCGGATGTAGAAATCCGAAATTTTAACAGTGACATATTAGAAAAGGTGTCAGAAATCAAAAAAATAAACAAGATTTGGATTTATCTACAGTTTACTGCCTGTGCTTTTTTATTTGAAAAAAAGGGGGTTTTGGTAAAAAATGTTTCTTAACACATACATTTGGAGTTCGCGTAACGTTAATTGATTAAGTGATTTTTTGCAGCCACGATTAATTTTAACATTCACCGTCGTTCTTTGCACAAGCTGTCCGACTAAGCAAGCCAAGGTCACCAGGTCACATATTCCTCAGCGGCAGCTGTGACAGCCAGCGGGTGGCATGCTAGCCCTTTAGGTGGGCGGATAAACCTAGTGTTTTAATAGCAGTGTATTTTTTTTAAAACGCCCCAAGGTGTGTAGTGGTTACAATATAACCATCTTTCATTGTGACTCGAAGCGAAGGTCTGTGCTTTAGCAAAGGATCAATAACACAGTAAATTTTGAAGTGTGTTCTCCATTAAAATTATGGCTTGACAAATTCGTTATTTTATTGTACTTGAAAATATTTAAAGGTTTGTTTTTCGCAATCCTCATTCCAAATTTTGGGTAATGGTTAAAATTTGGATATTTTGCTGACATTTTTATAAGTAGAAAATAGTCAACACTCTGATATTTTAAAGCGAATGTATGAAGCAAATAAGAATTTCAGTATTTTTTGGCCTGAACGAAATAAGTCAGTGTAGACGAAATGAGTCTATTCTCGGAACAGTTTTTTTATAATTGTCTAACTTTTTTTCGTTCAGGACAAAAGTAGTCAATTCTTATTTGCCTGATTCATTGTTTTAAATAGTAAAGTGTTTAGTTTAGAATTACGCTGTAATTTAATGCACTCTTAAAAGCTGTTATATTTTCAAAGAAGACCAATTACTTCAGTATGTATTTTCTTATCTTTCACAAACTGATTATATGTCACAAATTAACATTTTTAAAGTGGTGAAAAAGGCGAATAAAGCACTTTGCCTTGCAGGGTATTGTCATAGCTGTCTCTTCGTGAAAGCTATTTGAGCTCAGCTAATCTATAAGATGTAAATATCTGAGAAAAAAGATCTTTGCTGGGAGAGAACGAGAGAAAAAAGAGCAGGAAAGAACAGAATCTCAGACAGTAATTCAGTGTGAAGTTTGAGAATCGTGTCTCGCAGTTCTTTCAAGTCTAGTCGTATTGTCTATGTTAAATTTCTATACAAGTGGCGAGATTACATGAAAACTTAGCCTGAAGACAGTATTACATACGATACATCTAGTCCCGTTTTGAACGAACAGTCAAGATTTAAAACCGATATGAATTTCTTTGAAGTATAAAAGAGAAAAAAATGTGGAATTCATTTAGAGTCAAATAAATGAGGCATAATTAAATGCTTTGTGAGATTTTTTTAAGTTCCATAGCTGAATCACGTGATTTTGTTTTATGCTTATTTGTATCACAGAAATTGCGTATTAGATGTTCAACTAATTCTCCCCTGTGTGCTCGGGGGAGTAGCAAAGTAATCAAATAAAACATTTTGTTCATGCTGACCCGTTCTTGTTTTTTTTTTCTTTGTTTTAACTAGGCCAGTCTCATAAGTGAAAGAAAATAATGTATTTAGCATATCAACTCTTGGCTGGTAGTTTGTCGGACACGAACCCTCACTATAAGAACTTTTTGAACTTGAAAATTTCTTAATTTTAAATAACATTTCTAAGGAAATATAAAATCTTTACGAATCCTGGCATTACGTCTTCTGTATGTCGTGTTCTAAATTTTTATTATGCCCCTACCTGACTAAGGTCGGGAGGTGCATTATATTATTGACTCGTCCGTGCGCCGAGCCGTCCATCATTCTGTGCGTCAGTCTGTGATTGTGAACAACCATATCTCCAGATATCAAGTTCCAAGGATCGGATTTAATCAAACCTGGTTTGTAGCTTTTATTTATAATGCTGTAGGGCTTATTAGGTTTTGGTGACCTTGCGTCATTGCTCAAGGTCACTGTGGAACTTTGAACTTTAAATGGGAATTCCCATACTGAATGGTTTGTGAGCACTATAAGTTCCACTGGTCGGATTTCAATGAAACCTGGTATATGGTTTTTATATATAATGTTTTTAGACCAGCCGACTATGTCGGGCTGGTCTTATCTTATCAATAGAGGGGTATCCGTCGTCCGTATGTACGTATGTACGTGTGTATGTACATGTGTAAACTTTTACTTAAAATGCTTCTTCTCCTTCAGTTTTGATCGGATTCCTCTAAAATTTTACACGAATGTTCTCTAGGTATACCTCTCTTTATAAATTATTTTTTTTGGCGCTCCGCCAAAAATTGGCTAAATGGGGGGCATTTCAAATTTTTCGGTTGCTAATTTTCAAAATGCTTCTTCTCCTTCAGTTTTGATCGGATTCCTCTCAAATTTTACACAAATATGCCCTAGGTAGACCTCTTTTGAAAAATTACTCATTTTGGCGATCCGCCAAAAATTGGTTAAATGGGGGACATTTTTTAATTTTTTGGTGTCATATTTTCAAATTGCTTCTTCTCACACAATTTTGATCGGATTCCTTTCCAATTTTGGATAGTTGTTCTCAAGGTAGACCTGTCTTGAAAAATTACTCTTTTTGGCGATTTGCCAAAAATTGGCTAAATGGGGGACATTTGTAATTTTGTGGTTGCCAATTTTCAAAATGCTTATTCTCCCACAATTTTGATCAGATTTTCTTCAAATTTTGCACCCATATTCCCTAGGTAGACCTATTTTAAAAAATTACTTATTTTGGTGATCCGCCAAAACTTGGCCAAATGGGGGACATTTTTAAATTTTTTGGTCTACAATTTTCAAATTGCTTCTTCTCGCACAATTTTGATCGGATTCCTTTCCAATTTTTGATAGTTGTTCTCAAGGTAGATCTCTCTTGAAAAATTACTTTTTTTGGCAATCCGCCAAAAATTGGCCAAATGGGGGACATTTGTAATTTTGTGGTTGCCAATTTTCAAAATGCTTCTTCTCCCACAATTTTAATCAGATTTTTACCAAATTTTACACGAATGTTCTCTAGGTGTTTCTCTCTTTAAAAATTATTTTTTTTGGCGCTCCGCAAAAAATTGGCCAAATGGGGTCATTTCAAATTTTTCGGTTGCCAATTGTCAAAATGCTTTTTCTCCTTCAGTTTTGATCGGATTCCTCTCATATTTTACCCAAATATGCCCTAGGTAGACCTCTTTTGAAAAATTACACATTTTGGCGATCCGCCAAAAATTGGCCAAATAGGGGACATTTTTTAATTTTTGGTGTCAAATTTTCAAATTGCTTCTTCTCCCATAATTTTGATCGGATTCCTTTCCAATTTTGGATACTTGTTCTCAAGGTAGACCTGTCGTGAAAAATTATTCTTTTAGGCGATCCGGCAAAAATTGGCCAAATGGGGGACATTTGTAATTTTGTGGTTGCCAATTTTCAAAATGCTTCTTCTCCCACAATTTTGATCAGACTTTCTTCAAATTTTGCACCCATATTCCCTAGGTAGACCTATTTTGAAAAATTACTTATTTTGGCGATCCGCCAAAAATTGGCCAAATGGGGGACATTTTCAAATTTTTTGGTCTACAATTTTCAAATTGCTTCTTCTCGCACAATTTTGATCGGATTCCTTTCCAATTTTTGATAGTTGTTCTCAAGGTAGATCTCTCTTGAAATATTACTTATTTTGGCGATCCGCCAAAAACTGGCTAAATGGGGGACATTTTTTAATTTTTTGGTGTCAAAGTTTCAAATTGCTTCATCTCCCACAATTTTGATCGGATTCCTTTCAAATGTTTGATAGTTGTTCTCAAGGTAGACCTCTCTTGAAAAATTGTTTTTTTTTTGTTTGGCGATCCGCCAAAAATTGGCCAAATGGAGGACATTTGTAATTTTGTTGTTGCCAATTTTCAAAATGCTTCTTCTCCCACACTTTGATCAAATTTTCTTCAAATTTTTCACGAGTACTCCCTAGGTAGGCCTCTTTTGAAAAATTACTCATTTTGGCGATCCGAAAAAAATTGACCAAATGGGGGACATTTTTTTATTTTTTTGTGTCTAATTTTCAAATTGCTTCTTCTCATACAATTTTGAGTATGGCCGCTCATTTTGATTTGGTACGCTGTGATGACAACTATCTTGCGTGTGACATTATCGCATTGAAAGCCGTTTAACAGCCGACGATGATAACAAAAAAAATTTAAATAGATGGCTTTCATCCCATACTGAGATGTGACCAGTTCGTTTCAACAGAATGTCGACGACCTCCGCATGGCCTTGCTTTTGATCTAAAAAACATACATGAAGTGTTGTCCAAGGAGTTCATTTCAACTGCACTCTTTGAGTGTTTACACATTAGAGTAATTTTCAAAGTAATTTTCTTTGAGTGTTTACACATTAGAGTATTTTCCTTCAACTAATCAGATTGTATGTAATCCCATCACACACTCTTAACACGACATTAGATCTTGCATTTGCCTATTCTACCACTGCTTTTCCCGAAATTATTCCCTGTGTTTGGTCTTTTCACCACACGCTTGGTATTCTTGTCCCCTTATGAAAGAATTGAAAGAATGACTCCTCATCAGCCACAACTACACCGAGCAAGTGAGCGAATATTTTCTCCATTCAGTTACGGCTTTTTTCGTAACCGCTGTCTGCCAATTTGATCATGATTTTGTCTGTGCTTCTTGGATATATATTCTGTAGGTCACGGTTGGTCACCATGTCCCTGGACATGCTTGTTATATATAATGTTCCAGAGCTGATTATGTTTTGATGACCTTGTTCAAGGTCACTGTGGGACTTTGAAATATTTTATTTGATTTCCCATGAGATTTTCCATTGAAATATATATAGACAGTTGCTCATCTAGGAATCCCTATTCCCCATACCATATGGCAGTTCGGTCGGGGCATTCGTATTCCAATGGACGAATTTTTAGTTCAAAATGCTTCACAGTTATTCCTTAATCCTCTCAGAAAAACTGATTCGTTTGACTATCCTCAAAAAGTTGTTCAGATGTTGGGATTTTTAATTTTTGAAACATCGATGCCTAAAATCATATTCCTCCGTAAAGGGAAAACATTTTGTTTTTTGCCCCCCCCCCCTCCGCCACCGCGCGTGGGCGCGTAGCGGGGGACTTATGAAACTGGCCGTGTCCGTCTATCCGTCTGTGTGTCTCCATCTATAGTGGTAAGTTTGTACGCGCCATATCTCAGTAACTAATAAAGTTATTTCATTTTTTCTTGCACAGAGAGAGTACATATATTGGAGGTGTGCAACGCTTGGTTATTTTTTATTTTTCTCAAAAATTGAAAAATTGCCAGATTTTTGAAATTTTGTGAAAATGTGCAATTGCCTCTATGTATAGTGGCAAGTTTGTACGCGCTAGATCTCAGTCACTATTTAAGGGATTTTATTTTTCTCTGGCACACAGAGAGAGCGTATATTGGAGGTGTGCAGCGGGTGGTTGTTTTTTAGTTTTGTCGAAAATTGAAAAGTTGCCAGATTTTTTAAATGTAAAAATGTGTGATAAGGATTCTAGACAAGTCGCCATCAATCCAACTCGCCATAAACCCCTAAACCAAGTCACCAAAGCCAACTCGCCAAGAGTTAGGAATTGCGTGCCAACTCACCTACACTACTGCCAAGTCGTCAACATGTTTTCTGGTGAAATTTGCAGACACAATGTCCTCTGTTACGATTTCATAAATAGGTTGGATAATCGCTATATATATATAAAATTGAATGTGACGAAAAATGGTGTGTAAAATATTATAAAAAACACTGTATTTACATTTTATTGAATAAAACAGATTATTGGCCCTCCGTTTGCACCATGAACGCGTTATTGGTTCAATGAATTTCAACGAATTGCAATCATATTGAGTGCTATTACCATAAAGTAACTTCTGTCTTCTTATTTTTGTCAAAGCAAATTGCAGTCTATAGTTGGATGGAGCCGAATTAAAGAAACGTTCATAGCACAAGTGATTGCAGTCAGTGTGCGCAATGTCTTATTTTTTCTTTTCACAGATAATTGCAATTAACTTTGTATTCGCTAGACCAGTCGTTCAATTGTGTTCTGTTCTGTCTTTTAAGTGTAGATTACAAAAAATGTACTTTGCAAGCAAAATAGCTTTTAAAGAGCTTTTTAACTTCCGGAGAGATGATAATTAACGATGTACCTAAACGCAATTAGCTGTTTCAAAAAAACTTTAAACATTCGATTTGGCAATTAGCGAAAGGCTGTTATTCGGTAAGAAACGGTAAAATAAGAACGCAGAATAAAAGAAAGAAAAGAATATAAAATAAAACAAGAATTGTGGTGTGCAAGTTGTGGTGAGTTGGCACAGAAATAGGCGACTTGGTTGCCAAGTCGCCTGTGGCGAGTTGGTATACCAAGTCGCCTTATGGCGAGTTGGATTGATGGCGACTTATCCTGACACCGTGTGATAACTACTGTTTATAGTGTTAAGTTTGTATGCGCCATATTTCAGTAACTAATGTAATGATTTCATTTCTTTCTCGCACAGAGAGAGCACATATATTGGAGATTGCAACGCTTGGTTATTTTTTATTTTTCCCAAAAATTGAAAAATTGCCAGATTTTTGAGATGTTGTGAAAATGTGCAATTGCCCCTATGCATAGTGGTAAGTTTGTACGCGCTAGATCTCAGTCACTATTAAAGGGATTTTATTTTTCTCTTACACACAGAGAGAGCGTATATTGGAGGTGTGCAATGCGTGGTTGTTTTTTATTTTTGTCGAAAATTGAAAAATTGCTGGATTTTTTAAATGCTATGAAAGTGTGTGACAACCACTATTTATAGTGGTAATTTTGTATATTACAGTAACGAATACAGTGATTTCATTTCTTTCTTGCACAGAGAGAGTACATATATTGGAGGTGTGCAACGCGTGGTTATTTTTTATTTTTCTAAAAAAATGAAAAATTGCCAGATTTTTTAAATGTTAAATTTTGACTACTTATGAATCATAAGCCCACAGCCTGTTTTTGAACTTCGTACCTATCGCTCGTCGAGCGAGCATCATACAATTGAGCTAAACCGGCCAAATGAAAATATCAGCTTTGAAATGTGCTTTCTTTAGCTATTGATCGATATTGATCGAGAGCAGCAGAGCCTGAAGTTGGATGATTGCTGTTGTATAAGGCGGGTATCTCAAGTTTAGCTGGACAGATTTCAACCAAAATTGGTAGGTAGAATGGTGGGCAAAAGCACTTGACCTGAAGGATCTTGGCCTGATTAGGTTTTGGTGACCTTGGGTCAAAGGTCAGGGTCACTCGAACTGTTTTATTTCAAAAACGGAGGTGCGGCAGTTGGACTTAACCAGTTCACTGGTATACTTGTTGAACTTTTACTTTCTGTGAGTGTGTGGGTGTGGGGGGAGGTGTGGTAGGAAAATGGCAAGGGAAAAAGATGCAACTGGAAGTAATGGAAACGGAAAAATTGGCAACAAATCAGCATCATGGCTCTTTCTGCGACAAAAGCACTAAAATCTACGTACTGGTGCCAGTGCTACAATCTCTCGACAAGGCATGTATTCAGTAACCTTCTACTTTTGCCACTTCCGTAAAAACTGCTACTGAGATAAAAGTTCTCATAAACCGTCGTCCTAACTACACTACACAGAACGTTCCTCAGTCTGTTATTAAAGTTTATTGTTTAGTTAAACAAGGCGTACCTCTGACTGAGAGTAAGGACGCTTGACACGGCTGTGTGGAGTTTCAGCCCGAGAATCCGCGAGAAGAGTGGCACTGACTTGGGCCGCATCACCTTTCAGCCAGTGAATCAGCTTCTACACATGGTTCCATGCTAGTTCACTGCTGCTCTCCATCCATTGTCACGTGGTGCACATTCCACACAGCCGGGGAGAACATGGGTGGGATTCTGCGTAGCATAGCCACTTCAATTCAGTCATCTTGGCGTTTCATCCTTCGGTATGCCCGGGAATACGTCGCTTCAAAGTAATCCAGTAGTGGCATCAACCTCTTGTGTGTTGTTGCGGTGGAAGTCCATACCTTCTGGCAGATCTTCGATGGGTAGAATGCCACGCCATACAGCATTCCGCAGAAGAGCTTATCCTCCTCGGAAGCCTAGTATCTCTGACCGAGTTCAAATTGTTAGACTTCGCGCCATGTTAATTGTGTGGAATGATAGAAACATATCTGCACCATAACATGGTCCCCGAAAACAACACCCATGGCTCGGAGCACGGCCTGCTCGAAGTCGATAACGATCGTCGCTGAATCTGCTTGTTGGTAGACCTCGGTGCATCGCTCGATGACAACCCGCAGACGCGACTCCTACGTTTCTTATGATTTCCTTTGCAGCAGGGCGTAGACGCTGGAAACACCCGTGTGGCATTTACGACAATGAGTGGTAATTTCTTTGATCCTGAGTAGTCACAGAGGCTAGTTTCTTTGAAACAATGCTGCCCATTTAACCCATGAGTACAAGCAAGAACTTTTCGTCTTTTAATAAGGCCTCTATTTTGGGCAACAATAAAATTCAAAATAATTTGCAATTTTTTCCCACTTTTTCGCTTTGCCATTTTTCCGTTGCCACTATTTCCAGTTGCCATATTTTCCGTTGGTATTTTTTTCCGCATGAGTATCTGTCTGTAGTGTATGTGCGTCTGTTGTAGACACCAGATTTTGTTACAGCAGAACTCGAGAACGACAAGTCGAATCGGTTTCAAATTTGGTAGGATTATGCCTTGTGCAGGCCTGTCGCTTCCTTTTGTCTTTTACGTATATTGAACAACGCGTGACGCCATATGAGGTCAAAACACGAAAAATATATCATCACTTTAACTGCAGAATGAAACGTTCGATCAGCTTCAAACTTGGTAGGATAATGCCTTGGATGGGTGTTACGGTTCATATTGCATTTGGCCTATGTGGCGCAACGCATGACGCATGACGTAAAATCGTGTTATGGACACTTGACTTTGTTAATACGATAACTCGAGAGCGAGAAATTGGTGGGATTATGCTTTGTGTTGGACTGCAGGTCATTATTGCAGTTAACGCATATTGGACAACGCATGACGCCATGAGTTTTTATTTGAAATGCTGCTTCACCTCAGTTTTGTACGAGTATCCTAGGTAGTCTTTGTTGAGAAGTTTTTTGGCGATCCAAATGATGGCATTTTTTAAAAATAAATTTGTGGCCAGTTTTTTTAATTCTTCGGCTGGTCACATGTCCCTAGGCATTTTTGTTAATCATTTCTGCCGTTTCTTTTCAGTGATCAGGAAAGTCCTGCGTCCCCAGATAGCAATACATAGTTGGACTAACATTAAACCTACATTTATTTTGCCAACAATCCTAGTTGGGCCTCGGTTGGCTGATGACGTTGGACCAACTGAGGTGTTCACATCGGCCCACCTTCTTGCCAACGTGTTGGTATAGCGTTGGGCCAACGTAGTAAAAAAAAATTTCATACGATGGGCCATCATTAACCCAACGGTGGGGCCAACAATTAAACAACAAACACATGCAACGTTGGGCCTCGGTGGATTGCCAACGTTGGACCAACTGAGGCGTGCAAATCGGCCCACCTTCTTGCCAACGTGTTGGTAAAGCTTTGGGCCAACGTAGTAAAAACATGCCATACGATGGGCCAACATTAACCCAACGGTAGGGCCAACAATTAAACGACAAACACATGCAATGTTAGGCCTTGGTGAATTGCCAACGTCGGTTCTAGAGAACCGTGCAGATTGGCCGAACTTCTTGCCAGCGTAGGAAAAATAAATTACGGGCATTCTGAAAAATTGTCAAGTGCATGGCAATTAATGAATAACATTATGTAACAGGTTTCCTGCAAAACATCAGTGACACATGTACTAGCGTGAATGATTTTTACCGAAAAATTTTTAATTTTAACTCCATAAAAACTCCCACTTCAAAACCTTGTGTTTATTTTCTCAGACAAGTTTCATTCAATTCGAACTTGTAAAAATAACACCACAGGATAAAGGGCAAAGTTTGTTAAATTTATTCAGTCACGAGAGTCTGCATTGTCCTTTTTCGGCCTCCGTTGCGATCAGAGGCAAATCTGAGCCAATCCTTATTGACCCTTTCAATCTCCGCCCCAGTTGAATCTTCGAAACCACGTTTTCGCCTTACAGCAACTGCAAAAAAATGAAAATTTAAGTATCGTCTAGAACTATACAGTTACCAGAAAATGTTGACTTATCTCAATATTAGAAACTATATAATACTTGTGGATTACTCTTGAGTCTTGGGAGCGAGTCGTTACATACATGATGTGTAAAAATGGCTTTTGTACCAAATCAGAAAATTCACAATGGCCGCCATCGGTCATCTTAGATATTGCATAGCAATAATTATAAACATTATAATGTAAAAAGTACATAGTCGATCATTATTAAGTGTTATACACACACTTATCAAGGAAATATCTCAAATCTAGTTGATTTTGGAATCTGTCGAAAAATTCATAATGACCGCAAGCCGCCATCTTGGATGTTGTATAGCAACAAAAATAAACACAATAAGTTAAAAAGTGTTTGTGCCATTATTTTCAAATTTTATATACACCGTTAGTGGGTAAATATCTCGGTTCGGGTTGTTTCAACACCCGATCGGAAAGTCCAAAATGGCCACCAGTCGCCATCTTGGATAATGTATAGCAACAATATAATATTTCCAAAATTCTTCACCTTTCGCATATTGAACAACTGCGCATGTTTATTTACCTTGTGCTCATGCGCGGTTCACATTTCGGATCAGAGCGCATGTTTATTTCACTTGTGGCGATGCACGGTTTGTATTTGCGACAAATGCGCATGTTTATTTAACTTTGCGTCGATACAGGGTTCGCATTTCCAACCAGTGCGCATGTTTACTCAACTTCCGTTGCTGAGCGGTTCGTACTTCGGAATAGTGCGCATGTTTATTTAACTTGCGTTAATGCGCAGTTTGCATTTCGAACCAGTGCGCATGTTTATTCCACTTCCGTTGATGAGCGGTTCGCACTTCGGACTAGTGCGCATGTTTATTTAACTTGCGTTAATGCGCAGTTTGCATTTCGAACCAGTGCGCATGTTTATTCAACTTGCGTCGATGCAGGGTTCCCATTTCGAACCAGTGCGCATGTTTAATTAACGTACGTTGATGTGAGGCTTGCATTTCGGACCAGTTTGCATGTTTATTTCATTTATTCAACTTGCGTCTATGCACGGTTCGCAACGTTGGGCTAACGTTGGATGTAAATCGGGGAAAGGTAGCATTTTGATTGAAATGTAAACAACTTCGATGGTTGCATAAACAAATGGCCATGCAGAAATTTTACGTCCGGGGTGACTTAAGGAAGAGATCTGGATTTCTTGGAAATAGTTGAACGTGCGTAATGGTCGCGGAATATCTCCCAAAAGCTTTGCCAACGCTAGCCCTACGGTAAAACAACCCAGCTTGCACATGTTTTTGAAAGCACATATTACCGCTCACATTTCATGGGTATTTGTTTCTTAATGCAACCATAAAATATGTTTCTAAATCGGTACATTTGTTCTAGGATTCTTTATATTTACCTGTTATTTGAAGGCTGTGCCATTGTGCTCCAAAAACTCGAAAAAATTAACTTTGATTTCAGTTTCACACGGAACGTTGCTTGCAAGCAGTTTTATCCCGCCGAGACTGATTTCCTGTGAGAAACTATTCCTGAAAAAATGCGATCGTTGGCCCAACGTAATGCCAACAATAAATGCCAACCTTTACCCAACAGTGATAAAAACGTTGGCAAGCGGTTGGACCAACGTTGAACCAATCCTTACAAATTAGTGTTGGTTCTTCAAAAATTGCCAACGTTGGGCCTACATTGTTACGCCAACTGCCAACGATTACAACCAAAGCCCAACCTTTGCCGATGTTGGGCCAACATAGCTTTGCTATCTGGGTCATCACCGTTGATAACAGGAACATATTGTTAATTTCAAAGAAAGTGCTGGAAAATTGGCATGCAATAAAACACCAGAAACACAATTAACCTATTGGTAACATTACTAATAACTGCTCGATTAAAAAGATAGGACGAAAATTTAATCATGAAAAGATATAAAAAGCCCCCTGGGGAATCGTCCCACGGGCATTAATCCACGTGGGGAACAGTCCAACGGGGGCAATTTGCGCGGGAAATTCCGGGGCGTCAATAGTCTGTGTGGTAATATGCGAGACCCATTGCACAGTACGCTAAAAGTCTAGAGGCATTTTTCTCAAAAACATGTTTTTCAACAGAAGGAATGATGTGATGTGTGAAAGAATCACATTAGAATGCTATGCGTCTTACTTTCTTATATTAGGCCCCTGTAATTAGGAGAATGTGTCTCAGACCCATTAATATATATCATGTCGTAAACCGTTTATTTTGACTAAAAAGTTGCATTTTCTTTAGGTGTTTACAGAGTGATTAATCTGTCTGAAGTATTCATTGTGTGTTTCTGTGAGATGACCAAACACTACTTACAGACGATCACATCCAGTTCCCAGTTTGCTGGATACCATATCAATGACTGCAATCACTCAGGTGTGGCTATGTGCTCTGTGCTCCATGCATTGAGGAAATTGTTGATACCGGGAGAGCTTCTGACATTGACGTGAAAACCGTTGGGCAAAACAGAAATATGTTATGTGAACTATAGATGACAACTTTTTATGCAACGAATGGAACGAGTATATTTGTGAGAGATTTGCTTCAACATTACAAGTATAAAAAATTTCGCAAGTACAGCTTTTTTCATTAATTAGTGCAGTGACGAAGAAACTAGTTAGAGGCCTAATGAAAAAAAACTGAAAATGTGCTCAATAAAATACATCATTCCAGATCCAAAGTGAAAATAAAAAGGGAAAAATTGTAGAAGACATTAGCAATGCTGAAAATGAAATAGAAGTGCTATTTGATAAATTAATTTTTATATGCGACGAAATGAAGTAGAAAGTAAAGCATTAAACACATCATCTAGCGAAGTGTGAGACCATCAAAAATAAATTTGATCACTGTCTTTCAAGAACACAAACAAATTTAGCGGTCCTCAGCGATAAAACTGGATGCTGATGACCATTCAACGTTATGTAGATCAGACATGGGAAACGGAAATTGATCAACTGCCAAAGATCAGAAATGGCGTTGAAGTCATACAATCAGATACTGCTAAGTTTTCCATTAAATTTCATAGGCGTAGCCACCGGGGGGGGGGGCGGGCTCAGCCCCCCCCCCTTTTTAGAGTCGGGGCCATAGTATCCTTCAGCCCCCCCCCTCCGTTACAACAGTTTGCCCCCCCCCCCAACCCAGTTGTAAAAACGTGGTTACACCAATGTTAAATGTGTCGAAGTACAGTACACCAAGTCGTCAGAAAAAAAACATAACTGGAGATAGCATTAACAAAAAATCACGGGGTGGTCAGAGGTCTAAGGAAAACGATGGCCATCTTATCTATAGACATACAGAGGTAACATAAACTTACTTATTTTACTGAATTTGTTGTAATGATAACATGTCTGCAAAAATCTTTTTTCACTACATTGCACATTTGTGTTCTTTATATGAATCTTAATAATTGAATAATTTTACAATTGATCAATGGAACTAATGGAACCGAAGTTATAGGTTGAAACCTAAGTTTAATAGACGTGAAGTATACTGAAAGACTGGAGATGGTTAATAATAAACAAATTTGAATAACTTTATCATTTTTCAATTTTTGAATGTCATATTTGGATCAGCAAGCTGGAATCTGTCGACACACCTTCTTGCAATATTATTATTGTGTAGCATGAATTTCAAGGTGTTAGGAGTTCATGTTGCCCTATGCCACATTATTTGGCCTTAATCCTAAAGTGTACTGTTTTCAGTCATTTCCCAATTCCACATGCAAAGTGGACATTTACTTCGATACGTAAACATAGTGAACGGTTTCAAAAAACGCACAGTGAGATGCCGCGACTGTAGCAAAACTGTTGCGACCAGGCTATAGGCATGTTAGCTGCAAATGCTTCGATGCAAGTGGTTGCTATAGCTTTGAGTGCAGTAGAATTGCAGTTTTTAAACTGTAGAGACGTTATCATGAGACCGGGAGTACTATGGATAGACCACGAAGCGGCCGTCCTCGCGTAACGACGCCTCGTCAGGATCAGTTCATTCGCTTGTGTCACCTTCGCGATCGCTTTCGGACAGTCACCATGGCGGCTGCGGAAACATCAGGGCGTGTAGATCAATCGGATTAGTCCCAAAACAGTCATCAGACGCCTACGCAAATATGGAATCAGTACATTTCGGTCGCATGTTGGAATGGTTCTGAAAGATCAAAGACGTCGAAATCACATGATTGGGCGAATAACCACCGCGGAGCAGCGTGGAGGAACAATGAGTGGCATCGTGTAAGTGCAGCGACGCGTCTCAGTTCAAACTGTACCTTTAGGATGGCCGCGAGCGTTCTACAGGAGGCGCGGCGTACGCCGACAATTGCTTTCGACAGGTTGATCGCTTCGGAGGTGGCTCAGTTGTGGTATGGAGTGCCATGAAGTTTCGGCTGGCTCTCGCAGCTCATCGTTATTGATTGGAGTTTAACTGACCATATTCACAAAGGATAATGCCAGGTCGCACGTGGCACAAATATGTCAGGATTATCTGAGGGCGCACAGCGTACAAGTGATGGCGGGCGTATAGTCCCTATATTAACACAATTCCACACAGGTGGGATCACCTGGATCAAACAGTACGATTCAGAAATCCGCCTCCACAAACACACACACAAGTGAGGCAGGTCTTCATAGAGGAATGGCATCGATTTCCCCCAGCTTCGCATAAATCGACCGGTCATGTCGATGTCTCGTCGAATTTAAGCTCTGTGTCAAGCTAACGGACGACACATACGTTATTGACTGGACTTTGTGACTTGCAATTCTGTGTACACTCAAAATGTGTATTCTTTGGGTCGTGTTTCTTTTAAGGTACGCAGTGCAAAGAAATTCTTAAACTGAAGAGTTTATGTGAAACTTTAACTGTTGTACCTATCATTACAATTGGATATTTAATTGAAGAAATATCAAACTTAGAAGCCCGATGTTAACTTTCTTTAGTCTTTCAGTATATATATATATATATATATATATATATATATATATATATATATATATATATATATATATATATATATATATATATATATATATATATATATATATATATATATATATATATATATATATATATATATATATATATATATATATATATATATATATAACGGTCAATGAGTGAAACTTTCCATTTCACAAAATGGCAAATCATTTTAGCCATTTCGTGAAATGCCTGAAATCATTTGCCATTTCATGAAATTGCAAAAAAAAACAAATTTAGCTATTTTCGTGAAATGGCTAAAACTTGTTATGCTTCATTACACAATATGGCAAATGCAATCTGTGAAACTATTTTGTTGGTCTTTTATTTTTTATATCAAGGGGTCCTTTTAAACACAAATTACCCAGATATTAAGCATCTATAAAATACCTTTGTTCTCTTTTAATCACTAACTTAAAAGCCTTAAACCTGTTCTATTTGCTATATTCAATCAAACTTGGTTATATGGTACTTGAGGCCCTTTTTTATTATTTTTTACTGTATTTACTCTAATGTCTTAGAACTGCAATTGCATTTTACATCTGATCATACGAAGCATTTGGGAATTAATATAAAATTGCAGCTTAGTCACTTTTACTGGCTGCATAAATTAACCCATCAGCTCCCCAAATCATCTTTTATTGGTTAAATTACGACCCTGGACGTGCGCGTCATCTCCGGAAACGTAATGATTTACCGGAGTACGCTGGAGGCACTGTCTAGAAAAGCAGATGCGCATATCATCTTTTAAGTAAGTAGTTGAAAATATTCAGTTGTAAATAAAACAACACTGACAATGTAAGCATTGTAAAAGCAAATTTAAAAGTAATAAAAAAGAAAAAAAGTCAAATCTTCGAAATAAATAGTAAATAAAAAAATTAGAAAGTATACAAGTGATTAGCAAAAAACTTTATAAAGTAAAAAATTGAAAGCAATAAAAATAATGGAAAAAATTTTGTAAAACTTTAAAATTGAAAATTTAAATGTTTTTGTTTCTACTCTCATGTGTGAGATTATGTAGTGCTGTGATGTTGACAATCAAAAAAGTCCTCAGTAAACTCCGTTGTATTATGTGTCTATGGAAGATTTATATGACGTAAAGCAGCGTGCCCACTACGCAATTGGGCATTAGGGTCGTGATCGCACGGTAAAGCAAGTTAGCAAATCATGCGCAAATGTCAATAAACCTTTAGAAGTCTTACTGCGAAGAAAGTAGAAAAAGCAAAAACGTCCTGGAACAAAAAGTGTTGTAGTTCCTCCAATAATAACGAAAGAATTTTCGTCACATGGACAACTTGATTTAATAGACATGCAATCTATTGCTCAGAAAACATTTAAATAGATACTCGTTTATCAAGATCACATGACAAAGTTCGTTGTTCTACCCGCGCTGACTGCTAAAGTTGTTCATGACTTACTGGATATCTTTCTTTTATGAGGTGCCCCTTCTGTTTTATAAAGCGATAATAGTAGTGAGTTCAGGGCTGAAATTATATCGGAACTCGTGACAGTGTATGGTAAAGCAAGGCATCCCCAAAGCCAGGGCTCTGTTGAACGGGATAATACAGATATTAAGAATATGTTGGTCGCATGGATGGAGGATGAGGAGACCAATGACTGGTCATTATAAATCCAATACACACAATTTCAAAGAATTCTACTTTCAATTTTGGAATCAAAGTATCTCCGTTCACTGATGTTTGAATGTGACGCCAAAGCTCGCCTAGCATCATCACCTCTTTCCATGACCATAGTTAACCCATGAATACTGAAGATGAATATAGCTGCAACAGGTTCGGTAATTTCAAACAACCAATTTTGTCTTCGATTCCGGACACGAGCCTCGTGGAAGAACCCAGTATCAATTACGACAGCGCATGTGACAACATTTTGGGCAATCCAATCAGATGGATGAACCAACCCAGGAATTCTCACACCAAGAAATACCAGTGGTTGCAAATAACTCGAATTCCCAGTTAGTAACTTGGATGTTGACACCACTGATTCAGATATTTTTGTCAGTACTTCGGATATGAGCAACCTTGGGATAACATTGCTTTACCTATTCCTGTGGTTGACAGGGGTTGTGGGTTGTTGGTAGTTTAGTAGTAAGCAAATCATGTCCGATGTTAGTAGTTTAGTACTTAATAGTTAGCTGTACCAGATGGTTTGAAAAAGTCAAAGTTTTAGTGGATCGAACGTGTAGAAAGAAAAAGAATCGGATTTCTGTGAGTATAGTGGGACACAGGTATGAGGAGCCTGCTAAACAAAAAAAACCAAAAAAACACGCAACAACAAATTTAATTAATTCTTTTAAAATCCGATATTATAGTTCGAGTATTGCCGGGGACTGGTTGAAATTTGACCACACGTTTCTTGTTGGTTGTTCATGAAAATGGGCAAATTACTGGTGTTTTTTTTTGGTCGCAACAAATCATTAGTGTAACGGTGATATTAAAATACTATGTCAATAACATATGGAAGGACGCTAATATAATGTTAGAGTATATAATGTAAAATCGTCAGGGTTTGAACACCAGTGTTTCGGCTGGGTATCCTATAAACTGTCATATTATCATTAATCTGTTTCGTTAGTAAAATTAAATGTGTATCAATTTGGGTGTGCTTGCATGTTGGAAATTCTTATCTATTTCTCTTATAGAAGTTTGGGAATTGCATTGAAGACATACCTCATTGATTTAGCTCATTTGCATTCAAGCATTCTCGAATAAATTAGTGTTCATACTTTTTTTGGGACGACCTATGTAATAATCAGAGGCCTGCCGAATTTGTTTTGTACTATATTTTTAACAAAATGGATGAGGTAAAATATTTCTGGTCGAATTACTATTTTTAAAATTCAGAGGTTAAGCATAATCGCCCAGTTCTTGTGTCTGTTTAACAGGCGGAGATTTTGGTCTAGGGTGGGGAAGGGGAGTCAACAACAACAAAAAATCACCCGAAGTAGCGAGTTTACCAGGGTTTTTGTGAAAACACGTAGTTTAACAGTCTTTCAAATTTAGGGGCGCTGCATGCCCTCAAACCTGCCCCCCTTTTTTTTTATAAAAGTCTATTTTTAAAGCTTATTCTAATTAGTATAGAATTTGTCAGTCAGATCTTCATGTATATCTGTGTTTCTGAAGACTACTTCTTCATCTTAATACTTAATTAAATTCAACTTGAGAAACGCTTTATATGTTTATTTTGTGTTGAAAAATGTGATCGGAATACTTATTTATCATTCCTTTTTATTATCTTCTTCCATTTTGACTCTAAGTTTCATTGATAATTTAAACTTAATGGAAAAGTTACAGATTGAATCATTTACCTCAGCTATTAAGGAGACCGCCTTTTTTATTTTTGATAAGTAAAGTTATTGTTAGAAAACGCCGCGTTTGTGAAAGATGCATATATATTTTGTATTGTAAGTGCTCCTTATAGTTTATGCCCACGCAGCGCATACTCGAATATGGCTGTGCACAATAAAATTCCCTAAAAACAAAAAAAAAACAAAAGAAAAAAAACAAAGAAAAAAAGGAGACCGCCTGCTTTTGCCAAGTGCTGTTGTCACAGATCTGAACAATAAGAACAAATCCTGCCAAATGCTGCTTACAGTAGATAATTACAGTAAACAATATCGGAGGGCAATGCAAATATTCTAATAATAGGCACAGATCTTTTGGAAAACTTCCGGGTTAGATAAAACAAAAACTGAAATTCATCGGAAAAATTGCATAACTATTTTCTCAAAATAAAATACTTTCATATTTATCAGTTTATCCAATATGAGATTCAAAGGAGTGAGTTAGCAACACCTAAATTCTAACATAAGGTGTATATGCGTTTTGGCTCATAATTTGTCAACACATTAACTATGTTTTAGATGCAGGAAAAGTCTTTACATATAAAATTGATATCAGTGTCGTCACCTTTTAATTGCACATAACATTTCCGCGGTCAAAATTATTATTAGCTATCATTAGCTATGTAAAATTAAGCTCTACGATAAAACTGTAACTATTAAGGACTTAAAATATTCGCAAGAATTAAATTTTTAGAAATTACAAAGTCTTTGTCCTTAACTGGTATTAAAATATTTTTAGCATTTTATTTTGTAAAAATTGTGAAATATATAGGAACAAAGATATATTTTGTACATTCAGTTTAAATGATGGAAAGATGTATCAAAATAAGTTTTTTCTTAAAATAACCGTTGTGAAAATACAATTAAGGGTTCATACAGGCTTGGTAAAAAGCGCAAATATTTTCAGCTTTGATTTCAACTTTTCTCTTAGCATATAAAATTAAAATAATGATAATAAAAAAAACCTGCAAATACTTTTTCTTTTTTATGCAGATAACAAAAAATCAAATTAAAATATCAATGTTCACTGATACTCTAGTTTTTATTTAGTTCATTTTGATAGGTTCGTTTAGATGTTTATATAACTGAACGTGGCATATTAGAGATTCCGCCAGTTTTATTCTACTACTTCATCGAATGAGGATACTATTTTATTAAATATCTTTAATTTTGTGCTTATTTTTCTCTGTGGTGTAAAATTTATGCTCAAATGGGGCTAAAATTTGATGAGTGATGTTGTGGTTTCAAATTTTGGCTATTTTAAGCCGCCGTTTTGTTCATTTTTGTTTTAGATTCCCAGCATCCCATATCATGTTGCATGGATGAAATTCTAAGATACATCAAAGATAACATTAAAATTTTTCAATGTTTCCTTTTACAGCATGCAAAATGCTCTGAAATTGAACAGTTGTCTATTGAATAATTGCCTATTGAAAATTCCAAGTTGAATTTACTCCTAGCATCAGTAGGTGGTCCACAACATACAAAGCGCGAACCAATGTTTCAAATGTCCCAAACATTGGACGAGTACATATTTGGTATGCACATAATCTCTTTGATTTTACAATGTCGACTTAATCTTTGTGACTTTGGTATGCCTTACTTGTGAATAAAACGCCCAGATATTTGTCACAAAAATTATTGTCTAAAATATTATTATCTTGGCAAAAATAAAATAGAAAGGCGTAACAGATCTTTAATCGTCGGACAGGAAGTGTAATAAGGCAGAAACGATGACACCGAAAGTTAAAACACTTGCTTAAGTATGAACACGACCCTATCCCTAACCAATAACCTAAACTTTGATATATTACCCCATTAGTAATATAAGGTAGCTAGCCAAGAAAAAAAGAGATTTATTTAATAAATCATTTTTTGCATCTTATCTTCATGACGATGTTGTGTTTATTTCTTATTGCTTGGATTTATTGCCATTTTTATGCATTTAAGAATAAATTATTCTTTTTTAATATATATTTTTTCACAACGGATCTTCTAGAAAGTCCTGTTTCCTTCCCCATAACAGATTTCAAACAGCAAATGAAATATCAGTCTGTTTCTCGATGCAACTGACACATTTGTGTAGTTCTGTTGAACATGCAGTTTGTTGTGTCTATTGAATGACTCCAGAATCACTCAATCAATCCAAGGTCAAGGCAATTGTTTTAGTTATTATAATAAGCCCAAGGCATAGTTCAGAAAAGTGTGGAGTCCCCCACCTCATTACAGCGGTGGGTGGGGAATCAGCCGAAGATACAGGATTATTGTTTGGTGAAGGGTTGTCACAATCGCAAGATAAGGTGGGTTGCAAGGAATCCTTTTTCTAGAAACTCAAAATCAAACATTTTTTTAGGATTGTTGTTATTATTTTTGTTTCTGCTTTTATTTTCATTGAGGATGGGAGGAGGGGTGTGGCTTGAGTTAGGACTCAAATATCTGTTGGAAATCAACTTTAAATGCATCATTGATTATCGTCTCGGCCAGCTCCCCCACCCACCCCTAGGCATCGCGCAGAGAATATTTACAACACTGGTAGGGGCTAGGGCTAAGCATCCTCGAAATTATTACCCTGACGTTTGGCCTCGTATACCGCTGCAAAACCACACAACAATGTAATACATTTAACACTGCAGTTCACACAAACCAATTTGACAATGCACTGTCTTACATACTTGGTATCTTATGTTTCGAAGAACGGACCAAAACGCCCAGTGTGAAAGTCCATTATTGTAAAATGAAAGCACTCTGTGACTGTGTACGTTTTTTAAGTACTATCCGGTTACAGTTAGACCTACTCAGTGCAGGAGATAAGTCAGCAATGGTAGGTTCATCCTACATGTTGCGGCAACAAATTGGCGCTAAACCAATGAGAGCTAAATGTCCACGATGTCCACCTTGATGGTATAAAAATCGACGATATACAGTAACGGACACATAGCGCAAAAATACATGAAATATGTCAACGGGCATTGCAACTAGCCATGCCATAGTTTATAAAGCATTCGTATTATTTTGTGTAAAGCAATGACCTCTTAAAGGCTGATCTATGGATCATTAGTACGCACCCATTAAGAAGCACCTCAAAACTATTCTGCTAAAAATGGCAAATCTCCTCCCAAACCATTGGTTCGTTACTTGTGGCATATGCTCTGCTGCGCACGCTGTTATGTAACTTTATTCCATATTTGGGAATAGGCCGATAAAAACTAAACAAGGACTTAAATTTTGAATTTCAATATTTTTCGTTATTTGAAACTTAAATGTAAAAAAACTACAGATTTAATTCTAATGCATTTATGTTTCCAGGATTAAATTCAAGCGATGCATATATTTTCATCTATAAAGAACCAACACCTGTGCTTTCTTGTTGGTCTCAAATGCAGCGGGATCCCGGGATAAGACCGCCCCAGAATTAATACTACCCCGCAACTAAGATCATTTTTCCGGGAACCGAAATTTTTCATTAGTTTGTATGGTGAACAAACCCCGGAATTAAAACCAAATACCACTTTTCCTGCTCCCGAATCGCGAAAGACCCCGGAAGTAAGACCACTTGTGTAATCCGAAAAAAAAATTGCAATTTTTCTCCAAACTCTAGAAGTTAGTTTTAAGGTCCATACAATAAAAACATGTTTAAAATGACAGTACACACAGACATCGTTGCCTTGTAGACCCAAAATGTCCATAAGAGTACTCACTGCTTACTGTATAATGAAAGAGCCGAAGATTAGACTAATACAACGCTTATGTAAACACAAAGTGTAGTTTTTATCACCGATTTGACTCAAATTTGCCATAAGAGCAAGTTTTGATCCTGGAACATTGGACGAGTACATATTTTGTATGCACATAATCTCTTTGATTTTACAAGGTCGACTTAATCTTTGTGACTTTGGTATGTCTTACAAGTGTGTAAAACGTCCAGATATTTACCACAAAAAATATTATGTAAAATATTATTATCTTGGCAAAAATAAAATAGAAAGGCGAAACAGATCTTTAATCGTCGGACAGGAGGTGTAATAAGGCAGAAACGATGCCATCGAAAGTTAAAACACTTGCTTAAGTATGAACACATCCCTATCACTAACCAATAAGCTAAACTTTGATACATTACCCCATTATTAATAAATTACAAAGTGGCCCCAGTAACCAGAACCCTGGAATTAAGACCGCTTTTGGCCGGTCAAACAAATGGTCTTAATTCCGGGGTCCCACTGTGAGACATTTTAATATTATAGAATAAGTGCCTAGGTACCATTATCTGAGCCCCAAAAATATCTTTTTTCAAATTTATTTATGATTCCACAAATGTGAAAATATGGTGTCGCTTTGAGTGTTTCAGTGAATTCATTCATTATAATTATGTTATATTCTATTATATTACGATTAGGTAGTGAGGAAATATTCAATTAATGCACAACTTCTGCTCATCGTCACGATCTGTGCTCATGCAAAATATTATCTTGCAATTAAAACACAAACAATCAGCTAGTCTTATAGCAGCAACGGTAACTGATAGTAAATTACATTTGAATTTTCGTCTTGTCCTGGATAGAAGCGAACCCATACAAATACCGCATGCACTTATGCTACTTTGTTAACTCAAAAACTGTGGATATGAGATATGGTATGAATTGATGGATATGTGGTTATACGATTTGACTGTCATATCAGTAAGCGTTTATTTCCTTTCTACTAAAAATGCTAGTATGATTTGCTATTAAGCCATGACAGCTGAGATAAGGAAAATTGAACATAAACTCTACTGTGGGGAAGCACTTTGCCGTAAGGTAATTCCTACTGTAAAACCACCAATCTGTATTTCTTAGTGTCATTTACGCTTGGGACATTCAGTTATTGTCTTAATGAAAAATGTTCAGGTATCTCTTTTTATTTATCTATTTATTTTGTTTGTTTCTTTCTTTTTTCGTTCTTTGTCACTTTTTCCATTTAAAGAACAGAAATGAGAAATAAAATGTAAGTTTAAAAGCCATAACCCTTAAACACTCCCAATAACCAAACCCACTTGGTACATGCCATCAGAAAGGGCCTGTATCAGTTTAACGCATCGGTACAGCTATACTGGACTTAAATATCCTACATAGCTTATGCGGTTTTGACATCATACCATAGTACTCAATACTGTAGTAGTAAATGCATTAGCCTGAAAGTAGTCGGTCACCTCAGAAAATGCTTGACAATTCATATTTTCAATAGCTCTCTACTGAAATGGTTGTGAACAACAGTGTAAAACAGTTACATTTACTTCATTACTTCGTAAAAACTATATTGCGCTTTTAATCAGTATGACTAATAATTAATGCGGTTGTGTTTGTCACGCATTCCGTTACCGCAATCAAACTCTGGATACAGTTAAAAGTGCAATTACTTTTAACAACGTTCTATGTGGTATACTATATTTTTAAGCATCCATCACAGTGATTTTGCGCTCCCAAGTGTAAATTTCGCCACTCGGTAGAAAAAATAGGTCCAGCATCAACATATTTGGTCTAAACTGCACCTTTAACCTGTACTTGCTCTTGGGCATTGTTGTCATGTACCATATATTATTACACTGACAATTTCTAATAAAAAAGACTTCAAGAGCGAATCCCATAAGTTAATTTACACATTCGCTGACGATTTCAGTAACGTTGTCTGACACTTCACTGATTCACACATTCATACATGCACATACACACACACACACAGCTATATATATATGCATGTGTGTGTCACCTCAATTTCCTAAACAGAGGACCCCCGAGTCACCGCCCTTTATGACGGTTCTTCATTTGAACATTCCATGCATGGTACCATGCTGTGAATACTTGGAATATCAAATGCTTATGTTTATGTTTTTGTTAGTGGTTTTGATCTCAGATCCATTAGGGCAAAGCCAAGTCTGTACTAGCGTGGGACTCTTACTACTTCAAAATGAAAGTTACTCTGCTTAAACGTTGGAACTGCGTTGTTTGAAACATATTAAAATTAGAATAGGTTTTAAGTGGTTATTATTTTTCTTATTTCGATAAATGTCTTTTATTTTTACGAGAAAATCGAACATTCTTGTCAAGCATTCTTACATCTTTCTTTATAAAGAACATAGAAAAGTCGCAAAACATTCGTCTTGTTTTTCTGACATTGCAAGTTGTCTATATTTGAAGGAATTATCAAACTATAAAACAAATAGACCTTACATTATTCAATGTTGTCCAGAATTTTGCATTGACATTACTCAACGTTGTCCAGAATTTTACATTGACCTTGACACGTGTATGTAACAGCTGAGTAATGGGGGCAGACGACGCTTTAAGGACTAACCGTAATACATAAAACCCCATCGACTTTCATTCGTATGTTAATTCTGAATAACAGATGGCGTAGGATTGATGTCGGGTGGTGTTCTATATTTATATTCCTAAAGGCTATTTACACCCTAAATGTTGTGCACTCGGTTCTTGAGGCCAACACATAGTTAAATAATGATAAGAGTAATTATACTTTCCCTTTTTTATTTTGTATTATTGAGACATGTAATAGACTCAGTGTTGAAAGATGTTAGTGGAGCTCCATAATCAGTAATCCCCCCGTTCCCACATAGGCAAACAATATGAACTTCATAAATAACATAGGTGGAGACTACAGACCTAGGTTACAGACAGGCTGTTCCATCGTTCTTCTATTAGGCTGTTAAGCATTTATGATTGCAATCGTCATTAAAAGGATACAGATGAGTTTAGCTTTTATCATTTAGTCTATTGCATAAGTCAGTTTAACTTCAAGTTTTTTTT
This sequence comes from Protula sp. h YS-2021, assembly GCA_949752745.1. NCBI lineage: Eukaryota > Metazoa > Annelida > Polychaeta > Sabellida > Serpulidae > Protula > Protula sp. h YS-2021. Next base: position 23,288,487 of record OX457026.1, on the reverse strand, counting down.
ATTCAGTGTTAGATTTTATAAAGAAGAAAACCTGTAAAACTCGAACGTATACCAAGGTATGAATTGCTACTAGATGATTCAACCCAAACCCTTTCCTCTTGGATGCATTCGGTGTGTGAGGACTGAAGGTCTAAAGTCGTACTGGGATCCACATGACACTGAACCAGGTAAGAAAATTCGCGCACTATCCATCCCCACATTCCCTCAGAATTGCTTGACTTTGCAAATTTTACGTTGAAAACATATACTCCGTCAGCTGCACACAGGAATATTCCTGTAGATGGTTGATAGTAACTGCCATAGTTAGAGATCGTATTATCAAACTGGATCACGCCGTTCTGTTCATAAGTCCTTTCTTCTGTGGGTATTGCTGTACAAGCGACCGTCTCTTCCACGGAGTCTTTAACAGATTATAATTTAAATACTTTACTTTTACACTGTAAGTTCATGTGTAAGTTCATTTTTAGAAATTCTTCGAGAAAATATAACTTTATGTCACCTCTTTATTATTTTGCATAAAGACATTGTATAAAGAAAAAAAGTTTTGAATATGGCAGGGCTCTGCAATCAAAAATTATTATTTGAACTGCTATTTAATTGGTTCAACGTTACTTCACATCAGATCTACAATGGAGGAGGGATTAAAGGAAATGGCGATCGAACAAAAATTAAAACGTTCAGAAGGAAAATCTAGCAATCATCTATGTCCCTAAGAATAATTCAGTCTTTTTCCGTGTCCTGCTCTATTATGAATACGCTTTTACCTGGGAAACAGGAGTAGTAGATGTTGACGTAATCCACAAGCTCAGACATCGTGCATGTGTTCACACATGAAGAACCAAGAAAATGATAGGTACAGGTTGTTTGGTTGTCGCACAGGGCTTTTAGACCGATCCACGCCGTATAATCACTGTCCGACATAAGCTCCGTGCAGTCTCATGGGTTTGGAGGGCAGCAGGTGACGTCACAGGTTTGTGAGTATTCCCCATAATCTGCATGCGTCACTAAAATTGTCTGGTTTTCCGGGCATTGCAATAGATTCTCGTCGGATAAAGAATCATGTGTACTACGAGTCGCTATGAGGAAAATAAAAGGTGGAATTTAATAGACTGGTTTTTCCTCCGTGAAAATCAATGTTTATGCTGTTTTGTTTGATGTACTGCCACCAATGTTTTGAGGCCTTAACTAAAAACAGAGAAGGATATAGAAGATCAGTTGATTTTTTACGTACATATTTTCCCTGGAATCAGCGCATGTCTTTGCCTTTTAACCAGTAGGCTTTCAAATTTCCTATTGATATCCTCAAGCTTAGAAATCTTTTCATCTTGATCACGGAATTTGCTTTCCATTCGCTCCTCCAGCGTCTTAAGATGTCGAGCATATTCAACACATGATGATATCTGTCCAATCAGAATCACAGTTCACCACTGTTTGTTACTTGCAAGGGCCGTCCTCTGATATGTTGTCGTCACGTGTCACTATCGTGCAATGTGTAATCTGAGGTTTTAAAAAATTCAGTTGGAAAGGTTAATAATAAAAGAAAATTTACCTCTCCGTTTGTGAGCAGAACATCCTTCAAACAAGGCAAGAAACGATAAGAAATATGCTTCAAGATTCATTTTAAATTATGCATTTGAAGAAGCATCTGTGCCGCTCTATCACAGCAATGAAATCTGTGTTACTTAGATTATTATTAGTAATATTATCCATGGATTTTCTATTTATCAAAGCATTTTCTCATTCACATGCAATCAATTAATATACTGATTACCAGAAAGATAGACTATTGGTGCGCTCAACGAAACAAAAACACCAAAACTTACTGCGAAATGTGACTGTACCAGATTCGGTTTTTTCGCCAAGAGCCTTTTCTGCTTCTCAAGAGCTTTTTTCGTACATTCAAGAGTTTCTTTTGCGAAGAGCTTTTTTTAATCACTTGTTAATCATTTACTGCTACGTAATGGTGAAGAGCTTTTTAAAATCACTTTTGACAGGAAATCTGCACTCAAGAGCCTTTTTTGCAAAGAACGATTTATTAAATACAACTTTGTATTTACGAAAACGTTTTAATTACCAAGCAAGATTTATTCTTTCAACCTCGAATTTATCAACAAAACTTTTACAATTATATCATTATTTCTTCCCCAGCAAGTCGTTCTCTAAATTAAAAAAATCTCGGTTCTTAGCAAAAATTAACTTTACTCTCAGAATAAAAGTCAGATCATTGGCAGTGCTGGGTGTCATTCAACCATAAATTTTATTAACACCTGACAAGCCTTTGGCTTGCAAGGTGTATCTGAATTTGTGCGAGCAGCCGTTGGTATCTTTTTTTCTTGACAGTGAACGGATTTTTGTGTCATCTACTCAGCTAACACTACGGACAATAGGGACTTAGGTAGAACGTGATATAAACGTGTGCATGACACTTTTTATTTTCTCAATATATAACATGTGCATGACACTTTATATTTTCTCCTTCGATTTCGTTTTCTTGTTTAAAACGCCATGTGAAAAGAGTATTTTTGCAATTAAAACTGTTTAGCACTGTCCCTCATTCGAGCTAAGCCTCTAGCCTTACACAAGGAAAACGAGCGTGGTTTTGGGGTGGTGTATCTTTTTTATCATTTAAACAAGTATTGGCCATTCAATAAAAATGTTTAATAATGTTGTTTGCAAAAGCTATACACTTTAATTGAAATATAAGCTTGTTTCTCCCACTAAACAAACTACAACCGAATAAATTGTGACATGCTAAACGGTAAATTAATAAAATACTTTTAAGAGATAATAACAAGGAGTTGCATGTGGGTGGTGGGGGAAAAGCGCGCGTGTTTAGCTTGGCGAGTACAGGGCGACTGAAGCCACATCAGCATATTTGCATGTTGCACAACTCGCATGTCCCTCCCTGTTAAATTCTGACCAATCACAACGTTGTAGACACTTTTTATTTTCTCCATATATAACGTGTGCATGTCAGTTTTTATTTTCTCCTTCGATTTCTTGTTTAAAACGTGGAGCATTTATCGCAGAACACACAGTTGCTTAGCTTTGTGCGAGCTCTCACTGCGTAAATATAGATAACACGGCGTATGCCTGATCAGCCAATAAAGCCTTAAGTCAACAAAAATCAAACACTACTAGGCTTAGAAGACGTATACAAGCTGCGTTATTTGCAATATATTCTTTAAGAAATAACCAATTGAAGGAAGTGTTTTTGTGTTTTAATTTCTGTCAAGTGTTTAACATTTCGCTAGCGAAATGAGGTTCTACTTTTAACAAATGAATTTATTTCATGTTCGTGAGAGCACCAGTCCTGTTTGCCATCAATTTTTGCCGTTTGTTGAGTTGTCCATGGGGAGGGGCTTGCATGCCATCATTTGAACATATTCCTTTCTGGATATGTAGCAATAAGTGTATCGCTGGGAAGCATCAAAGATATAATTCACTTTGTTTTTCTGTTTCCGGGACAGCTGCCGGCTAGACTGTACACTTTGCAGTTTCACATAAATCTCTTCCTGAACTTCTTCAATTTGAAAGCCAGAGAGAACTTATTCGGGTGGGCACTTTTGATGCGTTCACCATTGCATAACATCCTCTTCAAAAACAGCTATTGACAAAAAAAACTCTTGAGTATAAAAGCTCTTGAATACAAAAGCTCTAGGAATGATTACCCACCAGATTTACCTCTCACATAAACAGCTGTAACAAATAACTGATTATTTATGCATCAAGCCCACGTCATTTTCCAGCTGAAATTTTAGGACAAAATAAATACATGTACACAAAACGTATAACACAAAACTGCCTTATTCAGACAAAATGTTTCAGTCCCTTTTAATTTTCCAGTAGTTTCAATACAATAAGAATCTGGATAATTCGGAAATCTCCCTGTTCCGGAAACCATTTTGCAGACTCAAGTGCACGTTTTACTGTATGAGTGACCCGTTGTGTGTTCTCTGTTGTTGTTTACTGCATGCCATACATTATGTCAACAAAAATATGCCGCAACAAATGTGATCTGTTTAGTCCCAAAGCACGTATCATGTCCCAGGTTTCGTCGTATAAGTACCCAGATATCAGAGAATGATATTGTCAATGAATGTTGCGAATGGGGACAAAGAAACTATTTAGATGATGGTGAATAGTGAAACTGATATAGTTAAGTCGATGTGATGAAAAGTACACCCACGCCCTTCAAGTTCTGAACACCATCGGATATTCAAATTTAGCAAAGCATGCTTCCGTGCGCCAACAGCTGCGTTTATGGGCAGGATCGGTGCGATGTAGAAGATTTCCAACGGAACCGGAAATTATATATATATATATATATATATATATATATATATATATATATATATATATATATATTCCTATAGGTGAACGGACAAAAGCCTAATAGGACAAAAGCCCAATAAGACAAAATCCCAATCATTTAACAAAGGCGGACAAAAGCCCAATAGGACAAAACCCCAATCATTTTTTACTTTTTATTACAAGAATGATATATTAATATTGCTCAATTTTTATTGCATTATATGTATTTGCGCTTGTTCAAAATGTTAAAATATTGTTTGCGGATGGTACATCGTAACGATTACATAATATTTCACAAAATTTGCTCCCATGGTTATTTGTTCTACATTTTAAGTTATTATATCCTGGATATTACACAATTCAGGTATTGATCTTAATTTTAGACGTTATTACATAACAATACACCGAAAATTTAAAAGTGCGATCGAACCCCATGCTCTTTATTTCCGTGGATCAAAATACTGTTCCAGGGTCCGGGGAATTTTTCGGCTATATAAATCGGTGTCTTTGCGAAAAAAAAATGGGGTTTTGTCCTATTGGGCTTTTGTTCGGATTGGGGTTTTGTCCTCCTCTGTAAAATGATTGGGGTTTTGTCCTATTGGGGTTTTGTCCGGTAAATAATAATATGTAAATTAACCCAAGGTGAAAACAAGGTTTACAAGTGAAAAATATAAGGCAATTAAAGAAGTACCAGGATTGCCTGTAACGACGTCACTTAGACGAACCTAAAATGAAAAACCAGTGCAGTTAAAGTATAGTTTTACTTCGTAAAAGCTTTGAATTCGCTTATCACTTTTAGATGGGTGTCCTTCCGGTTATTTAATACCACGCAAATAGAAATGAAATTTTTCCTTGTGAATAGAATGGTCTCTTCACTCTCCATCCTGTCTTCCCTCCATCTCCAACCAATCAGCATGCGAGAATGATAAGAATAACGTCATTCGAAGACATCTATTATTCCCTTCAAGCGTGGTGTTGACAACACACGCATTTCTGTGTGCTCCACTTTTTTCTTAGAAAGAAGGGAACTAGGCAAGGTGCGATTTTGCTTTTAATTTTCTGTTTCGATGCATTTTAGGATACTTTTCGTCCTCTGAAATGTTGGATTAATTTGATTCAGGATTAGAGCAATATGGCAGCACTTGTAACTTCGGTCTGGTAGTTGTTGAGTATACAAATTGCGGAGACACTTGTTTCGTTCCGGGAAGTGTGCCTCTCTTCTCCACACGGAAGCTACAGGACCGTTCTTCTTGGTTTAGTTCGTGCACACACTGCCTCGGAGTCGGTTGAGTCTCTGCAGCCCACTTTGCCTGCTTTGATTCCCAGCCAGCTACAGCTACGATGTTTCCGACACTCCTATGAGACCGGTTAGTTCCGTCCAGATTCTTCTAGATGCTACTACCTTTGGTCCAGGCAATCAACGTTTTTAGGAGTTATGATGAATTTTGGGGAATTTTTTAATTTTAGCCCATTAATGGGATTGCTGAATCCCATACACGGCACCAGGGGCCATTAATGGCACCTCGTAGCTCACTTATGCCCCTCTCTCATAGGGTATAGGCCTAAGTCTGGCAATTATGGTCCACCCATGGGGGGATCCTATTTTAGGGCACAAGGGACTGGTACCATTTTTCGGGCTCATGGGCAGATCACGTTTTCGGGATCACCCGAGAATCCCGAAAATGGGCCCGAGTGTCCCGTTTTGCGTTTTTTCTGGTTCTGAAATCCCGAAAACGCATATGAATAGGTTGATAATGTTTGGATGAAAGGGAGTGGTTGTCGTACTGCCTACGGTCACTCCTAAACTATCTAGAATGATAATAACTGTTGTTTTTATGTTTTACCTGTCTACTGGCGACATGAAGAGTTTACTTATCAGTGCCTTCTTCTGCTTGTCTTTCAGATATGACAGAAGCCGGTCTATGGGATCCACCGACGCTTCCGCAGTGTACACATCCGTCATCAGCCCTCAATCCTCATTCAGTCTGTGACCGTTGTAAACGGAAAAGCAATTTGCCTCTCTGCGACGAGTGGAATACGTGTGCAGAGTGCCCTCATCTTTTATCGAAAGAGTGGAAGCTCATTCGGAGAAATAGGGTTCGCAACGACCGCAGGCGGGATAGAAGGAAAGCCTTATCTTTGGAGCCGTTTCTTACTCCAGAGTTTATGGAAGAAACTATGCGCAAGGCCAGTTCAGTGATTTTAGAACAGGTCTCTACGCCTGTGAAAATGGATACGGACTCAGAATCGGACGCCTTCGCAGTGGACAAGAGGAACAAGAAAGCTCGTAAGCGTAGGGCATACTCTGAAACGGTAGCCGAACTGGACGTATCAGAGGGCAAGGAAAAAGAAACTTTGAGGAAAGTTTGGGCTCTTAGCCCTACGGAAAGTGTTAAAAAAGAATCAGTCTCAGAACCAGCACCCATCCCAGAGCCGGTAACGGTCACACACACGGATTCGGGAGCAAGTTTCTCGGCGATGTCAGGTCAACTGGTGATCCCATCTCAGATGGAACTCTTTCGTCCCCCTCAGATTCCTCGCCTACCTAGTGAATTTTCGGCTTTTCTGTAGTTACAGACTCAATAACAGAAACAGCTCCAGGAGCTCCAACAACAGTTCAAAAGGCAGAACGCAGAATCCCGACACAAACGTAAGCTGTCTGCTACGATTTCTCGCTCTCCACCGGATACACAGTCATCCCCTACCCATTCTCCCCCTTCTTGCTTGGCACAAGCACGTAACCAGCGGAGGTGGAAGTTATTAGTGATGCCGGTTCCTCGGAGCTCCGCCCGTCAGGTCATGTATCAGGCCTAGCAGGAGAAGAGGATGAAGACTTAATACACTCGGTGAACTCGCCTTGGTCTTCGATCCCTCATAACCGAGGAGTAATATATACTCCCACGGGCACTTCCCATTCACACTCAGAGGCCGCTGAGCACAGAGAAGGGTCCGATCAGGACTCGGGAGATCAAGAATTGGAAGACGAGGAATCGGATGGGGAAACGGGAGACGCACCCCTATCAGCCCAATTTCGATTGCCTCACAGAGAGGTAGATTATGTCAAGTCTCCGAGTAGTGGTCAGAAACTCTGGAAAGATCCGGCAGCGGCAGGGAGACGCCCAATCAGGACCCCCTCCCCTCCGGATTTCACACCTCGTAGTGAGAACACCACTCCGTCGGTCACTTCTTCTACGTTGGCTCCAGAGGATGTACCCTGTCGAGACGCAATCCAGGAGATTGCTCGCTTGGTGAATTTTGCAATCGGCTCTCCATCTCTCGACAGGGAAGATCCCCCGATTCGGATGACCTCTCAAACAGCTCCACTGAATCAGGATCCGTTTATCGCACTTCCGACTAGCGACGGCATTGCCAACGCCATAACAGTGCGGTCAAGGGAGTTTAAGAAGATGGACAACGCTGAAGGGCGTACCTTATCCCGTTTTCACGCTTCACGACACTGCTGTGAGACCGGGCCCGTATCGACCATCAGACGATTTGTTACCGGCAGAGGCATTGGACCAACCTGCCAAACGCACAGTCTGGATGCCGTCCGTCCGTAACGACTCAGACATTCCGCTAGTGGAGAAGGACGCCAAAACCATTGACGCGTCCTCCCGTCATGTTCTCAATATTATGTCCTTTCAGGACCACACTTTGAAAGCTTTGAAAACACGATGGGAGGATCTACGCCTCAATGATCCGGCGACTTCCAAACTACTGGAGTGTTTGGCTCTGGCAACCAGAGATGTGGTCAAATTGGCCACATTTCTGATGACGTCTATGGTGTTTCTTAGACGGGACGCGTTTTTACAGCACTGTTGGTCGAGCGTGAAAGGGCTAAGAGAGTTACGCCACGCTCCCATCCTCGGTGAGAAAGAGCGGTTTTCCCCCGCAGAGATTGAAAAGGTCAATCAAGAGAGCCGCTCCCTGTCACAAGACTTTGCACTCATGTCAAGAATGTCACGGGCCTCTCTCCGGCGCCCACTCAAGCGCAAGAGACCGCAGCGCCAGAACTCAGAACAGATGAAGCCCAGCGCACAGTCTCAACCACCCCCGGCCAACAAGCCTAAACCGAATTAAGGCACCAGGCAGGAGGGTCCATCACCGCAACAAAGCAGGTAGCAGCCAACCAAAGTACCGCCCAGAGACTCCTTGGTCTCTTGGCGGTAATTTAATAAATGCAGAAAACATAAAAGAATTGCAATCTTGCAACAACTGCTGGCCCGTAGGAGGAAGGCTAGGCAAATATTGGCAAGCTTGGGCAGAAATGGGGGCCCAATGGTGTCTAGCTAGCACATCTTTCCTATGGATAGTGAATCAGTCCCCTTGGGGACCACCCACCCTAGACCTGTTTGCCAACTCCAGCTGCCCAAGTTTGTCTCCCCCTGCCCAGACCCATCAGCATGGGCTGTGGACGCTCTCAATTGTCCATGGCCAATACAGGAGGTACTGCACACCACAGGCAAGTCTACTCCAAGTCCTCCAGAGAGTAATCAAATTAAAACCTCGATTTCTCCTCCTAGTTGCTCCGTGGACACCAGAGGCTCCGTGGTTTGCTCTACTACTGCAATGCTCAGTGGTCAAATCGCTTCCGATCCCATGCCACAAAGGCATTTATCCCAGCCACATTGGCAACATTTTCACCCGGCCCCACACCTACTGAACCTACAACTATTTTTAAAGAAAAAAGGTTTCTCGGAGAAGGTAGTGGATAAAATAGTTAACAGTCACAAACAATCCACAGCCAAAGTATACAGAATCCAGTGGAACAAATTTGCCTCCTGGTGTTCTAAGTCAAAATTAGACCCATTCCAAGCTTCCCCTCCAGTAGTGGCGGACTTTCTGGAAACCATAATATCAGCAAAGAATGCAACTCTTAGGTTTACCTTTCTATTGGCGTTAGCATCAGGCAAAAGGAGAAACGAAATTCAAGCCTTGGACAGAATAGTGAGTAAGGAAAATGGGATCTGGGATAGAGTTTTTCTCGTACCCAGAGCAGGGTTTATGGGAAAAACCCATATTAGAACCCACGGGATGGGCACCTTTGATCATATAGCACTCCCATCCCTTCCAGAAGAACAAATCCCTGAGGGATTAATCTCCTTATGTCCTGTGAAAGCATTGCGTCAGTATTTAGAGATTTCTGATGCTTATATATCACCAAACCAAAACGCACTAATCATCTCCCATATGCCGGGATTTAACAAAGAAATCTCGAAACAAACTATCTCCCGATACATAAAAGAGGTAATTGTCACAGGCTATGAAAAAGCGCAGTCAGACACAGCCCTTCTATCAGAATTAAACGTCAAAGCCCATCAAGTCAGGCAAGTGGCTAATTCTCTTAGGGCCATTCACAAGATGTCATTTTCCGAGATACTCAAAACGGGTTGCTGGACTTCACCAAACTCGTTTATTAAGTATTACCTTAAAGACTTCTCCCAAGACGAAGTTTCAGGTATTTAATCTTTAGGTCCTTTAATTGCAGCGGAAGCAGCAATTAAAATCTAAATCATTTTTGGTTACAGACCTTCCACTCCTAGACCTAAGGGCAAGGGCAAACCAAAGAACCTTCCACCCAAGGGCCGTGGCGGCTATCAGCACAAGTTTAAGAAGTGACCATATGTATGGGTCCAGAGACGTGTTCATGTTCCTTACTGATCTAACTGTGTGTAAGGTACTGTCACTGCAGCAAACTCCCGTTCTCATGGAAGCAGTCATTGTGATTCCCTTTGTTCTAGGTTTTCCTAGAAAAAGAAGGGGGTGAGGGACAGACGTTCTCTCGTCTTATCCGATAGGCAAAGACTTGCCACCATCTTATCCCATGAGAGGGAGAACCCAATCTGCAGTGACCATACCAAGAGTACCCAGGGTACCGTATATGGGATCAGTGCCGATAAATGCTTGTTTTGTGGATAATATCAGTACTTTTAGTTTTCTGTGATAAATTTTACACTCTGTGAGTGTCGTGAAACTTTATTTTCACAAACATAACGAATTTTAGCAGTATTTCGTTTAATGTTTCAGAATCTTGACAACGCCTTTAGTTTGAGTCCCATGTGTACTTACTCAGGATTGTTTAGCCAGCATGCATTTAAGGACACAGCCAGAGTTAATTTCTCCTGTGTCGTTCTTTATTTTACATCAATCATTTTAGATTTACTGTTCTTTTAGGGAGAACTTTTTCAAAGATAATAAAACTTTATTATCATTACTTTAAAAATTCATACGTTTTAGATGTAACGTGGAGTATCCCAGGTTGGGCTCCATCCAGTGGGAGGCAGAAGGGTATGGATTTGTCGGGCAGGCTACTTGGTCACTAGACACAGCCCACGACTATTTTTTCTTTTTGTTACCACTAGTCTATTTTGTTGAATTTTGTCAACAGATCGGGAGTGTTCCCCCCCGATCATGTCTTGGAAGAAAGTTAAAAGAAGTGGAACTTATTTTGAGCCTTTTATTTGCCTCAATACTATTTTCTTTAGATGTCCAAGGACAATACGCTCTGACGAGCTTTACAGCGTAATTTGCAAGTTTATTTTCATGCCATTTTACAGAATGGCAGGCTCCCCTACTCCGGACCTTAGTCCCATCTAAAAGTGGAGATAAGCGAATTCAAAGTAAAACTATCGTTTTATTTTCGTAAAACGCGCTTTTACGAGTAAAAGCGCAATCCGCGTTCTCCACTTTTAGCCTATCCTCCCTCCCAACCAGCCCGCAACAAGCCTGGGTGCGTTGTCACCATTTTTGAGGGTTTGAAGGGAATGATTGATGTCTTCGAATGACGTAATTCTTATCATTCTCGCATGCTGATTGGTTGGAGATGGAGGGAAGACAGGATGGAGAGTGAAGGGACCATTCTATTCACAAGGAAAAATTTCATTTCTATTTGCGTGGTATTAAATAACCGGAAGGGAACCCATCTAAAAGTGGAGAACGCGAATTGCGCTTTTACTCGCAAAAGCGTGTTTTACGAAAATAAAACGATAGTTAAATAGAACAATCAATATTAGCGCAAAGGTAAGTACTCGAGTGGTGCCTTACCTTTTAAATAACACCCGGTGGAAACCAACAGGAGAAAAAAATGCGATTTGATTTTAATTGGATTTTTTTACTCCTCATGTAAATTTTTTACCTCAGAAGTTTTTACAGAGACGTAATAGTGAACTGCTGAGAATAAACTGTTGGCGCACCCGCGCATGGGTCAAGATAGCCTGAAGCCGACCCCTTTCACACCCTTAAACTGAAGGGTTTCCCGGAGGGTTTCGCGATGTCATTCCATCTATCAAGCATGGGGTGTTCCTCCGCAATGACGTAAATATAATACAGAGTCAAGCGCTAACTAAACACAAATTCAGCAGAACATGAAAAATATCTCACCTCATTTGATGTCTAATGAACTTGATGCAGATTCTCGATAAGAGGGGCAGATAATAGCTCTTTTCAACACCGTGGCTCTTTCACTTTGCTTATCCTTACCCATTTTAGTTGTCACGACAGAATATTACCAGGGATTCAGTTTTAGTGACTAATTTTAAAAACGTACGTAAAACGGGATATCAATACAATGCTGTATTTTTTTTGTACTTAGAGACTAACACGGATTAAAAACTCATTTTTCTCAATTAAAAAAACGATGAACATTTTCTAATGTTTCCCATGGATTCAATAATGTTTATAAATTTGAAAGTTTAAAATTAAAATTTGCTTGACAAAAAGTACACCACATGAATGAGATTTAATTTAAAGTGCTCTGAACAGTGTCAAGGCACATTCGTTTAGCTGAACTTGCAAAACAGTTGACATTTATTACTACCAAGACAGACCAAAGGTCAGTCGTAGTGAGATTCACACAAGTTAAGCTGGATGATGGAGTCGCAGCGAGTCCAGGCAATATACAGAGAACTGTCAGTTATACGTGCCAATGTTCAGCAACAGTGGCACTGGTACAAAGCATGTCGTCCGTCACCATGGATACAGAATAGAAGACCTGGGATTTCCAATAACTGTACCCATAACGACACAACCTCTTTGCCCATACCGGCAACGTCGCAAGGTAGCATATCGCCCTTTTCGATATCTACCACAAGTCAACGATTTCGCCCAACCTTGAGAACTACACCCTATTCAACTTTCAACCCGTGGGTTTCTTATACAACAAGACACATTACAAGTGCCACAACACATGCAGATTACACAACTACGTCACTGGCTGGTAAGACAACATCTGATGACGTCACACCGTTTAAAATAACCACAGTCTACCTGGATTCAACGGAATCACTGAGCACGGAGGACGCCACGGCAATTACGAAAGCACCAGAGTCCGATCCTGATCACAGAATTGTTCTGTCAACTTACTCCACAATAGTGTTAACAGGAATTTTGTGTAATATGTTCGCTATTATAGCAATCTGCTGCATAAAACGCCTACGTACCACCCAGAACGTGTTCATCCTGAATCTCTTTCTGGCTGATCTGTTAATAGCTCTGAACACAGTCTTCGCTTTGCTGGCAGATCTGGATGAGAATATGTTTGACTCTTTCGAATTTGCATGCCAAGTGGCTGGCTTTGTCACATTCATACCCCCAGTGGTGATTGTGCTCAGCATGGTGGTGATCGCAGAAAACAGGTGCAAGGTTATCACTCTCCACAAACACGATATAACCACAACACGCGTGGTTATCTACCTGACATTGGTCTGGACCGTATCAGCTCTCGCATCACTACCGATACTGCTAGGCAAACTCCAAGTACAGCGCGGCTACTTTTTATACTGTTGTTTCTTCTTTTCAAGCAACCGTTTATACGGATATATGATAACTATATTTCTGTACATTTTGCCTAACATAGCAGTGGCGTATTATTACGTTGGTATTGTGATACACGTACGGAGAAGTCGTAGGCGTATTCAGCAACACGGCACTCACGTGACCCTCAAGCGCCGCAGCGACATCAGCATAGCTCGCCAATTCATTATCCTCTTCTCCGTGTTTAATATCTGCTACATTCCGGTGATGACCGTGTCCTGGTTAGAAGACGGGGACGATCCAATCCCATTCGCGGCGCTCAGTTTCGCTATGATTCTTTATTCGTGTAATCTCATAGCGAATCCAACATTATATTTTATTATGAACAAGAAGGCAAGGCAAGAAATACGTCATTGTGCCTGTCGCCACTGCACTAAAAGAAAGCAAATCCCCTCCATTCACGAACAGGAATTCGAAATGACGTCCCGAAGTGAGTCGAGAAAAACGCACAATTCACCAGTTCTGGGAGATAACAAGGTTATGATGTCATCCCACCGATATGGTGTACCAATGAACAAAAGGAATGAATCGTATATACGTAATGCAAACGAAACGCCGGTGCATCGATTGAGCGTAGCATCACAGCTTAAATCAGTGTCACACGTGCCGGGAATTGACCCATTACAGAGTTTGTACCATGTGTAGATGGGAATTTTTATCACAGGACATGCAGGCAGTTTTTACCACGTGTAGGCAGAGTTTGTGCCACATGTAGACAAGGGTTGCACCACATATATAAAGTTTACACATGCCGAAAGAGTTCGTGTGCATGTGCAGACTGAGATTGAAGCACAAGTAGACTGGGTCTGTAGCATGTGTAGACAGTTATAACCACATGCACATAGTCTGTACTGCATGCAGAAAGTTTTTTCTCCACGTGTAAACGGATTGTAACACGTGTTGACATACCTCAAGAACAACATATCCACAGTCAGTCACACACACACATGCATACAGCCAGGCTACAGCTCTGCGCTAATTCCACTGAAAATGTAACACCCTTTGTTATCTAAAATGAGAATACATCAAGCAAATAAGAAATTAGATATTTGTATCCTCGGCTTAATAAGAACTTTGGACACAGTGTATTCCGGAATAGATTAATATGTCAACTAATGACCGTAAAACTTTTATGGTGGTCTAGATACATCACTAAAACTGAGCATTGCTAGTCTACTCAGGAATAGACTCCAAGACAAAAAAATATCAAAATTTGATTCGCTTGATACATTCTTATTTCAAATAATGGGGAATGGGGGAGGGGGAGGGAGTTTATATGAGCCAACCCAAATGTGTACAGATGCTGGGTCGCGGCAAAGACTATAAACTACTAGTAGTAAACAGTCTTTGGTCTCGGAAAGCGTAGAAATTACTTGGCGGTGAGTTAAAAGCTAGAAATTACTTGGCGGTGAGTTAAAATGTGTCCCGACGAGTAATCACAGGTTACGATGAAATATTAGTATATTATTATAATATGTCTTATTATTCTGTATTAGGAAAATTGTGAAGGAATAAAAACAGGTAATATATGAATACCATTTTGTGGCTTTAGGCACCGATGCAGATTATAGGTTTGGGTGTTGTCCGTGGTATCGGGAGAAAATGGCCCAAATTCGGGTGGGAGAAAACGGCCAAAAAACATTGTGGTGTGCAAGTGGGAGAAAACGGCCCACTTTTTTATAAATAAGGGAGAAAGTAAAATAATTTTGGCGGGAGAAAACGGCCTGGATTTTATACTGAGAACATTTGAACTAATTTATTATTACTAAGGGTAAGGTGAACCTGAAATTAATACACGAAACAAAGTTAATTTGCATTTCTATATTCACACTTCAATCGATTTCAGTTGCAACCATTATCCGTAGCAATCTGATTCTGGCTTTTGTAGTGTATAAGGCCGGTGTTTTGTGCTGAGAAACATCCGTGCGGAGAAACATCCTTTTACTATGGGAGTCTATGGGAAAGGGGTTTTGCAAGTAAAAGGGGGCAGGGTTGTTTCTGAGCACGGCGCTTTTCTCAAGTTCTAGCATTTTTCTCTGAAAGGGGTTGTGTTTGAACAACAGATAAGGGGGTTTCAAGTATTTTTTTATTTTAACGTATAGTGTTTAAGAAGTCAATAAATAAGTTGGGCTGCATGTTATGCAATAAATGATACAAGATGTTTGAAATAACTTGATTATTTCACTTTAATAGGGCAATAGGAATATCCTATACTCAAAGTTCTCGGTAATAAAAGAACAATTGCAATTGTCCTTAATCCAAAATCTCAGTAATAAATTTGTAAAACTGTGTGCAGGCCAGCACTGGATTAAATCCAATGCAATTATACTTAAACCATTTGAGAGCTGAGATATTGGAATATTAAACAACAAATTTCACGAAGATTCCTTTTGTATGTCTTCGAATTTTTTTCACGAGATATTTTGTCGTGTATCAGATATCAGTTTAACTAAACAATGTATTCATTATATGTCTCTCCCAAAGGAAGACATATATAGTTTTTGCTGTGTCCGTCCGCCCGTCTGTCCGCAGTGAGGTCTTATGAAAGTATGAGTCGATTTTTCTCAAAACATACATACATATTGAGGTACATGTTTAGATGATGCCCGTATTATTTTTTTCGTTCCTTCAAAAATTCTATTTTTGGCAAATTTTTGGACATGGGGGGGGGGGGGGTGTCGTGCTTTGTTACTGTGGCAGGCTAAATCTCCAAAACAGTTCGTTGGATAAGGCTCAGACGTCCCAAGAAGAACACACATATAGCGCAAATGTATACTGCCGAAGTTTTTGATAATTTCCGTTGAAAATGTATTTTTGGCGATTTTTTAAATTTCTGATTTTTAAGTTTTTTTGCCATAGTGTTGAGATATCTCCGTTGGATTAGACTGAAAGAAGAACAAGAAGAACCCATATACAGTGCAAATGTTAACTGGGAAGTTTTTTTTTCATTTTCTGTAAAAATGTATTTTTGGCGATTTTTAAATTTTTTTAGCTCGCCAATGTTGTACTTTTAAGCAAGGAATTTTTTCCACGTGACTGATTGGGGGGGGGGGGGGGGGGGAGACATATCCGTTTTTGTTTTAATAAAAACACTGGCCAGTCTAGTTCTTAAACAGCTGGATTGCACCTTTCCAGTGTATTAGAAAAGGAAAACCCTGTTGCATTATATTACATAGTTATTGTTAAATAAAATACAGTGAGAAATGACTGTTATTTCCCTTTTAAAGTTTCCTTTAAAATAACGCCGTGTCCTTTATTTTCAACCACAATTACTTAGCTTCTAAGCAACCCCGATTGTTTGCTTACCTGGTCGGCCACGATTAAGTCATGTTGTTTCTCCTCGTGGGGATGTTTCTCACAACGGAACACCGGAACCGCTACGCAAGCATCTTTTTTTTCAGCAGCTGATTTGAAGTGATTCGAGTTTTGTTTCTCTGACCAGCTGCTGTTGGACAAGCACTAATTACACTTGGGGATTTGCCAAAATCCCCTAGTGTATTGAATTTGTGCGGAAATTTTAGCCGCATTTGTGGCATGTTTTTCCGTTTTTTTCTGAGTTTGTCCGTGGAACTAGTCAGAGGCCGTTAGGGCTAGAAGGATGGATTTTGGATATGATAACCTTCAGTATGTCTAGTTGATCCTCCTGTATTTTTTTAATTCGCTTAATTTTTCAATTGAAAAACGACAAAACAAATTTGCGAAACAGGCGGCAAGAAGCTGAGAGCAGTAAATCAAACTGGCATGATATCAGCCTCGGTGTATTGATCGCCCAACTCCCAATAAAAGCCATCACAGCATGCGTGTGCAATTTTAAGTTGGCTGCGGCGCTTGGGTTTTTCCCAATTGCTAAAGAGTGATGAAATGTGGCTCACTTATAGAGGGTGATTAGACGCTGTAAAATCCGCATTTCTTTTTAATCCATGACCTTAGAGAACGATTAACATCCTCGTCCATGGCCAAGTCAAACATCGGTAGTGAGCCATTATCTCGAAAACGGTTAGAGATAGAGCGATTTTGGGCTTACTTTTTACCCTTTGGGCCTAAAAGACGATAGGTAAGAGGTACCTCGGTGACCTTGGCCTCCTCGGGCATGGTCAAAGTCAAAAACGGAAGTTGACAATTATCTCGAAAACGGTTAGATATGGAGCGATTTTGAGCTTATTTACGACCCTTTGGGCCTAAAAGACGATATGTAAGAGGTACCTCGATGACCTTGACCTGCTCGCTCATGGTCAAAGTAAAAAACCGGAAGTGGGCTATTATCCTCAAAACGGTTAGAGATAGAGCTATTCTGAGCTTATTTTCGACCCTTTGGACCTAAAAGATGATATGTAAGAGATACCTCGGCGACCTTGACCTCCTTGGCCATGATCAAAGCCAGAAACCGAAAGTTAACATTATCTTGAAAACGGTTAGAGATAGAACGATTTTGAGCTTATTTTCGATCCTTTGGACCTAAAAGACGATATGTAAGAGGTTAAGAGTTCAAAATCGCACTTTTTTGTGACCCCCAAGTCTAATTTTCGCTACTCGGTAGCGAAAACGGTCTAGTTTTGCTTCGCTGTAGCAATAATACCAGGCGGTATAACTGAAGGCCTTTCTGTTTAACCGATTATGCCAGCCCTCAGCGTCGTTATTATTACGGACTGCTCTCTTTTAGAAACCTCAGCTTTTTGCGTGTATGAAGGAGGGCGAGGGGCAGTCTGGGGTTAGTTATCCGTGTGTCCTTGACGTATCTCACGAGTGATTTCAGTTGCTCATTGGCTCTTGACGCAATCTGCTCGAAAGATGATAAAATATGGGCTTCCGGAATGTAGGGCAGTAAAATGCAGCTTGACGTGGTCCTGTACTTGACCTGAGGTGTGGTATGCGGGGGGGGGGGGGGGAGAGAGAGGGGAAGGGTTGGGGGTAGAAAGCTCTTGCACCTTTCTCCAAAACGAAACTACATCCACGTATTATGACGTCATCAAATAAGCTTTCGGCTGCTAGCCAAATTGTTAATTCAAAAGGTCAAAGACCTTTTAAACATTCGGAGAGATGCAATTAAGAATAAAGTAAATTGCAATCAACGATGAAAGCGAGTTTCAAAAGAGCTCTCAACTTTCGGAGATTCAGCAATTGGCATAAAGTGAAGACCGACTTCCTCAAAAGTGATGATTAAAGTGTTAATTACACGCCTTGTAAGTATAAGTTGGTGCAGAATGTGATAACAACATAACACAGTTCATAAAAAAACATGGGTCGTTTTCTTCCACCTTTTTGGGCCGTTTTCGATTTGGGCCGTTTTTGTTTTAGGCCGTTGTCGTTTTGGGCGGTTCCCGTTTTCCGTCCACCTCCGGTTGTTACCTCACACTGATCTCTGTTCCCATAACATTGACTATATACGTGTACATGACCTGCCATAGCGGGTGGGTGCACGATATTCACACTTTGACCTTGACTCAATTTCAAGGTCAAGGTCGCAATCGCTGCATTCCAGTTAGGGACTGTCCTCGATGACGGCTTATTCAAATATAGGTATATCTCAATTATATTCAAGACTTTGCAAATAAATCAGTAACTAAAATCGGAAATAAAGAAAACGGCAGGAAAATAGGCTTTCTCCGTGTTTATTGCTGGCGCACTCCCAAATCAACTCAACATTGTCCAAGTTTTCTATTTCCAAAAACCCGGAAAAAATATACAATTAACACGTCCCTCCAACACACTCTTTACTAATATTGCACATCTGGATTAATTTTACATTCAGACTTCACCAAACATAACAAAATCTATCGTTTTTTTTTTTTTGAGCTTCTTAATATTGTCTCTTAGTTAACAATTACAACATCAAATGAACTATTATCCACATATAATTTACCTTAACTAAACCATTTTCTTTTTTCAAGCCCCTAAAACGATTAACATTAAGACATCTTTTCTCTCGATTCTTGCTCACTACTATACAATAGAATTACCGCAAATCTACACACCGTGTAAGATACGCTGACTTTCTAACTTTTTACATATTTTGACCCATATTACTAAACTGTTGACTAGAGGAATGTTACTCACATGCAAGCATGGAAGTTCGTGTTTCGAACGTACAACAGATATCTTAGAAAATCTTGTCTAACACTAACAACTCGTTTTCAATGCATTTTGGAAACAATTTTCTACAACAAAAGACTGTAAACTATGAAATATTATCTGAAGCACAAACTCGAATATAATGAAGTTCACTCTGTTACACCGCCCATATCTACCTACCCTCCCTTCACCCCCCCTCCAACAATTCACCCCCCCCCCCTCCAACCTCTCCTCCCAAGCGAATTCACGATACAAGTTATCCTACTGCATACGTGTGTTATACATTTTACGTATATTTCCCAGTCATTAAACACTATGCCCATCACTATATTTTGACCATTATTCCCATAATATTATTCAGTACGTTGTGTTCAAAACAACTTTGATGGCAGTTAAAACTCAGTTTCTTCAATAAGGAACAAGCAAAAATACAAACC
Source organism: Protula sp. h YS-2021 (assembly GCA_949752745.1). Lineage (NCBI taxonomy): Eukaryota > Metazoa > Annelida > Polychaeta > Sabellida > Serpulidae > Protula > Protula sp. h YS-2021. Next base: position 23,268,856 of record OX457026.1, on the reverse strand, counting down.
GGGCATTTTTGAACTTTTAATCCGTCTTCAAAAGCTGTTTCTGTTGAAGTTAATGCAAATGTTTCTTGCATAAATAGTTAAATTATGAAGAATCGTGTGACTATTCCGAAGACCACGCTTAACAAATCACATTAAGACGTCCAAAAGCAGTACAGAATCGCTTTTACTTGTGTGAAAAAAGTAAAATACTGGCCCACATACTCTCACCATACTTAAAACAATAACACTCTCATAAACTGCAAAGTATTGCTTTAAAAAAAACAATGCGAACCATTCTGAAGCACTGCCCATTTTTTTGTCTCTTTTACAGTTCTTTGTCAAGCAAATCAAACATGTGCTAGAAAGAAATGAAAAATTGAAGCTGAGCTAAACAAAAATAAAATCAAACCGATATTAAAATGTAAAGTCAAACCGATATTAAAATATAAACTAAATCAGGAATAATTCCGGTGAATATGTCACGCAAGGATAGCAATGCAGAAACACGACTTTTTCACATAAGGTAGTCAAAATAGTCATACTTGCTGGTACCAAGGGGATACAAATTCAGGATGGGGTTTAGGTGAAGGCTAAGGGGCCCAAAACAGGTCCTTTTTCCTGTTACTATATGCTAATTTCTTTCATTACAACTGTGCGGAAGGAAGGGGGGGGGGGGGCTGGTAGGGGAGGGGGGAGGGAGGGCTAGAATTCTCGTAGCACCCAACTGTTCCGTACCTGATCTGGGTGGTGGAAATGCCAAAACTGTTTTGTAAAACATGACAAAAACTTTTAGCCGTGCATGAAAATTATAAATGCATATCGTTTTTAAGTATTTACAAAGCTCATTATAGAAACTGCAGAAGAGGAACAGAAGATTCAGATTATAAGATGGTTACCCTCAACCATTTTCACTGTGCATTACCAGCTGAATGTAATATCACCAATCATTTTTTTTTTACTTAAAATCTGGAATGTTAGAGTTCTATGGCAAGAGCAAGAACAATCATTTGATGTGGACAATTATAATGGCATCATGTGGAAATTTCCTACTGTCGACATTACACACAGAAGATCCCCACTGTAACGACCCACTGGGGGTCATCTCAATCGTGATGTCGTACCAGTCTTGTTGTTCTCAACAAGTTTATGAGTAATACGATGATACCGAAAGGGGCTTGAGGAAATCACACTGCTGCATTCGAAAATATCGTCATCCACAGGCGTCGCTATAATCGTGGTCATCATTATTACCAGTAATTCTTCTCGTTTGACGGATTCCATAGGAACCATTTAAACCACGATTTTTATTTTTCCTTGTTCTTGAAACGGGGCAAAAATCAAGTTGTGGTAAAATGAATAAAACAACCAAGATTTATCAACAAGGTCACACTCAATTCTGCCCCAAACATAAAAAAATGTCAGTATAACCTTTCGATTTCAGCAGACTTTATACACCGGCTTGAGTCGACTGCATTGTTGTGTCAAGTGCCACGAAACTCCACTTCAAACAAAGTTACACTGACCACAAAAACAAGAACATCCACCGAAACACTACCATGTCTGATCAGGCTTGAAAGTCGAAATAGGTTTCCTCGAAGTGACGCAATATTTGTGCTGTTCGAGCCCTGCCCAGAGGATTGTCTACGTTAACGGAATGCCCAAGGGCAGTGGGCCACGATATCAATTACATCTAGTGATGGGATAAACAACAATGAGGTCTGCATTCCACCAAACCAAACGCTTGAGGAAAACTACGTATCAGGAAAACACGTGTAAACACTTCAAGACGAATGGCCCACAATTAAACGGCTCTCCTATAAATCACAGGAAAGGAAGACCCTCGGCAACGCAGCTAGTCATTTCAGCATTTTCTTATTAACTCATAGTAACTATTCCCATACCTGTTAAATCTGACAAGCGCTCGACGAAATGACACCAAATGCGCTGATTATTATAATTAAAAGCGAAGTTGTAACATACTTTCAGTAAACAAAAATCACAAGTTATTTTTAAAACCATAAAACTAGAATGTGCGTGCTTTTTGCGAAAACTCATTCGATAAACTACGCACAACAAATCAACCGTTAGTAATAGCAGTGGTATGGAGCAGCTTGAAGAACTCTGACCCTGATTTCTATAGTTGTTCAAAATCTCTGACTTGACAGTCCCGTTGACCTAACTTTACACGGAACGTGACGGTGTTGACTCGCAAAACTAAACAACGAAACACGTAACATTCGCTCAGAATAACCGGTCTCTAGATTATTTTAATACATATATTTTACGTTCTGTTGAATTCTTGCACTGCGTTTTCGGAGTCCATCACGCAGGGCTCTGTAACAGAGAAACGAGTCACTGTGTAACACTGGGTAACACTGTGTAACACTGAGCCCTGTCTCGGGTGGCAGAGGTTACATGCTCTGATCAGTGAACAATCAGCAATGAAGGAGGAGAAGACGGCAAGGAACACAGTAAGAGATATCCCCATCATTTATCTCAACGGTCCTGTTTATACCGTGATGAGTGTTGACGAAGGGTATAATGGAAAAAAACACAAGCCCGCTCCTTTTTCTTTTTCGATCTATTACAGTCACAAATAAATATACTTCTGTCTTCAAAGAAATTAGCACAGAAGGAATACGCTTTATTAAATACTCAGAACCTCATTTTTTTTAGATGTCAAATATTTTCGACGAATCATATTAAATTACACGACGCTCGAAAACAGTGTGACAATGATTCGGTATAAAGCCGCGATACCTCAGCACTTCGTACACTCGTACATTACTGCGGATATAAAGCCTTCATGCCTTCCTCCTCGAAGGCCGACCACGCGTCATTCAGCTCGTAGAAGATATTCCTCGCAAGATTTTCATGAGGTTGACCAACAAGCTGCGGAATAAAAAACACGAAGCTTTATGCATTCCAAAGGGCATCGGCGGCTCAGAGCGTTCTCTCTCTGAAATGACAATTCTTTTTCTCCATAAGTTTTACTGAAACACTTTCTTTAAATCCTTTCTTAAAAGCATCGATTTACCGTTTCTGTAGACTCTGAGTTAGCGAGTTATGCCGTATATGGCAACTCACTTCCTCTACCCCCACCCCCTTCTCACCTCCCTGATTAATATATATGACTCCTCACGCATCGAGTTGTAATTTATGAGGAACACCCAACAAAAATTAAAGTACGGGTGTTGTCTTATATTAGGGCGCCATACAAAAATGTACCTTATCCGGATGCACGACGAGCACGGCCCGGCGGAAGCACTTCTTGACCCCCTCGGGCGTGACGAGTTGGTGCATGCCCACTTCCTTCCACTTGCTCTCACCCTCCCACAGCACCAGGTGCAGGGAGCACAGCAGGGCCCGGATGTTCTTCTCCTTGCCTTCCACCCACTCACGCACCTATAAAAACAGGATCCAGTCAGAGGGGACAAATCACTGGCATAACAATGTAATTTTCTATTCTCCTTCACTCTTTAATATTTTCACGACTTTAAGCTTCAGTCTTTTCTCACCTTAAGTGTGTCCGGATCGACGTCCTTTGACAGTTGGTCTTTGCGCATATCTTTAATCGTTTTTGGCCCATCGTCCTTTCTTGTTGCACTGAATCCTCCCAGAAGGTCATCGAATGTGCTCTCACTGACCTTAGGCCGACCCATAGCTGTAACATCAAGCACAGATCTCACTTAATTCGACAAATATTGATTCAGATTTTTCATAACTTTATCATAGCTATCTCCAGAAAATTTATCTCTCATTAACTTTTTCGACCTTTCACAACAGCGGTTCCATTCACTCCATAAATTGAAACTCTTCGTCCCCGCGCAACCAGTAGCAAAAAGTTGCCTTCCCTCATAACCCGTAACTTACTTCCTTTCAATCATCGCCCCCCCCCCCCTCCGCCACCACTGGATTCTATCCGCCCCTAGGGCTTCACCCACCATGCGGCCTGTTGAGACCTCTGTCCGTCCTGTCGCCTATCACACTCGTGTAGTTGCGCTGCGGCTGCTGTGGCTTCTTTTGCTGCTGCTGCTGCTGGGTGTGGGTAGCTGCCGCCTGTGCCTGGTGCTTAGGGCTGTTGCCCCACGTCGGTGTGGAGCCGCCCATGGGGCTCGTCGTCCCTCGGCCCATGCCACCCATGGCAGCGCCTGAGCTCATGCCCGCCATGGCTGCCTGCTGGCCCATCGGGCGCTGGCTTTGTGGCATGGCATTCATTGGCGTTTTGTTTTGTGAGCCAAAGCCGAAACCTCCTTGGAAATAAAGGAATGCATCAGAACAACAGTTCTTCCCACAGTTTATTTGCCAAAGTAGTCTGAGAGCAACCATGGATTCCAAGACACAACACTTTGTCCACAGAATTCCACAGAATTAACCTTTGAAATACATGGCATTCGATGTATATATTAATCAAACGTTAAAAATGAAATATCGGCAAAAGGATCTTACCCAGATTGGCAAAAGGATCAGCTTTTTGTTGCGCCCCGTTCATGGCATTGATGCCTGAGCCCACACTACCACCATGCATGCCCATCGTGCCGGGCTGGCCCAGCGCGCCGGGCTGACCCATGCCGCTAAGCCCGGAGCCCGTCGAGCTGTTCCGCGGCATGTTGTTCAGGCTGTTGTTGCGGGGAATGCTCGTAATGTTGGCACTGTTCCAGTTCCCCATCAGATCGTCGCTCGCACCGGAAGTGGGCTGCTTCGATGGGTCCTCCAGGAACGACAGGAAGTCGTCCTTGGTTTCGGCTGGCTTGGGAGTAGCCACGGGAGATTTCTTGCTAGCAGCTGACGATGGAGCAAGCAGGTCATCCAGGCCTGATGACCCTTTGCCGGACTGGAATATGTCAAAAGAATTTTGATTGGCACCATGAGCCTGGCCCTGCTGGAATGCGTCGAAGTCTCCAAACAGTTCGGCGTTGTTAGAAGCATTTCCTTTGGTTGGTTTAGTGTCCGAAGACATGACTCCTGCTAACAAGTCTATATTGCTTGGTTCTGGGGCGCCAATATCTAATAAATTAACGCCATTGGTCACTTGTTCAACATTAGTCGATGCAGCACCCATATTCAGTAAATCTACATTCTCGGCGGGTTGTTGTGAGGTGCCCTGGGCGGCCTGGGCCAGGTTACCCAGCAAGTCAGCAGTCTGGTTCGATTGTATAATATCCGGCTGCGTCTTGGGCTGCGGCGAAAACGACGCGAATCCGCTGCCGATGTCCGCATTCTGGTGCGGTTCACTGTCGGAGTCGTCGCTGGACATATTGTCCAGGAGTGTCTCGCGATGCAGCTGCTGCTCGGGACTTTCCTCCTGCTGCTGCTGCTGCTGCTGCTGCGTGTCGTCCTGCCAGTCAAGCGTGTCGAAGAAGCTTCCGTGAGCACCTGTGTTTTTCTTCTGCTGAGGAGGATTCTGGGTGACGTCAGGCTGGGGTGGCGGGGTAGGATCGTGGGCCGGCGAATCAACAGGGGTACAGTCCTGACTTGGCTCTGAGCTGCCCTGACTACTCGACCGGCCGAGCTTCTTCCGAGCCCGCTCGGAGACGCCGAATTCGGACATGACCAGGTGCTGCTCTTCGCGATCAGAGAACAAGAGACGCGGGCTGATGCCCTTCCCCGTGAAGCCTTCCCACGGTAGCTTCGCCTGCGACCGAGGCGGGTCTTTTTGCGACACCACATAATTTAACGTTAAGCGAAAGCATTCCGGATATTTCTCAGCTGTATCTAATTGATCCAAATCATGAAGAGATAATGTTTTTGTCCTCGTGTCGTTGTTGAAAAAGCCAGTGTGGAATTGCAGCTGGCAAATCTTGATGGACGTGATTTTGCCTTGAACTTTGCCGCCAAAGGTCGACCTGGCGTGATAGACAACGACGGTAATGTCTCCCTGCACCGCGCAGTTCAATGCTATCGTTGCTTTGCCGTCGCTTGTCTCATAGCCAATCATCTTGTCGTATTCTTGTGACGTCGTCACGATGCGTTCCTCGCCCTGGTAGACTTCCACGAAGGGACGGCAGCCTGACCTACAAAACGAACCAGCACCCAGGGGTCAGTGAGGAAGTATGACGTCATACCTCTACCCTATTTCTGCCACCCCATCCCCGGCTACATACAAAAAAAAATTCAAGGGAAGTGCAAGGTACACGCCAAATTCGGCACTATTTCTGCACTTAAGACTGCTTGGAAATCTCACCAATAGAATGCCTTAAATGATTGTGCTTTTTATGTTGAGAAACGTGTCTTTTAGCAGCAACAGATAACTGACTATTATCATTTTTTTATTTCCTTTTTTTCAAGACTTACTTGTTTCTATTGAACAGTGGGACAGGGCTCATTGTTAGTGAGGCTAATACTAGAGGTTTCTTGTGCGGGATCACCGGTTTCTCCCCCAACATGTCACAGATGTATTCTATATACCTGAAACAGCATCACATTCCAGCAAATGAATAATCTCAATGAGGCCCTTATATTCAATTGAAAGTGAGTGATCAATCTGTGCCCCATCTTGCTAATTGCCCAAGAGAATTTTTCTTTTTTTCAGAACAGTTATGTGTATTACTGTGAAAACAGCAAAATGATCCCGAAATACACGAGGCTACAACATATACCAACACTGTTTGAAGCTGCAAAAGAATTGCAAAATCTTGTCAGCTCAAAAATTATAGAAAAAAAAGCAAGGAGAGCAGACCTTTTCTGTGACGGCGTTATGCCGGGGGCTACTCGCCGCGCCGTGAAGATATGCATGGCGGGAGAGGCGCTCTCAAACAGACGACAGTAGGCGAGGAAGGCGCCGACCACGGTGGCCGAGGCAGCCTTGCCGTCCAGGCAGTGAACCACGCACACGTTCTTAGGGCTGTGACGTAACCACAGGTGCATGTTGGAGCAGACGCTGAAGAGGCTGCTCAGAGTCGGAGCTTTGCGTGGGGACCAGCCACATTCGGATACCTGAAACAGGAGCACGCTCAAAATAAAGGGACTGAATTTCGAACGAAACGATGTTTTAATTCTGTTGCATTGCAGAAAAGAAAAGCGCACAATTTCTAATATAAACATGGAAATATGCTTAAATTTTATTGCAAAATACGCTCTGCACATACCCTGTTGTCGAATTTGGCATTTCTGTATTTTCGCTCGGAGCAGTTATAAACAGCATAGGCGTTCGGATGTCTGTTTTCTAAGAAAGCTCTGACGTCATCGATGTGATTTCTATAAGCTGTCTCTATCCCTTCAGCCGGGTACGACATAACTGAGCAAAATATGAAACATGGCATTTAGTTCAGCACATTTTAAAGATCTTAAGCAGAGAATGAGAGGAGCAGGAGTAACGGGAGAGAAGGAAGGGGGGGGGGGGGGGTTTGCGACAAAACCTTCACCCAATCGGAAAGTAAACACAATCAAAGGATTTCTATTTTCCGTAATTATTAAGTTTATTTTCTGTACTCGCATTCTCATTTGACGTATTAACTACAAGCCCTCGTTTGTGCCTTGGGCAGTGTGAACATTTGAACCTGATAAACCCTGCACCAATCAGCCTTTCATACTTTCACAAGAAAATTCCCTTTTTTATTAAAGCATTTTTACCAGTACAAGAAAAAATAAGAAGACAAATTTTCACACATTTATTTACGTGCTAATGCGAGATGAACTACTAACCTGCAATCCTTGACGTGATATATGAAATATCCAAGTCACCCTTGTTCATTCTGTGATCAAAAGGATGCACTTTAAACCGTATTTGGACAGAACAAACAAATCGAAAACATAATCGTATAAACAAGCGTCGAATGAATTTAAGTGTATTTCGACGAGATCTAAACCTTTCTGTGAAACAAAATTTCATTTCCATTTTATATGCATTTTGCTACTTCAACTGCTTAGCTTTAGAAACTGCTTTGCAATTTGAAAGCTGTCACTTAATTACATTTCAACTGACATTTGCACATGGCGTCCGGGCACAGAATGAAACCTTACGCTGAGACAGTTTCCATCATTTTTGAGCTTGCGTCCTTCATGTTCTTCATAAAGCCAGCAGCGCCACCTCTGAGAGCGCTGAAGAAGCTACTTCCGCCTTGACTAGACTGCGAGTTCTGCGATGGCTGAGACTGGGCGATATTATCGGAACGATGCCCACTTTGTCCTCTATTATCACTCACGCGTTGACTTGGTGCTTCTGGAATGTTCGCTGGAATGCCAAAAAGGAAAAAATGACTTTACATTTACCACACTATACTGCGAGGTGCTTTTAAATAATCAGAACTAATCTCTGAACCTCCTTTCGTATAAAGCCTTGGCAAGATTTAGGATGCAACTTTCAGGATAGAAAACAAGCATGTCCAAGGACATTACCCAGCCAAGTTACCAAACAAGGAAAGACAGAAAAACTGAAACGAATACTGTTAGGCCAAAAAATGAAGAACTTTGTTTCTGAACTTAGTAGTAATAGCCAGGTGGGGGACCACCCAGGGAACATTCCTGCGTAAATATCAAAACGACCGGAGCAAAACTGTACTAGAATAGCTTTTTAAAGAAATGTTTAACATACGCACATACATTCCATCCCCCTATAGTGATACGACTAACCCAGTCCGACAAAGTCGGCTGGGTTAACAAGAAAGTTTGGTGAAATATCACAGATGTAATTTGCAAAGAGCACGCACAATATAATTACTTAAAGACATGAAAGTAATCCTAACTGAAACAAACTGCAATATTTACGTTGCTCGGGTCGGGAAGATATACCCAAATCAAGCGGAGCTTTTAGGTTGATATTTCTTGCAACAGCTATTTCCTGCAAGCGCTCAATGACGTCATGGATTGTTGGCCTTTCGCGTGGATCAATCATAAACATACCTCCTACGAAGAAAAATTCCAGCAAAATATTAAGCTTATTTCACATTAGGTGTTTGCAGACAGTGCCTTGAAATTAACAAACAGCCCTTTCTAAAGAGATTGTTTGCTTATCTTTAATTGAAAATATCGGCAAAAGAGCAATGTGCATTTTTATACTCACGTAAGAGGTCGTGAAAAACGGTGTACTGAGTATCAGTTTCAGGAATACTGTAGTTGGCATTGATGATCCTCAGCTTGGCTGAGTCTTCATATGGGTGCTCGTTAAAGCAAAGCATGAACAGCACACAACCCAGTGCCTGCAACAACAGAGGCATGAACAGTACACCAACCCACTGCCTGCCACTATAGACAGGCATGAACAGTACACACCGGTGTCTGCAACAATACATAGGCATGAACAATACATAACCCAGAGCCTGCAACAACAGAGGCATGAACAGTACACCTACCCACTGCCTGCCACTATAGACAGGCATGAACAGTACACACCGGTGTCTGCAACAATACATAGGCATGAACAATACATAACCCAGAGCCTGCAACAACAGAGGCATGAACAGTACACCTACCCAGTGCCTGCAACAATACAAATGTGTGAACCGTACACACCCCAGTGCCTGCCAATACAAATGAACATGAACATTAGACAATCCAGTGCCTACAAAAACAGAGGCATGAACTTTACACAACCCAATGTCTACAGTAATAGTGGCATGAACATTACACATCGCAGTGCATACCAATACAGACAGACAGGGACAGTACACAGCCAAGTGCCTGAAACAACAGAGCCCAGGAACAGTATATGCATCTAAATTTTTGTTTGCATGACAAAGAACAGGATTCATTCGTACCCAAATGTCGGATTGTTGGTTGATTGGATAATTCTGATACGTGTCCAGCATTTCAGGCGTTCTGTACATAGGAGTGGTGTTCTTCGCCATCTGAAATCAAACATCCAACTGCCATCAGGTCACGTGCTAACAGCAACAAATACACGCTTTATACATCATTTTTTGCTTACAACTATTTTGTTTGGGACAAATCGTTCTTTCTAACACAAAATACCTACAAGCAATTAAGCAATTTAATTGAAGATAGAGCGCGCATTTTCACGTAAAGTGATCACTCCAAGCTAATCTTTCTTCTGGTGAAATTGAGTGTAGGTGAGCTTTTGTTTTTATTTATGCTGTTTTCGGGTGATCAGCAGCAGAGTATTGTGGTTACTTATCGGGGACGGTCACGGGAAGGCAGTGGTAGCGAAACCAGTCGTCAAGTCCTTAATGACGACCAAATTTTGGCCGGGACGACTATTTTTTTTTTCAAATTGGTCGTCCGGATGACAACCTTAAAATCAATCTCTAAATATTTCATCTTAATTAATATATCGCTTGACAACCAAATTTACGGCGGATGATTAGTTTTTCTGAACTTGTCGTCGGAGTGACGACCAGATGTTTCACAGGAGGGTGAGAGCGTGCGGGTCACCTCGTCCTCCACCAGGCTGCGTTTCATTGCCGACCATGTGTGATCCGGCGCGTGGCACTCTACCGTGGCGCTTCCGAAGTCACATAGCTTTATCTGCCCACGGGCACTCAGCAGTAGATTCTCAACCTGCGCAAGCAAACCCTCCTTAAAACAGTGCTCAGCTCAAACAATTGCGCAGTTTGTTTATTGCCTTTCTTTCTTTTTTCAGCCTTAGAACTTCGCAAATGAACAGAATACAGCTCTTAAATTTGTATCACATTTCATTTATTTGCATACCCGTACTACTTAGCAACATCGTGCTAAGTCTATACATCAAAATACAGAGCAAATCAATAAAACGACTTATTGCATACTTTCCACGTTTGATGGGTTTTTTTTAAAACTTTTATCGACATTCCTTTGCATTTGAACTACAGTAGATAACCGCATAACTGACTTTAAACAAAGGACTCTCCATGAGAAAAAAACACGGTATATGCAATCCACCGGTGTGACCGTGCCGTGACAGCTTCCCAACCTCGGTTACCTTAAGGTCGCGGTGGACGATGGGCGGTCTCTGCCTGTGCATGTGCTGCACGGCCCTGCAGATCTGGTAGAAAACATGTAGCACTTTATCACAGGGCAGCGGTCGACCGTGAGAGCGTAGAATGTTCACGAAGTCCCCACCTGTGAGTCAAACAAATGCGGGGACATTTTATAGAAACAATACGACGCGGCATGGCAGTCAAGCGGCTTATTCCGCAATAGATATACAAGTTCTATGCTTGACTGCGAGAACGGGATAATTCTGGCGTCGGACTGGTGCATTGGTTTTCTGTATGATAACACAAAGATTTTGGTCTTGCTCTGAATCGCCCACCTCTTTCCCAGATAGTGCACAATATTTTTCAGTATGCGCCATAAAAAATTGAAGGAAGTGCTTCTTTATTGCATGGTTGTTATCACTAATCCCTTGTTATCTTCTGAAAGCTTTGCCGTTACTTCGTTTTACCGTGCGCCATATTGCCCACCGCTCGATTTTCAGAATATCCCTGCGGGATGACTGATTGTTAGAAGAACCCTCTGTCATTTTTTCCTGTGTATTAATTTTCCTTAACAGTGTGGAAGTCAATCTACATGTTAAGTTTTCAAAACGTACCACGCATTACCAATCTTCACAAAACGCTGTTGAAACTAAATTTTTTTTCGGTTTAAAATTTTATTTTAAACATCAAAACTTCACCTGAGTCTCGTGCTTAACTGTACTGACTGACATTATGGCTACCTGTGCACAGTTCCGTGAGGAGGAGAAATTCGGACTGGCCGTGGTCCGATTCTTTCTTGTCTATGCTCGCCGCAGATATAAACTCTATCACATTGGGATGCCCTGAAAGTTTTTGCTATTTTCTGCGTTAAGGCCTGCCCACTTGTTCACTGTGATAACCCTTCACAAAACAGTTTACTAATATTCTTGACTTTTACACATTTTGCGCAATACCCGAAAAGAACTTGAAAGCTCTTTATAAAACTTATTTTACTTTGTGTTCACATAGTCCTCTTATAAGACTGAAAATTCCTCTAATCAATTTCATGAGTTGTATTTATACCGGCTCAGAGTTTTTCCTTTTAAAAATCGTGCCAGAAAAGGATACAAGAAAATGTATTTCTTGTAGGACCGCCTTGCATTTCTCTTCATCGCTTGCAAGAAGCCTCTGTAAACAAGAAGAAATGTTGCACGAGTGATCTTATTATTAACTCTGTAGATGACCGAGAATGCGTGTGGAAAAATGTACAGAATTACAAGGCGTCCAAAAAAAATCACGTTTTTTCGTTTAATTTAAACGTAAAACAAATGAAGTACTGACGTAATATCAATAACAAAAGCAAAATATACGTGTATATATACAATAAAAGAATACCTTTAAACGAAAAATGATTACAATGTAACGGTCCCTGTTGTTAAAAAAATGTTGGCGATGGCTTGTGTAGTCACCAAAACTAAAGACCCTATAATGTTGTGTTTCAATGGGAACAGGACAATTCCCCCCCAGTCAATTCCCCCCCGAACAATTCCCCCCGTAGGACAATTCCCCCCGAGGACTATTCCCCCCCCCCCCTCATTCATTTTTATTTTTCTTATTTTTTTCTTTACTTTGTATCTCTCTCTCTCTCTCTCTCTTTTTTTTTTACAAATTGTTGCCCTTTTATCTTCTAACTGGAGATGGTAATTGTCCTTTCATTTCAACATTGTCGCAATTGCAATTTACATGCCTTATCCAAACCAATGAACTTTAAGTTGGCCACCTCAGTGCCAGCAAAAACGGTTTTTTACATGTTACATCGGTCGGATCCGCCGTAATGTTCGCGGTGCATCTGGTCAAATTGTGGGTGGCCGCTTGCCCGAGCTACCACGTCGCTGGTACGCCGACTCTGCGCAACGCATTCGTCAAACAGTCCGCGACTTCGAAAACCGACATACTGTTGACTATTGACTATTTGCGTGGAATTGCCCACAACACCAGGTTTTAAATGGCAGAAAAAACTTTCGTTCCAGATAGAAAAATTTTGCATTTTTGAATTTATGGTATTTTAAAAATAAAGACTTTGGCATTCAAAGTAAAATATAATATAAAAATTAAGTGGGGGGGGGGGGGATAGTCCTCGGGGGGAATTGTCCTACGGGGGGAATTGTTCGGGGGGAATTGTCGGGGGGAGTTGTCTGGGGGGGAGTTGTCTGGGGGGGAATCGTCCTAGACCCGTTTCAATTTAGATAACGCATATCACTTTCGGGTAATGCAAATAAGACACATGATATTACTGCCAGCAATTTTTGCAGAATAATTTCCAGTTTTCTATAACTCACCTTCAGTGCATACTCTTTGCCGCTTGCTATATCTTGCGCCACAAATACAAACGCAAAACCACCTTGAAAAAGTGAACAAAGCATTATGATTTTGTGTACACTGTACATCTATAACACATATCGACAACTGCGACTAAATGAACTGTTTGAATCGCTGAAAATTCTAGTCGGACCGCTACACTTCAATACCAGCTAAAAAGTATCTCGTTGCTCACTTTCTCATAATTCTTCGGACTAATTAAAAGTCTGACAACACATTATGTGTTGAACTAACAAACCATTCCCGAACAGAACAGAATTCCAGCAAAAACAGACCCACAAATATAATAAAACCACACCAGTTACCCTAAAAAAAAAAAACAGACATAACTGGAAGAGAAGCATCTCATTAATACTCACATTCGATGCAAGGGGATTTAAGCACAGTGTTTTAAGATTTTCGCGATTTGCTAAGAATAGCAATCGACTTTAAAGGAACATAGGAAAGACCCGTTCTCAATTGACAGTGATTCAAACAAAGTTTCCTGCAATGAAACTGTAAGTTACTGCAGTTGCGATAGGTCTGCGAAGATGTTCTAGGCTGGTACCAGATACATTCGTGACAAATTTGAAAGCTTTTCAACCAAGTGACTCAGATCTTTACTGTTTTAAAATTCCTGCTACGAATTATAAGGAGTTTCACCATTCTGCTATTTGTAGGAGGATCGCGAAAAAACAAGCCATCGTGTAATTCACAGCCCTCAACCTGTCACGCTAAAACTCAACTCAATAAACAGATTTCAAAATTAATACGCCGTTGCACATCTACATGATATGTATATTCTCTCAGTGAAATATCAAATCAGTCCGCCTGATAGTGGAATGTCAGTTTTTGACAATTTCCCATTTCGTTAATTTTTCGTCGATTTCAAAATTAATACGCCATTGCACAACTGATAGTTGAAGAGATATGGCGTCAACAAAATACTGCGTTTTCGCTAAGTTCCATCCAGAAATGTCACATTTTTGACAATTTCGACTTTCGTCATTTTTTTTGTCGATTTCAAAATAAATACGCCTTTGCACATCTACATGATATATATATTCTCTCAGTGAAATATCAAATCAGTCCGCCTAACAGTTGAAGAAGAGATATGGCGTCGACAAAATACCGTGTTTTCGCTAAGTTCCATCCAGGAATGTCACATTTTTTACAATTTCCCCTTTCGTCAATTTTTCGTCGATTTCAAAATTAATACGCCGTTGCACATCTACATGATATGTATATTCTCTCAGTGAAATATCAAATCAGTCCGCCTGATAGTGGAATGTCAATTTTTGACAATTTCCCATTTCGTTAATTTTTCGTCGATTTCAAAATTAATACGCCATTGCACAACTGATAGTTGAAGAGATATGGCGTCAACAAAATACTGCGTTTTCGCTAAGTGCCATCCAGAAATGTCACATTTTCGACCATTTCGACTTTCGTCAATTTTTTGTCGATTTCAAAATTAATACGCCTTTGCACATCTACATGATATATATATTCTCTCAGTGAAATATCAAATCAGCCCGCCTAATAGTTGAAGAGATATCGCGTCGACAAAAAAATGTATCAAAAAGTGACAGACAGACAGGCGGACAACACCCAAACTAACAGCTCCCCTCCGGGGCCAAAGTTCCCGGTTGGGTGCTAAAAAATATCTGATAGGTGATAACCCCAGGAAACGACAAACTAATTCTTGAGAAAATAGCATTCTGAAATAGAAAATTCCAACAATCTGGCAATTACTTTTGCGGAAAAAATAATTGCTTTTAAGCAACGAGTCAGCAACACAAGCAACATCTGAACGGTAAGTTACCACGTACAAAATAAGATAAATACAAGAAGCGATATCGAAATGATTGTTTTATCCGTGTAAATTTAAAAGAAATCAGAAAAACAGTTTTGGGAGACACAGCCTTGAAGACACGTTCAATTTCGCAGACAAAATTACATCAAAATATATAACAAATTTCTAAATACTGTCATTTTGACCATTTTTCATGATTTGGAATAAAAAAAACGATACTCCACATCCGTAATATGTGCTGTATCAGTTTATGGGAGTTTCAAAACAATTCTACCTGTAGTTTCGGAGATAACAGACCGAACAAGCTCATAACCACGTTCCTCCGTTACACGGGGGATAAATTAAAAATGTATTTGTAGTTGTGCATTAAAATTTTTCATCTCTGAAGAAAAGGGTTTTACACGCAAAAGGAACATTTAAAACGGCACCGCATTTCCAATATTGCTTGGCACCATATATAGCTCCAAGATGCGGTTCGCTACTGGGGTTCAGCGTACTCCTTCAATTCCTCGCTATATAGCATTATGCAAGTCAACTATGCTCGCTTTGCGGCACCTGTGTTGCGCTTCCTTTAAAAGAAAATACGAAAATAACCACAATCTCCCGCAGTCATTGACATTTGTTTACATACAGGGAGCATGGTGACAACAAATTTTGTAATGATTCACCCAAATTTTTTAATTGATATTTCAAAACGCATGCCAGAAATAAAAAATTTAATATTGTGGGTGAATTGAATAAATTTATGCCTAATTTTGCATCTATCAACTATCTGAGTGTAAATTGTACACATAATCCACAACCCTTCATGTGAAGTTTTGGTCTTTTGATTTGGTCACATGACAGTTAAATACCGGAATGTAAGCAAACATTTGACAGGTGTAAACTTTCACGAAGTATTAAAGATGCAAAGCCCGTTAAAAACTGTGTCTATTTTGCAAAAAGGGCATATTGTGCATGAACTTTCAGTAAATGTGAGAATAATAGGGACTGGTATGCAGGATTCGTGCCTCAGAAAATGACCCCTATTAGCGGTACAATGGAAGGTTTGTAGCTCCGAGAGAGATTTACGAGACAAAGAACATTCAAATTGAACAGCACATCGTAACAGGTTGAATTATAAATTCGTCTATCGGCTACAGCAGATTCACATGACTTGTAATAAGAATGTCATGGTGAATTGTGTGGCTTCTAGTTTTTAAATAACGTGGAATATCTAGCGCAAGCGCTGTTTGCACAACAAAAGAACACATTTTCTGTTTTGCCAATTACACTACGCTGTTCAGTTTCATGTTGCTCTCCTTGTACACAGTAAGTGTAAGGAAGAGGTGACTTGGAGCTAGATCACATGTAGATCCCCTCGTACAGATACTGCACTGTTGGAGCATTTAAAAGAGACTTTTACCGTGCCCTTGATAAACAGGTGTGGTCTTTTACCATATTTTTTTTCAGCTTCAAAATCTTTTTAAAAGGTCATGGCATGAGAGCTTTTTAAATTCGAAAGTGTGCATGTTGACAGATAATTAGAATTTCGAAAGCATACATCCGTCGGAAAGATCCGAGAGTACGAATAAGCCCATGCGCACCTTCGGGTCTTTCTAGTCCATAGTGACCCTAGTCCATCCCCGCACTTCTAGAGGTGGGAGTCGCCTGGGACTAGGGTCTTTCCGGTGGAGGTCTTGTTTCCACTGCAATTTTTTTTGGGATAAATTATGAAGAAATGATAAGGGAAAACATCAATTCTAATTTATTTTCAACATGCACACTTTCAAATTTATAAAGCCATCATATGATCTTTAAAAACTATTTACATATTATTCAGTCCCTTTAATAACCAACATGTGAATATGTTTCTGGCAAAATGGAATTTTGATTTCTGCCGTTTTTTTCCTGTCATTTTTTATATCCTTATCCCAACTGAATTCAGGCGAAACGCAAAAACTTTTCGGCAAAAGTAAAAGTGCGAATTTGCTTATTGCCTTACGAGAACCACCCACCTTCTGCAATCACTCTTTTAACTCGCAGCTTTTGATTACCAAGTTCCACTGTCTGACCAACAAAGTCATTGTCTTGCGAAACACCTGAGCCGCCAATGTAGCTAAATGCCGATTTGAAAAAATCTGCCATTATCACTTTAACTTTATGATATTTTTGTGAATATATTTCACACAGCTATCATTTTTTTTTTTCATTGATTCACAAACCGGAAGTAAAAGTGTTGTTTTCTGACGTCACGAATGGGTTCTGTTCGTTGTTATAAAACAGCTGACCTCTGATGGAATCTATCTGCTATGCCAATGTTATAAAACAACAGTCCTCTGATAGAATCTATATGTTCTGTGTAAGAACAGGGCGGATGGATATTTTAGAAAGTAGTTGCACCTTAATGAGTATTATTTTCGGGGAATTCCAGTGGGTCTGCGGAGTGAAAAGGTATTATACACAACAGACCAAACCACCGTAGAAGATGGTTGTTGAATATATTTTGAAAACTGGTTTCTCTCTTTTATGAGTATCATTTTCGTGGAATTCAAAAAAGTGTTATACATAACAGACAGAACAGCTGCAGAGGTTGGCTGTTCTACAACAACGAAACACAAAGCGGACGACTGCTTTAGAAAGTACTTCCTCTGTTTTATTAGTTCTATTTTCGCGAAATTTCTAGTGGGGCTACGAAATTAAAAAGGTGTTATACAGAACAGATGCCTCGTAGAGGTTAGCTGTCATGGAAACATATGTCATATATATAATATAATATAGACACATACTTTCAAAACATATTTTCAGCATCGCACATTCTTCTAGCAGGACGTGGAATCGAGTCTTGAAGTAGTTGAGAAACGAGAGAATCACTGCATTTTGTGACGTCATACTGACCGACCCCCCCCCCTGGTAGAGAATCAAATACCATGGGGACCCCCCCCCCCCCTCGGTACATACTATGGACGGACCCCCCCCCCCCCTGGTAGAGAATCAAATACCATGGGGACCCCCCCCCCTCGGGACATACTATGGACGGACCCCCCCCCTGGTAGAGAATCAAATACCATGGGGACCCCCCCCCCCCTCCCGGCTGCTTTTTACGCCGCTGGCTCACGGCTCACCGTCAGTAGTATAAAAAGGTTGGGTTGACACCACTCTAATCATTGCATTGCCAAACCATCATGGACCAACCATAGTATGTGATTTAGCACTCCTATAAGAGCACCTTGTCTGTGCACATATGCATCATTCAAGCTCTGGCTACCGTTGGATACACATGGGAAAAAAAAGTGAAAACAGTTGCTCTTACCTATTGTGTTGTGCTGTTGAAGAACAATTGATGGATTGACTGGAATACACATAGGAGACGAAGTGAAACATTGACTATTCTTTGGAAAAAGGAAGTGAAACATTAGCTATTCATTGGAAAAGAGAAGTGAAAGATTTGGTTATTCTTTGGAAAAGGGAAGTGCAAGATTGGAAGACAAATTAACCAATGACTTGTGGTAAGTCATTTTTTTTTTTTTTTTTTTTTTTTTGAGACTGAGAAATTTAAGAGTGCACTCGTACAGAGTGTGAGGGAAAACCGATCGATAATTTCAGAGTGCGCTCGAGTGTGGGAACAATCAATAAATTTGAGAAGGAATGGGATTTTCCCTACGTTAAGTCCAATGTTATGTTTTAAGTTATAGTAGTTGGAAAAATGACACTTCTAAAACACATTTAACAAATGTAGTTTTTTAACACCATATAATATATAAAATAAGTTTGAACATTTTAGCATGCTACTTATTTGAATATTCTAAAGTCATAGTAGTGGAAAAATGGTGGTTCTAGACCAATTTTAACAAATTTTGTTTTTTGACAAAATATTATGTATAAAATAAGTTTAAACATTTTACCATGGTGTAGTAGGGTAAAAATGAGGGTTTTAGACCAACTTTAACAAATTTTGTTTTTTGACAAAATATGATGTAGAAAATAAGTTTGAACATTTTACTATGGTGTAGTAGGGTAAAAATCAGGGTTCTAAACCAAAATTTAATTTTTTTTTTTTGAAAATATATTATGCTTTTCTTTTCTTAATGCTTTCAGGTATCGTCAGAACACATCGCTCTCCGCTAGATGTCTCTGCAATACATGCCTAGGTGGTATAAATAGGATGAGTGAGACCTACATTTCATCATATCAGTTTAGGCAATTGACGTGACAACAACAATGGCATCTAATTCAGACACATTAGTCGTCTGTCATGATTGTAATGTGACATTTCCATCTCTGGAATTGTTCGTAGCACATACATGCAAACCAGCTAAGATGAAACGTGCTAATGAAGAGCTTGTTGAGATGATTGAAGCCAAGAGACGAAAGACGGTACAAGATGGTGTTTTCAGACCTCATCCAGTCCTCTGCTGTGAATGCATTAAAATATTTCCATCTATGGATACATTTGAGGCACATGCATGCATACCAGCTGAGATGGAAAATTCGTCTCATGAAGAACATGTTTCACAGAAAGAAAAAACAGGACAAGTAGGGAGAGGTAGAAGGGTTAGTCTGGGAGAAAACGCACAGGAAAGACGATTTGAGTCTGAGGATGGATCGGATTTACTGCTTGAAATGCGACAACAAGAGAACCGTATCAAGACACATTTGTTGGAGACCTTAAACTATGGAATGAAATGGTACATTGTCGTTCATGCACGTTTCAAGAAACTGACAGCGAATGCTGAAGGTGTTATGGTAGAACAAGTGGATAATTCATTTATCAGCAGTCCAACATATACAGCATACAACCCAGCAGATATTGAGCAGGACTTGCCAGACGCCTATAAAGAATTGTTTACTAAGTTTGATGAACATGAGCGACAAGGCTCTGGCTGGGTATTGGATAACATACTATACATTGAAGTACATACAGCTACGTCAGCGCCACTGGATGCGAGTAGTTTTATTCCACTGCCGAAGAAAGTGAAGAATACAAAAGGTGTGTTAAACATTCAGAATAAAGACAACAAATGTTTCTTATGGTCTGTACTGGCTCACCTTCACCCTTCAACAAATGTAAACCCAGAGCGTGTACATCAATACAAGCTATTTGAGAACGAATTGAAGGTGGAAGGCATGACATTTCCAACACCGATTACAGACATTCCAAAGTTTGAAAAGGAGAATGATGTGTCCATTAACGTGTTTGGATATGAACATGATGTCGTTGTTCCCATACAACTCAGTCGAAACACCAGCGCCAACAGCGCGAGAGAAATCAACTTGCTTTTGATTAGCAATGACAAGACAAGACATTATTGCCTCATCAAGAATTTCAGCAGACTGATGGCTTATCGATCAAAGCATAATGGTGCAGCTTTTTATTGTTTCAACTGTCTTCACGGGTTTATGCGACAAGAGCTTTTAGATGAACATCGTGAAGTGTGTGGCAAGCATGGCGCGCAACGTTTATCATTTCCCAAGGAACCATTCGTTAAGTTTAAGAATGTAGCCAAACAACAGCAAGCACCGTTTGTGATTTATGCAGACTTTGAATGTTTCACGCAAAAGCATGAAGAAGAAGACAAGTATCAACATCATCGTCCAAACAGCTTTGCCTATGTGGTTGTCAGCCAGTATGATACACGTGCACCAATCGTGTATCGAGGAGACAATGCTGTAAAGGTCTTTTTAGACCATATGTTGAATGAACGTGATCGTATTGTACGTGGTTTAGAGCGACCAAAGGAAATGGTGATGACTCGCGAAGACAAAGAGAATTTTAAGAACGCTGTTGATTGCTACATTTGTCATGAACCTCTAGGAGCAGATCGTGTGAGAGATCATGACCATATCAATGGCAAATATCGCGGAGCAGCGCACAATGAATGCAACTTACAATTCCGACTTAGAAAGGATCAGCAAGGGGATAAAGATTCTTTTATCATTCCTGTGTTTTTCCACAATTTGCGAGGCTATGACAGTCACCTTATCATGGAGGAAATTGGAAAATTCAAAGATGAAACGATTACAGTCATTCCCAACACCATTGAGAAATATATTGCATTCACCATGAGCAATCTGAAATTTACAGACAGCTTTCAGTTCATGAGTACTTCTCTACAGAAGTTGGTATCCAACCTAGCGGCAGAAGGGAAAGACAACTTTTATAACATGACGTCACACATTCACAATAGTGACCAACAAGATTTACTGTTGAGAAAGGGTGTGTACCCTTATGATTACGTGGATGAACCATCCAAGTTTGCTGAAACACAACTGCCGTCCAAGGACAAGTTTTACAGTCTGCTCAGTGAAGAAGACATTAGCGATGAGGATTATGCGAATGCGCAGAAGGTGTGGGAGACATTCAACCCTACAACATTTGGCGAATACCATGACTTGTACCTGAAATCAGATGTGTTGCTGCTGGCTGATGTGTTTGAAAACTTTCGACACGTATGTCTCAACACATATGAATTGGATCCTGCTCACTACTATACAGCACCAGGACTGTCGTGGGATGCAATGTTGAAAGCGACAAAGGTGAAGTTGGAATTGATCAATGACATTGACATGTACCAAATGGTTGAGCAAGGCATACGTGGAGGAATATCCGTGATCACACACAAGTATGCGAAAGCAAATAATCCCTACGTAGCAGATTACAATTCTGAGATACCAAACAACTATTTGATGTACCTCGACGCAAACAACTTGTATGGTTGGGCCATGTCACAAAGCATGCCACAAAGAGGATTTATGTGGGTGAGTGAGCCAGAATCCATTGACTTCATGGATGTGGATGAAGATGACGACATTGGATTCATTTTGGAAGTGGATTTAGAATATCCAAATTCAATCCATGATCATCATAATCACTACCCAGTGGCTCCAGAACGGAAATGTGTCAAAGTTGAAGAATTGTCAGAGTACAGTCAGAAGCTGCGGAAAGATCTAAACATGAAAGAGAAATCCAGTGAAAAGCTCATTCCTAACTTGTCTGACAAGAAGAAATATGTACTTCATTACAGGAATTTGCAACAGTACGTCTCACTGGGGTTAAAAGTCACTAAAGTACATCGCGCCATCATGTTTGAACAGAGCAAATGGTTGGCAAAATACATTGCCTTGAACACGGAAAAGAGAAAATTGGCCAAGAACCCATTTGAGAAAGACTTCTTCAAACTGATGAACAACTCGGTGTTTGGCAAAACCATGGAAAATGTGAGAAAGCGAATCAATGTTGAACTTGTTCACAAGGAAAAGCGGTTCAAGAAACTTGTGGCCAAACCTTCTTTCCACAAATTCAAAATTTTCAACGAAGATTTGACCGCGATACATTTGCGCAAAGTGGATTTGCTTCTGGATAAACCCATTCAAGTTGGTTTTACCATTCTCGACCTCAGCAAAGTGCTTATGTTCAACTTTCATTACAACTACATCATGGTCAAGTATCCCAATGCCAAGTTGTTGTTCAGCGACACCGACAGTCTTTGTTACGACATAGAAACGGAAGATATCTACAAGGATATGCAGCAAGATGCTGACCTGTTCGACACAAGTGACTATCCGCCAGATCACTTCCTACATTCCAACGTGAACAAAAAAGTGCTTGGGAAAATGAAGGATGAGACGGCAGGCGTCCCTATTGAAGAGTTTGTTGGACTCAGACCGAAAATGTACAGTTTATTGTGCGGTGGGAAAGAAAAACATACAGCTAAAGGCATCACTCAAGCTTGTCAAAGACGCATTAAACATGTGCAGTATAGAGACAGTTTGTTTAAGAAAACTCAAACGATGGCTACAGGACACATTATCCGAAGTCATAGTCACCAGCTTTTCTCGGAGAAGTTGAGGAAAGTAGCCCTCTCCCCATATGACGACAAGCGATATGTGATGAGTGATGGCTATTCCACCTTAGCGCATGGACATTACAAGGCTATGGTATAAAGGGGGAGGTCCTCCAACGGAAGAGTTATTTGAGGTGTGAACATTGAAGTGTTAACATGGAACGTGAAAGTCGTAAGAGATCTACAACTGATATGGATACTCTTGCAGATGCAGTTAAAGACTTAAAAGTGAAAAATCCTACCACTACCATCAAGAAATTGAAAGTGGAGACAGCACCAACACCACAGTCGTGGGATGGAATGCTTTCTCTAGGAAATGGAAAGTATATCAAGATTATGAAACAAAGCAATGAAGGAGTGGTAAACATTCGCAAGTACCTGAGAGATGAGGGGACTGGAAAAAACCGTCCTACGAAAAAGGGTATCTTGCTGACAATACCTGAATGGAAAATGCTGAAGAAGCAAGTGAAAGAAGTGGATAAAAGGCTTCGCAGACAAGAAGACGGCTCATAACAAGGTAAAAACATGAATGCACTCATGCTGAACGGTGGTGCTTACCTTACTGTAAATGATAGGAATGAAGTGATACTAGATTCTCAGACAAGTTATCATCGGTTTAAACCTGAAGTATGGAAAGACTTTAAAAACATACCACTTGAACATGGGTTTAAACGTAGACTTGAAAATAAAGTGGAAGTGACGGTGGCTGAATATGATTCTAACATACGTGTAGAAATCTGTAGAAATCTTTTACAGGATTATCCAGAGGATTATAAGGGAGTTGTACCAGATACACCATATACAGATTTGATCATCTTTGATATCAAGAACTGGCGCGCAGTCTTACGATTCCTGGAAGTGATACAACATCCACTCTTCGCCATCTTGCGAGCATAAAAAACGTCTTTGCAGACAAGGAGACAGCTCATAGTTCATCTGACTGTTGAACGAGATGGAAGACTTTTTATCGGAATATGAACCCATTACGCATGGATTCTCATATCTGAGAAACGTATATGATGACATCGTGCTAAAACATTTTGGAAAGTATATCATTCTATCAACTGACGAACAATCTGTGTTGAAAGACCATCTAGAGAAGCTGAGGATACCTGGCTTTCTCCTGAAACTCTCAGAGGATTTAGAAGTGCGTGTGACTGAGAACTATTTAGACGTGTTTGTACGATTTCGCCAATATGACGAGCTTACAAAATGCTACGACTACATCACCCTCAACACAGTGGAATGGTACGCTCTGTTACAAGCACTGGATTGGAAAGAACCTGACGCTTGAATTCAAAGAGGAAGGAGTGCAACTCATGCGAGGCACCAAGTCCATTGAACTGACGCATCCCATGTGTGTTATGGTGATGGACATTGACATGAATGATCATGGAGTTGAACTGAAACTGTCTGAACACAAAGATGTTAAAATAATAAAGTTTGGTAATGGACAGTGTTATGCTAGTTTTCATAGCATTTACAAACGTGGATGTAATGTCTATGATACATATATTAATTTAGATTGGTATGAATGGCATGTGTTTATCGATGTATTGAATGTATTTGTAAAATAAAAAATTCAATGTAAAATAATTGTTAAAATGTAAATAATGTATAACACAATAAACAAAGAATGTTGTATAAACTGTCTTGTTTATTTACAATATTCATAATACAATTCACAATTACCAACAACTTAACTAATACAACTTAACTAATACAACATCAATAAAATAATGGTTTATAATGTCTATATACAAAATCCTTTACAACAAAATCACCATCACTTCTTCTTAATACATCAATGATTTCAAAAGGACTATGTCCTCGAGCTCTTTGAATTATATAATACACACAATAAAATCCACATGTAGAGGATATTGGTGTTTGTAATGGAACTGAATTATAAATGAAATTAAACTTTAAAAACTTATTCAAACGACTGTCTATAGGTAAAAGTCCATAAGAGTCAAAATATTCTGCAGGGTCTTCGTCATAATATACTGCCACCCAATGCTCTCCTGGCTCATCATGATCGTCTGTGTTGATGACATAGGCACCGCGTTGTAAAGATGGTAACTGGTCCATGGCAAACACACCTTGGAACAAGTCTTTTGTCGTGGCATCATGGGATAGGATGGCTTCTATCTGCTTCGTGTTCATGACTGGTAGTCGAATTGAATGCTACGATTTGCACTTATTTCAACAATGTTATCAAATTCAGCATACACTATAACATTGACTGTATTTTGCAAGGCACCAGCAAAATTCATTTCTAGTCTCAAATTCCCATGTTTGATAAGGGCATAATGATCAGCACCATCATAATCAGGTGTTAAGTCAAAAGAAAACAAAGAATAACCTCTAGGCCAATCTTCCCGTTTTATAATGGAACTTTTCTCACCATCCAGTCTATCAAAAGATTTGTAAAGTGTTTCAAAAGCATCAAGATATTTGCCTCGATTTATATCAAGCTTGAGAGGTTTTGATAGGACTGGTTCACCATCAGAGTAAAGCTGCATAAAGTTAAGATTGAAATGTTCAAAATTGTATGGATTTCTCAATACTGTTCCAGCAAAGGATTCATTATGAACCATTCCAATGACAATACGTTTTGGTAATTGGCCTAAAAAGATACTATCTTTCACAAAAGATTGAAATCCAGTTGGAATAGCTAAAACTTTACATTCTTTTCTAGTAACAATAAACTTAGCAGGACTTTTCATCAACGCATCTGCATGTCCCAACTGAATACCTGGACTAACCCTCACTTTGCGAATGGTTAAAAACGCTTCTCTGACTTCTACTTTAAAACCATTATTTGCAGCCATTAATACATATTCATCTTTTTGTCTATGTAAGCGTAATTTCATACTAACACCAATGGGAAGATAACGATCCTGCTCAAACAAATCTACCCTTAAACCACCTGTAAGCATAAACTCACGGCTTAGACGTGTATACAAATAGCGATTATGTAAACCATTATTTCCTGTTTCAGCTATATCACCACCTTCAATATTTACATGAAAACCTGATACATATCTTTCATGATTAGGTCTTTTCACCTCATGAGTATTCATTGACCCGGCAGTATCTTTATAGATGAGACGCATAGAGCGCTCAGAATTGAGACTTTCTTCCGAGTCATGAACGAGATGAGATATGATACTGGTATAACCATGGGTATTGTTACTATGTGATACCAATCGATCATTTAGAAATAATTCAATATTAGACCATAACCCATTGAACAAATCATTGATACAGGATACGTTATCATCTACACCACACGCTTCTCCATCAACCTTTACAATGCGACATACAATATGGAGTTTACTGTTCTTTAAATCTAGATATTCTTCTGTACTCGCAGGAATGTAGAATTCTATTGGAGCACCTTCTCTAATAGTAGTTAGTGGTTGATAGTCTACATTATAGCTTTTTTCTACAGCAGTTTGCGTTGGTGGTATGTGAAACCATTCTAATGGAGAAAGACTACATTCACAAGAATGATTATGAATTAAAGACATGATTAAAAAATATCTTTCTTATATTTTGTTGATGTTATCCGTTTAGCTGCCTTTCGCCTTCTGACAGGTTTTGCTGGTTTCGCTGTCTTTTGTCCTCCTAACTCATCACCAAACATACGTTGTGCTACTCGACCTGTAACATCTTTCGCGACATCTTTTGCAGCCTTTTTAAGATGTGGTGCAACGATTTTAGCCCCTGCCTTAAGCAGTGGAATAGCTTTTCGAGCCAATGATCCCAGTATTGAACCAATACCATCTCCATATTGTATTCGCGCTCCTTTAAATCCTGGTAATTCTCCACCCACTTGACGAAGAAAATGGTTGCGATAAATAGATGGATTGTGTGTGTATGCTTTCATAATGCTTTTGGTCGAAAATGAAGTTTACAGATCACCTTCCCAGTTTGAAATGGAACATTATGGTCTGTGTCATCCTTAATATTCATTTCTATCACGTCAAATTTGGATGTGTTTACAGGAACATAATGAGGTTCTCCATAAGTTTTCATGATAATGTCTCCATCATGTCCTTGTATTGCAACAGAACGTAGCAAAGGAACATAATAATCACCAACAACTTGTGGCTCGCAAATACTACAGTACACATAAAGTGTATAAAACCCCTGTTTCACATCAGCTTTATATTCAGCTGTACACGTTTCAGTATACCATTGATTTGGGATAAATCCTAAAATCTCAGCTAATCCAGTGGAGAATGACACTTCAAAGCCATATTTTAGATATAGAAAAACGCGTCGTCTAATTTTATCATACTTTATCCGAATACCTTCTTTAAGGTCATCTTTCATAGAATTAGTTGCTTCTTCATTGACTGCATGACATATTTCTTGTATGGATCTGTAGTAACCATAAGGAATATTGATTGTGTCAAGAACAATATTATTCAGTGGTTGTTGTCGATACTGAATAGAATAGTCCATTCCATGTCTCATGGTTGTCCATGTATGTGGATATTGAATTTCAGCTAAAGCCACTTCATATTTTCCGTTCAGATAGATGGTTCGAGGCATACGAATTTGATAATTCGAAGTCTTGTTGTTGGGATAATAGTTCATACTAGCATTGCTGGGTAAAGTAATGTAAAAACTTGTTGACTCCATGGCAGCTAAATCGTTTATGTGATGCAGATAGACTAGATATGTATATACATTACTTCATGTTTGGCACTCTTCATCTTCACTTTCTACATTGTTGTCTACATTGTTGTCTACATTGTCGTCTAAATTGCTATCTACATGATCTAAATTGGTATCTACTACTTCTCCCTGACAACAAGCACTAACACACCTAATTTTTACAGGAATGGTATTTTTATTTCCATTTTCTTTCCAACAACAACACCATAGCTCTTTAATCCATGTTAAAAAGTTTCCCATCCTTCTGGAAACAACCTTTGTTGACGTTGTTGTATCTCTTTTGTAATATCTTCACGAGTTGTCTTTTTACCAAAAACAGTTTTTGGAATATTAGCATCTACAATTTCCTCAATAATCTGCTTCCAACCATGCGGTGGTTCTCGTCGTTCTTTTCTTCTTGTAGCAACCAATGCTTCTTTCAACAAATCAATAATGTTGGAATTTGTAATGACAGTACCCGTTTTTAAAACAAGCCATTTTTATCTGTCCATCTCGTACCATATTTCTTAAGTTCTGCTAGAAGTTGTGTTAGTTTTACATGATAAATAGGTTGAAAATGGCTTAGAAACTGTTGGGACTTTTCTGATTTTTCTGCTTTGGATGATGTAACAGACTTTTGCCGCTGTTGTTGCGATTGAATTGTTCGTAAATGACGACCAAGAACTTGAGACATTTCTATTGCCTTTTCACGAGTTCGTTTCCCACGTAAAAGTTTATTCACTTTCGTTTTGATTTCACCATCTTTTCCCTTCTTTTCTAACAACATTTTATATTCATATTCAGGAATGAGGACCATTTTCATAGTATGTTTCATTTTAAGAGCAACTGAGCTAACAAGGGTAATGCAAATTTAGCAATAGCTCCAATGAATCCTCCTTTCTGATTAACCAACTTCTTTTTTCTTCGAAGTGATATCTTCTTATCTGCTAGTGTACGTAGGGTATGACGTTCACGCTTGAATACCTTATACCTTTTTGAGCTTAAGGGTAAATGTCCTCGCAATATATTCAAACAAATTTCAAACAAGCTAGTTAATTCTTCCTTAGTAGCTTGTTGTAGCAAGGATTTACGTCGTTTAGGCCCGCTGCGTGCGAGCAAGTGAAGAAATGGTTGATTCGCTTGAATACGTTTAGACATCTTGGTTGCGAATGGTTAAGTGACTTGGTTCTTGTTCATACGCCACCTTATCAACATAGACGTAATGTGTATCTTTTGGTAAAATGCCTGTACGAATACGTAGTTGATCATTTGTCTTCGGCTTCAAATCAATGAATAAATAGCCATGAGGTTTGCTGGTAGCATCTTGATAGGCTTCTATGAGAAACTGAGATTTTCCAGGATACATTTGTCGCGCTAATGTACTTATTTGTTGACTGTCTCTAGGATTTTTAAACAGAATGATGTAATGTGTATTCAAACTAATATTTCGCATTTCTCTACCATGATGAAACAAATTATGCACAATAAAAATAATGCTTAGATTTTGATGACTGCTACCAACACTAAATAGACGTGTCATGCGTTCATCACTATGACATTTGGTCATTAAGTCATCAATGATGAGTAAGTTTGGTTTTTTCGGGTTAAAACGCTCTTCAATGTCATCTGGAATGCCTTGGTAAAATTCCACACCTTTCATTCCCTTGTACAAAGGCTGATCTGCTGCATAGAGCCATAAAATGACTTTTGGAGAGGGTTTAATTAACTTTTGTTCTAGAATTTCTCTAACTAGAGAAGTTTTACCACTGCCTGTAGGTCCAGAGACCAAACACGTGAATGGATGCTTCATTTTCGAATATATGTTTCTTTCACCCAACTGTTAAACTTCTTTGGCCAACCTAACCACTTCACAAATAATTCTTTAACACCTCGTCTTTTTCGTGTTTTCAAAACCTTTTCAATTCTGTAGACTGATTCAATATCTTTTGTCACTTTCTGCAGTTCTTCTTCATAAAAATGTCCGTCAATATCTTCATCCAAAAAGTCTTTCACACGATACAAGTGTATTACTTGCTTCTTACAACGATGTGTGATAATGAACACTTCTTGCGTCCACTTTATATGATAATCCCGTTGAAATACATATTTCATGTGAGAAATGCGAACCTGATCACCAATTTTAAATTTGTAGGGTTTTTTCTTCTTTGGTTTTAATTTCAATTTGTCTACATACATATACTTCCACACTTTCGATTCGTTGTCTTTACGAATATCTGCAGGAGCATACTTATTAGGGAGGGAGCCATGAGGTCTATGGTTGTAATTATACACTAAGTCTGGAAGGATGTCCATATATCGATACGTTTGATTATGTAGGAAATATCGATACATCATTCCCTTTAGAGTACGAATGACTCTCTCAGCAAAGTTGGCTTTGGTTTCATTCTTTGTCGTATAGGCATGTATTCCCTCCTTCTTCATAAATGCTTTTACCCATCTGTTTTTAAATTCAGTTCCTTTGTCTGACCTTAGAGTTCGTGGTCTTCGTTGTGTTTCATGAAAAATCTTTTGAAAGGCTTCTATGACACTCGTATGTGATTTATTAGGCATTGGTTGCACCCATAAATATTTGGAAAACACATCAATGACAACTAATAAAAAACGGGTGTCATCATTATAGGAAGCTATGTTTCCCATGTCAGCTAAATCAATATCCCACATGTCATCAATTCCACGTGTAATGACACGTTGCCTTTTAAACCTATATTTTACAGGTTGTAGTAAACTGAAGGCATCTTGATCCTGTAACCATTTCTTCACTTGTGAATGAGTGACTGGTTGATCATGTTTTCTTAATATGTGATATAGTTTGTAAGGACCAGCAAATGCCCCGGGTTGACCAGGTTTAAAATAAATATTGGTTAAGTAGTCTTTCCACGTCGACATGTTAACACTAAATGATTAACACTTGTTAACATATCTTGTATTTTATTTTATCAACACATCTTGCATTTTATCAACATATCTTACAAATCAAGTATTGATACAATGGTGTGAATAATTGGAGTCCATTGATCTTCAATGTACATTAACCAACTACTTAATTCATCAAATGTGATAGCATCTACACCATATTTTTCACAACGTTGATTTGCATTATCTAACACTTTATCTAAATGAATGTAATATTTAGCTTCATTCCAATATGTATAGACACATGCAGAATGACAAGTATGTTCTGAACACTCTTCATTTTGACAAGCAGGACATACTAAACATGCAAACTTTTTTACAGCTAATAACATTTCTTCACAATATGTCTTTTGCACAATATATTGTCTCAATGTAATGTCTGTCATTATACTGCAATGTAGATTAGCCACTCTCTCACTTCATAAAACAGTCTTGGATCAAATCGAGCAAAGTGATATGCTGCTTCCACATCAAACTCCTCAGCTCCGTCAATGTTTGAAAGCACACACTCTTTGATGAAATCCTCACGTAATTTCGGTACGTTCAGCGTGGAATGAGCAAGTTCCCAATAGATGTCAAAGTGTTCCAGTTGTTGTTGAATAGATCCAAAACGCGCCAGTTCACTTATCATGTAGTCCACATACGTCTCCTTGAAAAACGTTTCTACATCCATCTTTCACATATCCATATGACACGTCTACACACTTTGACGACTGGTAAGCAAATGACTTGTAGTCTTACTCGGCAGATACTGTTAGTGAGCCACACTTGTTGCAGAAGTTGTCAGGTTCACACAACTTGCAATTGTACTTGTGGCAGTGACAATCATAATCCTCAGCATATCCGTAAGCACCACAATATTCACAGGTAAGTCCAAGTTGATTTTGCACATCCATATTCTCCAATCGAACTTCAGACAGTCTTTTCTTGGAAAG
Source organism: Protula sp. h YS-2021 (assembly GCA_949752745.1). Lineage (NCBI taxonomy): Eukaryota > Metazoa > Annelida > Polychaeta > Sabellida > Serpulidae > Protula > Protula sp. h YS-2021. The sequence goes on along the minus strand of OX457026.1, from coordinate 23,237,508 downwards.
CTTTGACACTTTCATTCGATTGTCCTTTTGCAGCTTAACAGGAGTTTTCTTCCCATGACATTCCGTACATGGTAGTAAGGTTGAGGTTATGCTATGGATTTCCTGAAGCAATGTCCCCCATTCACCATCATTCATGTTGATGTAACGCGTATATTCTTTCCCTTCAAACAGTGATGTTTGCACAAAACTCACATAGCGCATATCCAAGTATGAAATGACTTCAAGCCACTTCGTTTGCGTTAAGTACAGTTTGAAGCCAATGTTGCGTAATCTTGCCAAGTTCTGACACACAATCTTCCACAAGGATGGTGATAAAGCAAGCCATCTCTCTCCACGTTTGATTCGAAGAAATAGCCCAAATTCTCCATGCTCCACAGTAATGGTTAAGTTTGCACTAATTTTAAAGCTGCTTGTCTTCTCCATGGCTGCGCGTTGAATGATGACTTCACTTCACCCTTCTCCTTTTATGCCATTAGAAATTGCAGAGTCAGCTTTTTTATAGTTCTTCAAACATTTTACAAAGCTTTGAATTCACTTCAACTCGTTCATTGTTGAATCGAACAAGTTCTGATGCATTCGTCGTCAATGGAACGCCATCATCATAATGTAAAATAATTCTAGCAGCTACAGCTAGCATGAGTTCAGCTGCCCAAGTTGTATTCGCGCGGATAAATGCTGAATCAATGTCGTAAGTTGATGGTAAAAGTAGTTCTTCACATTCGTGTAGAAATGAGTGGATGAATTCATGTCTTGGAATTATCTTTCCAACAGCTTCCCAATGCTTATGCAAATTCTTCACTTGTAAAATCCAATTAGATTCAAAAGCAGGAAGCTTTGAAAACACATAGTCAACATAGTTCACTTTGAAGACGTCATCCATGGTCTCTACACATCGATGAAGAAGTAATGTTAACATTGTTAATAATCAGGTGAAAGCGGAGAGCGATGTGTTCTGACGATACCTGAAAGCATTAAGAAAAGAAAAGCATAATATGTTTTCAAAAAAAAATTAAATTTTGGATTAGAACCCTGATTTTTACCCTACTACACCATGGTAAAATGTTTAAACTTATTTTATATATCATATTATGTCAAAAAACTAAATTTGTTAAAGTTGGTCTAGAACCCTTATTTTTACCCTACTACACCATGGTAAAATGTTCAAACTTATTTTATATATCATATTATGTCAAAAAACTAAATTTGTTAAAGTTGGTCTAGAACCACCATTTTTCCACTACTATAACTTTAGAACATTTAAATAAGTAACATGCTAAAATGTTCAAACTTATTTTTTATATTATATGTTATAAAAAACTACATTTGTTAAATGTGTTTTAGAAGTGTCATTCTCCAACTACTATAACTTAAAACATAGAGTTGGGGAAAATCCCATTCCTTCTCAAATTTATTGATCGTTCTCACGGTCTAGGCCTTTGATGTTTTCAAATTTATTGATCGTTCCCACGGTCTAGGCCTTTGATGTTTTCAAATTTATCGATCGTTCCCACGGTCTGAACGAGTGCACTCTAAATTTTATCAATCGGTTTTCCCTCCACACTCTGTACACATATACTTATGCTATGTGTGTAGTTATTGCAATGGGGAAACCATTGAAATATGACTAATTAAATATTATCATAATAATAATAATAATAAAAAAATTAAAAAAGTCATAGAGTTACATAATGTCACATGATGTCACAGTCACATGTTGTCATATAATGTCACAGAGTCCGAAAATTGAACAAAAAACAAATAACCAAAAAAAATTTTTTGTCCCAGCCGGGAACCGAACCCGGGGCTCTTATGTTGCTAGTCGTTCGCTCTAACCAGTGAGCCATTACGACTTCTCTGTTGAATGATCTGATAATGACATACATACGTTACCAAAAAAAAAAAAAAAAAAAAAAAAAAAAAAAAAAAAAAAAAAAATTATCAAAAAAAAAAAAAAAAAAAAAAAAAAAAAAAAAAAATGGGGGGGGGGGGGGGGGGGGGGGGTCAGTATGACGTCACAAAATGCAGTGATTCTCTCGTTTCTCAACTACTTCTTGAAATAAATCATATGGAAGCAATGAGGGCACCCAACGGTCTGTTTGTTTAGATATTTGCTCTTTGGTGAAAATCTAGCTAGCTAGTAAAGGGAACAGGTACTTGCAAACAGTTCATTTTATCACCCGTAAGCAAATCTGAGGGACAGTTTTTTCCTGTAAAGCTAACAGTCTAGCCAGCAAAATATGAGGAAATATGTCTCTTCCCGTAGTAAAGTGTCACTCACATAATATAAATTCCCAAGTTATCGCAATCCGGTCCAAAATAATTTCATTCAAATTTTAATTGATGCACAAACCTTTTATACGATAGACAAGTCTAATACCGACTCTGGATATTTCGTTCACAAAATCATGCCAAAACCATCCAAGTCAAGACGTTGCAAATTGTGAAAATCACATCACGTCAAATGATGAAAAAAAAATGATCGAGGCTAGTTATTAACCCAAAGCACAAGTTAAAAGTATGTGCCTTTTTTAATTAAAAGCGTTCATATCAATGTTAACAAAAGAATATAACCACAAATAAAAAATTCACAAACAGTTGTATCTTCTCCACCCCAATGTCACACCGTGGTCGGTTAAAACAGCTGCACAGCTAGTAGGCGATTCGAGCTTCCGTTTCCGCTTCGGGTGCTGTTAAAAGTGGTGCCAACGAAACATTTACGCTTCCTGACTGCGACTGCTACGAAATATAATGCATTTATAGAGTATGAATTTATCTTGGCAACTGTACTTAATTTAGAATAATACAAATGCCTGTCCTGTGTAATATACTTACTTGCGTGGGCGATAATGAGGTTGAACGAAACTGGGCTACAGGGAGAAACTGAAATTTAACAGCACATCGCAATTGGAAAAATTGAAAATGTGTTCTTTTATTGTGAAAACAGCGTGTCCACGGATTATTCCAGGTTTATTTGCAAACTAGAGGCTGTGGCTCCTAATGAGCTGTTCTTTAAATTACTTTCAATTTTGAACAAGTTCTCGGGTACGCGGGGGAGTAGCTCCGAGTAGCTCTGACTTGTATAACATCGTATATCTCTCTGTCAGAGCTACGAAGCCTTCCATTGCTCCACTAATAGGGGTCAATTTCATATTTTCTGAGGCACGAATCCTGCATACCAGCCTCTATTATTCAAACATCTACAGAAAGTTCATGCCCAATATGCCCTTTTTGTAAAACAGGCATAGTTTTTAGTGAGCTGTATATCTTTTATTTGTTCATAAAAGTGCAGAAAAGTTAGCTTCTGCACCCACCTGTCAAATGTTTGTTTACATTCTGGCCTTTAAAGGTCACGTGACCAAAGTCAAGGGACCGAAAATCTAAATAAAGGGGTAATAGTTTATTTCTAAAATACATGCTAAAATAGTTGGTAGATGCAGAGTTAGGTATAAATTTATTTTGTATACCCACGATATTTGACTGTTTATTTTTACGTTCTTTTTGAAATATCAATTTAAAAGTTTTTTGGTGGATAATTGCAAAAATTATTGTTACTATTTCACGTAATAAAGTATGCTCCCTGTATACAAACAAATGTCTATTATTGCGGGAGATTGGGGTTATTTCCGTATTATTTTCTTTTAAAGAAAGCGTAACACAGAAGTTGTATATGATTACCGTTGTAGTTTGAGGGCCTTTAGCAAATGCCAATAAAAACCTATGGGTCGTTGAATCTCGCACAAAGTAGCCACAGTGGTGCCTCAAAGCGAGCGCAGTTGACTTGCTTATCGTTATATAGCGAGGCTTTGAAGCGGTGCCTGGAAACTTTTTAGCGCACCGCTTCTTGGAGCTAGTGGGGGAGGAGAATGAATGGTTACAGTACCAGTAACCTAGATTAAATCCGCCAATGTCTGTCGTTTCGCCACCTCCCGACAACAGCTATTATCCCGGAAATGATATTTTTTGCCGAACCTCCCGACAACTGCCAATAGTTTTCGAATGCAAAATACTGATGTGCTATAAGCAAACTGTCAGTGTACACGTATAAATATCAGGTTTATGCTCACATGTAGTCCTAGATGACTCTTATGGTCTTCATATCACAGCAAGAGTCATAGCTCCTATAATAGGAAATGTCATTGATGTCAATTTTCAAATCTGTTAATATCTCCAGTACCGAAAAAGATCCCTCCCAGAAATATAGAAAAAGACATCCGACCAATATCACTAACGTCGATATTGATAAAACAACTCGAAAAAATCGTGATATCAAAACTGAAACAATATACGGAACACAAATTGAGGAAAACACAATACGGAAATAAAAATGGAATATCGACAACACATATGCTGGTGGAATTATTACACAAATGGAACTTAGCCCTGGACGCAAATAAAATTGTGAGAGTCTTGCTCCTCGATTACTCGAAAGCATTCGACAAAATCAACCATAATATCCTATTAGACAAACTACTAAAATTAGAAGTTTCCCAGATACTAATTAACTGGTTCACCTCATTCTTGGAAGAGAGATCAATAAAGACAAAGGTTGAAAATCACCAATCAGTTGCTAGAAAACTACGTGGAGCAGTACTACAAGGAGCACTGTTTGGTATAGAAGGGTTTATCATTTATATTGACGACCTGGAAACACCGCTAGACATCTACAAATACGTTGACGATACAACCACTGACGAAATTATGGAGAAAACCGAAATCAATACAAGAAGTAAACTACAAGAAACTGCAGACCAAATACTCAGATGGAGTGAAAACAATGATATGGAAATGAACCCCCTAAAACACAAGAGATGATTATTTCGACAAACCCAGTGGAAACACCCATCACACCGATAAAACTAAATAACATCGATATTAATCAAGTTACTTCAAGTCAACTGCTTGGTCTCACAATCCAAAGCAACCTTAAATGGGATATCCATGTGCAAAATATAATTTCAAGCTCAACATCAAAACTTTACTACTTGAGACAATTAAAACGAGCAAAAGTAAATATAACTGACCTAACTATGTTTTACAAAGCAAAAGTACGTACCAAACTAGAATATGTCGTACAAGCTTGGAGTGCAGCTATCACAAAAGAACAAGAAACTGCACTAGAAGCAGTACAGAAGAGAGCCCTTAAAATAATACTCCCAGAACTAAGTTATGAAGCTGCGATGGAAAAAAGTGACCTCACACCCCTAAAAGAAAGAAGACTCCGATTGTGCAAGAAGTTCTTTATACAAATGCAGAACCCAAACAACGTCTTACACAGACTCCTACCAAAATCCCGAAATATGAACCATACTCTAAGATCAGCCAATAAATTTCCTTTACCACAAATAAGAACTACTAAATGCAAAAACTCTCTCATACCATATTGCTTGTTTAATCTATAAGATTAAACCAAGATAAACTGTTAATAATTAGAATACAACAAACTGAAAGAGGCAAAGAAACTTACAAACTTATAATTTTAGACTTGCAACGAACCTTCTTCATTACTGTAATTATCTCTAAATGTTATTTTTTACATCAAGATGATGACAAGTAATGCATTTTTGTATATACCATGATTTTTCAACCTGACGGTTGCAATGAGTTTTAATAAATCTGATTCTGATCTCGGCGCACGACTGGGGCCAACGGCGTTATTTTAGAAAGGGTGCATCACATAAATGGCCCAATTATAAATTAAGTTTTATGGTCGGATAACATTTTTTTACTGAGAAAAATATGTGTTTTCTTGAGATCAGGATATCGAATCCCTCATTATCACCCACAACAACAGTGAATCAACAGTTGCAAAACCACGCTTTACTCTTGTTTGGGAGTTTCGCTGAGTTCGAAAATAATGCGCCAGGGTACTTCTCAGTGTGCTTTTAAAGAAAAAGCCTGCCAGTCCTTGAACGTGCGCCGAAAGATCTAGAGCCTCGAAAATTGAGATCACTGGCCATTTCTATTGCAGGAGCTGTGGCACTTTCTGTCCTAGGAAGATAGAAAGGGTCCGCTGGGACTAGCTCGCATGTAATCCTTGTGGTTGTTAGTTGTCATTTTGAAAACGAGTTGATATATCTTACAGTTTGCATTTAAAATATTGATATTTCGGGATGACAGAATAAAGTGGCGAGTTACAACTATCCTCGAAAATTCTGCCCGAAAAGAATATATTTGCCTGGCATTTTCATGAATCACAACATTTTACTTCGCGCATTACAGAAAACATGTCTGAAATCCTGTATTTGCCATATACCAAACTATTAGGTGACCGCGTTGAAAGCACGAGAGTTATTGCGCAAAAACCACTGAAAAGTGGCGAACTGTCCTAGATTACTGGGATCCAAATTGGTGAAATGAAAAAGAACATATTCCGTGGTTCAAAACAAATTTATTTTGCCAAATATCACAAAAATGATGTATATTTAAGTCGATAGAGTTGCAAAACTTGCCGCTGGCTTATATAGTGGAGTTGGAATTTAGCATTTCATTGTCACCAATTACGATATACTCTATAGCCAATTCTGTCTCTTCTCCTTCGTATGGGAAGTATATTCTTGCGGACACCGTCAATGCATTGTGGGTAACTGAGGGCAAAAAGAGCGATATTTGGAGTTTATCGCATTGTTTTATACCAATACAAATTCTTCGATATTTAAGCTAAGTAATAAAATTTTTCTAAATGGTAAAAATTATGTAAAGAACTTACTTTCTGGCATGTGACAAATAGGCCAAAATGTATGCAGTCGGTATAAAACAATGAAAAACTATGCGTTTTGCCCCGACGCAAGCACTTGCACTTTTTGATCACGTGATGAAAATGTTAATTCTTATTAGGCCCAAACCCTTCGTATTGGGGCCTATAGGTTTGGGGTGTCCGTCTGTCCGTCCGTCTGTCCGTCATCGCTTTATACCCCTATGAATTTGGGGGGGGGGGGCGGTTGGGGCCTGCGTGTGTTTCACAAATACTTACTAGTTGGTTGATGTAAGGTTGTGCTGTGAACTTGTCCTCAAGAATACGAGGGAGAGGAGACAGAATTGGTTAGAGTGTATCGTAATTAGTGACAACAGAATGTTCAATTCTAACTTAACAAGCCGGATGCAAATTTGCCAACCCTTTCGACTCAAATATTCCTTATTTTGCCATGTTTTACGAATAATAATTATCCGCCGGGAACCGGACGGATATAGTTTTCATTCTGTCTGTCCGTCTGTGCAATTTCAGTCTCACGCGCCTACAGCCCGCATTAGTGGGTGGATTGATTTCAGATTTTACCCAGGGGTGCTCCTAAGCATCCCGCAGTGCAGTGACCAGGATTCGACGGGATCGGAGCAAAATTGCCAAAATGGCAAAACTTTAAAAAATTTCAGAAACTGAATAAGGACTTTGCATAACACACATCAGTCTCACACGCCTACAGCCCGCATTAGTGGGTGGATTGATTTAAGATTTTACCCATGGCTGCTCCTAAGCATCCCGCAGTGCAGTGACCAGGATTCGACCGGATCCGAGCAAAATTGTCAAAATGGCAAAATTTAAAAAAATGGAAGAAATGAATTAGGAATGAGCATAACACATATCGGTCTCACGCGCCTACAGGCCGCATTAGTGGGTGGATTGATTTAAGATTTTACCCATGGCTGCTCCTAAGCATCCCGCAGTGCAGTGACCAGGATTCGACCGGATCCGAGCAAAATTGCCAAAATGGCAAAACTTTAAAAAATTGCAGAAACTGAATAAGGACTTTGCATAACACACATCAGTCTCACGCGCCTACAGCCCGCATTAGTGGGGGATTGATTTAAGATTTTACCCAGGGCTGCTCCTAAGCATCCCGCAGTGCAGTGACCAGGATTCGACCGGATCCGACTAAAATTGTCAAAATGACAAAACTTCATAATCAGGTATACAATTTGCGCGAACCCGGCGGATTCATGCTTCTCGAGCATCTAGTTGTTTTCAGCCACGGAAGATGGTCTTTTCAATTTCATCAATTTGCATCTACTGTGGCCATTCGTTCTCCCCCCTCGTAGTCAGTCGCTGTTAGCTGTGAAAAATCATGCACAATATGCACTTTTCGCAACACATGTACATTTTTTAATGGGCTGCGTATCTCTTTTTACAGCCACAATATTTAACTTAATGTTTTTCGAAGTATCAATTCAAAAGTTCTGGTGGATAATTACAAAATTTATTGTCACTTTTTCACGTAATAAACCATCCTTCCTTTATGTAAACAAATGTCAATAATTGCGGGAAATTTGTGGTTATTTCCCGTATTGTTTTCTTTTAAAGAAATCGCACCATAGATGTTGGATGTCATTGCCGTTGTACTTTGAAAGCATCTATCACATGCCAATAAAGGCTAGTGGGTCGTTAAATCTGGCACAGGTGGTTACAGTGGTGCCTCAAAGTGAGCGCACTTGATTTTTACGTCGTTATGTGGCGAGGAGCCCAAGTGGTATGCTTAACCCCAGCAGCGAGTCGTTTCCTGGATCTAGACAGACCAATTTGTAATTTAACGAATTACGATGTGCTGTTGAATTTGATTGTTCTTTGACTCGTAGGGATGAGGCATCAGATCACAGTAAGCGAAGGCGCACTTTCAACAGCCGATGAGGTCAACTATACAGCAAAATATCTTTTTATCGTATAACTCTTTGCATACTTGTTGGAATGCTGTCGAAAATGCTGTCTGGAAGCATGTATTTCTTTTTTGACATACAGTTGCCTCTCCGTTGCTCATTAACATTGAACTGGTTAGTCACAGCAGACTCTTTCCATCTTTTTACGGCAGAAAGGGTCACAGTTCCTGAAATAGCAGGGGTTTACGGGACGCGGATTTGTCGCAAAATATTGGCCCGGGACGCAAACAAATTTTGGGCTCGCCTCCCAGGGGACGCATAAAAAATCTGTCTTCACACGTGCATTATTACTGAAAAAAAACTGTCTACAGTTTAAGCACTTTGTACGGTCCTACAAAAACACGCTGACTTTTGAGGCTTGTGCAGGGCTCGAAATTAACCATTTTTATTATTTCTTGAGGCCCGGCCGAAAATCCTTGGGCCCGGACAGACATGGGCTATATATTAGAAAAATGACGATATTCCCATAAATATAATTTATTTCTCTTAACTATTCGTACACATACCGGTAATACAAAGTCTTCAGTTTGTCTTTTTATTGTTTTTATTATGTTTTGACTTCGAGTTCTTTCCACACCCCTATTTCCTCTTCTGTGAAAATCGTTTATGTTGACGATTAACATAGGCCTTTCCGAAAGAAATCGTGGGGCCCGCTGGGCCCCAAATCTGGAAAATCGTGGGGCCCGGTCAGAAATTATGGGGCCTCAAGCCCCAGGGCCCCGGCTAATATTGAGCAGCGCTTTTGCAAAAATGCTCATTAACCATTCCATGTTCAGTTTCCCGATTCTGTGTCGTTGTGCAAACTGGCCGTGGTTATACCGGTTTCGTCTGTTCCATGTGAAAGAAGATTTTTGGTTTATAACGCAGTAAAACAGAAACAGACTAAACCCTGAGCGGTTGAACCGTTTAATGTGTATTAAACTGAAAGGACCAGTCATAGAATAATTTGATTTTCCCAACGCTGCCAGATTGTTTAATAATAGGAAAAGCAGGCCTGGTTAGACGAGAATTCATTGCTTTTAGAATTTTCTTGGTTTGGTGATAAGTGTAAACTGCAACTGTACGCGTTCAAGTAAGGGGATACAAACAAATCAGGGTGCAAATTGAGGGACGCAAAAATATGAAAGTGTGGCGTCCCTGGGACGCAAAGATTTTGAAGTTGAGGCAAAACCCTGAATAGAAATAGCCATTCATCTCAACTTTCGAGGCTATGGATCTTTCGGCGCACATTCCAGGACACCGAGGTTCGAACTGGAAGGCTTTTTCCTTAAAACCACACTGAAAGTATTCTGACTATTATTTTTGACTTCGATGAAACTCTCAAACTTGAGTAAAGAGTGATTTTTATAATTGTATATCCATTGGTGTTGTGGGCGATAATTGGGGGGTGGGGGTCTACATGCCGATATCAAGAAAACATATTCGCCACAGAATAAAACTGTTATTTGACCATAAAAATTGTGCGCCACATCTTACAATTAGTCCATTTATATGATGTACCCTTCTAAAATAACGCCATTGGCCGTAGCCGTGTGCCGAGATCGGCAAAATTGGCATCAATGGCAAGTACTATTACAGGAACTGACTCTTGCTGTCATAGAAGACCGCAAGCGCCATCCATGACTAAGATCTGGTTGAATGTTAGTTTCTTTCCTAGTCCAAGGGGGCATTTCTAAATCCCTGGACCACATGAGTCATCAAGGGTTACGCCTTTCCAATTATTATATGTTGACCTAAATTGTTCGAGGAATTCTTGACCTGACCGACTTAAATTCTCGCTTTGATATATTGTCATCCTGGAACCAGGGATGCATAAGACAATAAGACATATTTCACAATGTAGTACTTTAAGGGACGCGAGCTCAAAGCAAACTTACATGATGTGCAATCTTCAGTCTCGAACGCCAGCTTTAGCTTGTGGCTCTACCGTGCTTGTCTTTTATTAAGTGCTCGACTAGCTGCTGGCTTGTAGTCAAAAGGGAGTCCCGGAAAAAAGGCACAGGGTTTAAAAAACGGTCGGTCGACAATTTCCAAAGCCGTTGAGCAATTTGAAAGCTGAGTTTGGTGAGGTGAAATTCACCTTGGAGACCAAAGTATTAATATACATAGGCTTTGTAGTATTCTTCAATAAAACGGAAATAGTGCCGTTCAGATAAAATGCGTGATATCACAACGAACCGCGAGATGTCACATTCGACTGTCCTCCAAAAAAAAAAAAAAAAAAAAAAAAAAAAAAAAAAAAGAATAAAAAAGAATTAAATAAAAAACGATTATAGACGGCGTCTTTAACAAAAGATGGTGGCTTGAGAGTTCAAAAAAGAAAATACCACAAATTAAAATGCGTTAATTATATCTCCCCGACCGAAGAGAGAAATATAGGGCCGATTTCACAACTAAGTCTAGACCTGATTTGGAGCAAACTCATTCTAGACCGCGGTTAAGACTGGGTTTCAGACCATAGTGAATTTCACAGCCTCGGTCCAGACCACATTCATATGTGATGTTCTATGTGTTTATAAACTCACAAAGCCCTGTCTAGACTGGGTTTGAAACCTGGTTTCAGACCTGGTCTAGAGTTAAGTTGTGAAATCGGCCCGTAGTGTTTGTACGTTCCGCTTGTGTACGTGAGCGTGTGTCTTTCTGTTGTGAACAATATGTTGTGTGTAAGATATCTCAAAAACTATCTGATCCATTTGCAACTCAGAATGTTTGTTCCGTTTGTAGGTAGGGCGGTTCTGTCAAGTTTTCACGTGTGTTACGTTACTGAGGAAGGCGTGTGACGACATTACAGAAAATCTTGTGTGCAAAATTTCTCTTCAGAAGTATTGTTGCTTTATATGTGGGTCGTCGGATATCTTGTAGTATGGCATGCAGCTCACCATTTTGGTACCAAAATGGTCCCCCCTGCCTTCCTACCCGTCCCAGGCGAATCGTTTCTTACACAGTTATAAAGAATGCATTTCTGGTGCTTTATGGCCGATGGGAATGTACGAAGACAAAGTATATATCATGTCTATAACTATATTTAGGATACAAACCCTTACCGTAACGTTGGCTAAAAGGGTTGGGGTTGCATTAGAGTGGTACCTACATTAGATGGCCGGGAGGGGGTGACGGTTAGCGAAAAACAATCACCAAGTGAGTAGGGTAGACGACCACTTTCTAGACTAGGATATAAAGACTTGAAGTAGAACCTGTTTTTGGTGTCCAACTTCCAGATTCGAAAAAAGACGTACAGTAAAACCTGTCTGTCGCGACCACCTTCCATACCTGGATTTAAGAAGTTCGTACAATAAAACTGCTGCAATGACCAACATCCATACCCGGATGAAAAGGACATACATTAAAACGTGTTTTAAAGGCTAGATTCCAGACTCGGATGAAAAAAGACGTACAGTAAAACCTGTTCGTTGTGAACAAAATTCGGAAACATGAACAATGGTATTTGGGGAATTATGGGTTAAGTCGTAAACACATCTGTTTTTTTTTGTTTACAAAAACAAGAAACTAAGTAGGTGTCGATTGAAAGTATGAGACATATACCTCTACTCTAATGTTTTGTTTGCACTATCCACTCTAATTGATTTCTATGTGATCGTTTTGTCAGAAAGGGTAAAAAAAATGTGAACGATTTAAACGGGGAAACTGGTTTGGGAAGGCATTTATTTTAATTCTATGATACATGACCGCTTCAGTTTAGTGGCGGTAGCAGATTATACCGGATTAATTTCTTTGCCCCATTGAATTCAGATAAAATTGTGCGATTTGTCACTGGGTCGAAGGACTGTTGAAGAGAAATTAGTCGCTCACAGGCTGTACAGACTTGCACAATGAAATTTACCACAGCCCCTCGTTCAGTCACTGTAGTTTCTGCTTTGATATAAATGTCCAATCTGTAATCCTTATATTGGTCTTACCAAACTGGTTTGATATTTTACGAAGTTAATAATATAAAAACAAGTAAAAAATGATCTGGTTAAAAGAATAAACAACGAATTGAAGAGATATTCCAAGACAGCTTTCATCAAGAGAGTTGTATGAACTCTGACCTGCTGTCAACGTCCTTGTAACCGCTTCAGTTCATATGGTTATAATATATGTACAGTGGGTAGTATAGGTAGACGTTATGAAAGAAACAATAGTCTTGTCATTTGTTTGAATATCGAGGTTTGATGTTCGGTGAAAAAAAAATGGATCGAGTATATCAAGAAAATGAGTATATTAAAAAAAATAAGACGTGATCGAAAATTACCGTTGAAGATTAATGTGTTCACTTGAAATTAAGATGCGCGGGACTGGATTTGGAATCATTAACCAGGTGATATTGAATGTTTTGCATATTGTCATTTAAATAATGATGTTCAATTTCAAAAATATTCCTCATATTCTTTTGTCTGTTAAAATCCACCATAAACACTATTTTGAGTGATTTTTGAGTGGGGGAAAGTCTTTTGTAGAATAAAACCAGTTACTTCTGGATTTGAATTTCACCTAACATCAAACTTTTGTGGTTCTTTCGTTTGATATGAGGAATGTTGTGAAATTGTATAGGTTTCCCAACTTATGTTTGAACGTTTTTGAAGCAATTAAGTTGAACTTGAAGAAAATAAATAGTGAAACAGCCAATTTGAATCAAGTGTTGTATAAATTTGCACCCTTCAGTTGAAAAGTTAATCCGAAAAAGTGTTGCAGAAAAAAGGAAAAAAATGGAAGAAAAAAAGAAAGCGATATATATATATATATATATATATATATATATATATATATATATACACGGTATTATTTAAAATAAGACTTCTGAACCAAATAAGAAACCAGATATTTTCTGGTAGGCTATTCAGGAATAGACTACCGATAAATTGAATGACGCAGAAATCGAATCGTTTTTTTTTTTTTTACTATTTCATCATTTTATGTTGTAGACTATATAAACAAATTATTTTCTTGCCCTATAAATAAAAAAATATGAAAAAATTGAAACTAAAAATAAATTAAAAGAAATTTTAAATTTCAATAGGTTATCCAACACTTAATTCGTATTTCCTTCAGAATTCTTGTTTTAAATAATACCTTGTTTTATACATATATATATATATATATATATATATATATATATATATATATATATATATATATATATATATATATATGTATAATTATTATATATATCTATTACATGCATTTTTTTGTTGTTACAGATTTTGAATACAGCTTATTTCGAATCGAGGTTACAGTTATCATCAGGTAATGGATCAGTGGGCATCTTTGCAAATAGCCATTCAGCAGCAACAACAAGCGACTGGGATACTTGCGCATCAACCGTACAACTACAGCGCTGTGTACATCGAACCGAATAACCTAAGCAGTAAGCCTCCGGCCTCATTACCACCACCCGAATCGGCGCCCCAAGCGGCAAATGGCGAGCAAAGGTACGACACACCGGAGAGCTACCACCAACCCCCTCCGTCGGTGCCGACGAGCAGCTCAGTGGCGGCCGGCCTGCAGGTGACGTGCGACAAGGTGACGCACCAGCTCAGCCTCGACGCCGACACTGTCATGCAGCAGATGGTGAAGTGCGTGGAGGAGGCCAAGCATCACTTCAGAATGACTGTGTTTTCTCTCGGTAAACATCTCCGAGATTCTGTAGTTTTCCCTCAGCCAGGCTACTGCACCGAGACTAATCCACAGTTCCCTCAGATTTGTTACAATATTTCATGGGAAATGGTTAAAACAGCACAAACCGTCAGTTTTGAATTGACAAAAAGTTTGGATAGTTCTGGCAAAGAGCTGGTTCAAGCTGCACGAAATGCCGCACGGCAGCTTGGGGTGGATATCCCAGACTTAATGTACGTAGCTGCCAATCAACCGGCACCCCCACCGCCCTCGATAGAGCCACCATCCCAACCGACCTCACAACCACCAACTACCTTGCATCAAGTCTCACAGTCTGGTGTGGAAGATTCTCAGGGTGGCGCTGTTGTGCCTGACGTCACTCCTAGAGACACGCCCCTGGATACCGGGCACATTAGTGACGACACAGAGGATTACGACCCCGGACCCTCTTCCGGAACTTCCAACCAGGTCAGCCAAGCTAATGTAGACACTGAAGAAAGAAGCGATTTTACGCCTCTGAAAGAAGTTACGGACATAACCCTTCCCGCACCACTTTATTGTGTGCCATTTAACGTCACTGCTATAGATAATCACAAGGCCACAAGCGAAGCTGATCCACCATTGGCTGCCCAAGAAAGACAGGAAAAGGCGCCCAGCCACGCTACACGATCCACGAGACGAGGGCGCAAAAAGACAAACCCGGATGGTGCAGCTAAGGGACCGTATCAATGCGAGCACTGTGATAAGGTGTTCCTGCATCAGAAGAGTCACCGGTTTCACGTGATGAGGGCACATACAGGCGAGCGTCCGCACAGGTGTGAGACGTGTGGTAAGGCGTTTGTGAGGGCCTACGAGTTCAAGCGCCATCTGGAGACACACACCGGCCAGCGCCAGTACAAGTGTCAACAGTGTCCCAAGGAGTTCTACCAGAAGAAGAGCTACGAGTTCCATGTCATGAAGTGGCATACCGATAAGCGTCCGTTTGTTTGTTCCACGTGCAGTTATGGATTCGTTCGAAGCTGTGACTTGAGGGACCATATGTTAGTTCATAGCCAGGAGAAGAAGTATGTGTGCGAATATTGCAATCGTGCTTTTCTTCGAGAGAAAAACCTGGTTCAACACAGAACGATACATACAGGCGAGAAACCACATTCATGTAAACTGTGTGGCGAGAGATTCATCAGTATGTATTACGTGTTACGTCACTCTAAAAAGCACGATTGTGACATTGAAGGCCGAGTGCTGTGCCACCATTGTGGTAAAGATTTTGAAAAAGCAGAACTTCAGAAGCATGTTGCAAGTCACACGGAGAAGAAAGAACTGAAATGTGACGTGTGTGAGGAGGCATTCCACGACGCTAACACACTGCTTGAACATCGGCAGACGCATGCGGGTGATAAGCCGTTTGTTTGCATGAATAAGAGCTGCGACAAGGCCTTTGTGACGTCAGCGGCCCTGGAGCGCCACCAGAAAACACATGGCATTCAGAAGCGGGTGGCCAAACCCAAGTTCACCAATATCTACGTACTGTGTGATCATTGCGGAAAGTCTGTGCAAAAGGGGCGACTTCAGGAACATGTGAACACTCACAAAGGTGAGAAACCATACAAGTGTGACAAGTGTCCCAAGGCGTATTACGTGAAGAAGAGCCTGCAAATCCATGGCATAGTGAAACACGGCGGATTCCGACCATTCGTTTGTGAGGAGTGCGGCAAGCGCTTCCCGACTAACTACGACCTGAGCAAGCATCGTCTGGTGCACGACAAGAAGCACAAGTGTGACATCTGCGATCGCGCCTTCGCCAGCGGCAAGCACCTGATTGAACACATGACGGTACACACGGGCGAGAAGCCCTTCCGGTGCAGGCTCTGCCCCGACGCCTTCGCTCGCTATGCGCACCTGGCGAAGCACTGTAAACTCGCGCACGGGCAGCTGATGTCGGGACGCAAGGTACTTCCGGACGATGAGTGCCCGGCCGATAACTGGAAGGCAGATGGAAGGAGGGAAGAACAGGGACGGGATGACACGCCAGATGTAGAAGAGATGGAGAAAGTGGAAAGAACTGAAGATAGGAGAGAAATGATGTTGAAAAATGGTTAATTGTGGAGAAATCAAACCAGTTAGATTTTATAGGTGCTCAGCATTTAGGTGCCCTAGCTAGCTGTATGATGATTCTGTGAAGACATGTGATCACAAGAAATACGATTAGAGTGCTGTGCATGAGTAAATTATCAGGTACTGAAAAACAAATAGGTAATTTGCAGGTTGTTTATTTATTGACTTGGTGGGAAAATAATCGCCATTTTCTCACAAACATGAAGTGATTAGAAATATTTTAAATAAATGGCAGTGATTGCTTGGTTTTTTGTATCCGACTTTGTTTTGTAACTTGCACAGATTTAAATTTCTGACTGCCATGATCTACAAGTTTTCAAATGTAAATTATGGCTTCACTGTGACGTTAAACTCATTTCATAAACCGTGACTGTTTTCAAATCTCCTTTTACGGTTGTTGGTAGTGGTTGGTATTTGAATGCACGCCTATCTGGTAAAATATCTATAAAAAGTATATCTACTTCGTGAAATGGAAAAAAGTTTGAATGTTCACAGATGAAGTCAATTAATTTCATAAACCAATTAACTGCTTGGTCACAGT
Source organism: Protula sp. h YS-2021 (assembly GCA_949752745.1). NCBI lineage: Eukaryota > Metazoa > Annelida > Polychaeta > Sabellida > Serpulidae > Protula > Protula sp. h YS-2021. The sequence goes on along the minus strand of OX457026.1, from coordinate 23,220,596 downwards.
GGTATTAAAAGTGCCTTGCTGCTCATTTGCTATTAAAAATTTACCAGATAATTGCCAAAATCCGTTAAATTTCGAACTTTATTTGAAAGAAAAAAATTGAAAATGACGAGTTTCAGCTGTACCACGCCTGTGAATTGCGATTATGTGCTTGTGTGAAAATTTCTAACATAGGATAAGTTATTTGCGTGTTGTGCATAAATCATGAATAATTGGAGGAAAACATTGGTGCTGGTTTTATTTGGTATATCGAGATATAAACCGTGCGTAAAATGAAACACTCGTATTAACATTTAACATTCCGGGTTTCTTCCACTATCTGGAAGAAATATCTTTTGCAGTGGAAGACATGTTTTAAGAAGTGGAAGAAACCCAACCTTGGCTAACATCTCCACCCCCTCCCCAGACCCCATATATCACCTGGCTCGTGTCCAGAGGCCGGGGCGTTCAGGGTACAGTCGACCCTACGTCGCTGAATGACTATCGTAGTGTCTGAATTTTATTCCTAACCAGGACTGGCATGGTGGGGAGAGGGCGGGGAGTTCAATCGTTTGAACTAAATAAAAAAAAAAAAAAGAAATCGGCCTTGTATTTGGCCTGCGCATTTTAGTACCCAAAAGAGTAAACATACTGTAAAGATATAAATAAGTAATAAATGTATTCCCTTTATTTGTAATATATAACGACATTTTGCAGAAGAAAATTGACAAATTTGGCCAATGCCAGCTGAGGAAATTTTTCCGAAATAAAAACATGATACGTGCCGATATGATTGTTTTCGTGAAAAAAATATTGTCGGTCGGCCAATGCCATAACTGTTGGCAACTATTGGCAACATGCTCAGTTTGGGAAAGACGGTAGATCGGTAGGGGAGGGGGAGGTCGGAGTTGTTCCTATATGCGTAGTAGTAAAAGCAGATTCAGCCTTTGCCAGACTTTATAGACAATTAGTTATTAACCCAGCCGACTTTTGTCGAACTGGGTTAGTCGTATCACTATAGGGGGCTTGAATGTATGTGCGTATGTTAAACTTTTTCTTTAAAATGCTACTCCTCATACAGTTTGGCTCCAATCGTTTTGATATTACGCAGGAATGTTTTTTTTTTTTTTGACGATTGACGAAAATCTGACAAAATGGCGGCACTTTCTCGGCCTGTTTTGACCCATTTTTAAAATGCTACTCCTCCTGCAGTTTTACATCAATCGTTTAGATGTTACGCAGGGACGTTTCCCAGGGGTTTGCCTGCCAGGCTATTATTTTTTTTTCGCGGTTCGCCAAAAACTGCCGAAATGGCGGAACTTTGAAGTTCCGAAACTGGAATAAATGGTAGTGAATAAATGTATTGTCAATCCATTCTTTTTTCTCAGCCCTTTTCAAATGACAAAAAAAAAATGCCGAAATGGTGGAACTTTAAAAATTCTGTAAAATTGTGTAAATGTGGGTAAATACGTTAATCGTCAAAACCAAACCTCTCCGAAATCCCTTTTCGGGTAGCTTCCAAATTCGAATTAAATGAATTTTACATACTTCATTTTTTTGGCCTAAACCGTTCCGTACCCTTGTTTGGACGTTCCGCACCCTATTTGGCCGAACCGCACCCTTTCTTTTTTTAGCCTTTTCTGAAGTTGTATTTGTTTATATTATATTTTCAACCTTGTTTTTCGCGACAACAGATTTCCAGCATGATCAGTTGTAAATTATTCGATAACTTGATCGAGTAGTGAAGCAACCAGCAAAGTTTGCGTTTTGATGACCAATATTGAGGCGAGCGTGTGATCAGCTCATTTTTCAGCATTGATTGCAATTTTAATCTACTGAAGGACTTGATATTACGCGTTGAGTAAGTCAGTCCGGAGTAAATGCTGCCAGCAGCACAATGAACTGAATAAAACTTGAGAATATGCTGTTTACTCCGATGACCTAGACGATTAACGGAGATCATGGCAGCTATCATTTATACCTCGAGACAATAACTTAACGTCCAAAGACAGAGCTTTCTCCCCCATAAAGGATTTACTCGCCAGAGGCAGCCATTACATGTACTAAGACAGTCTATATACACCAGAGGTGATTTGCCGCGGTACAGCGATCTCCGTTAAGATTAGCCAGAGGGATCACAGTGATCACAGTAAATTGCAATTTTTTAAAGTTTTATTCAGTGCAATGTACTGCTGGCAGCATTAGCTCGGACCGGACTGATTTACTCAAGTCGGAATATCAAATCCTTCAGTATGTTGAAGTTGCATTCAATTCGGGAGAAATTGAAGTGATCGTTCGCCTGAATATTGTTGATTGCAGTCAGCTTGTTAAGTCACCGAAACGCAAACTTTGTTCTTTTCTTCAGAACTCAATTTGAAAATTTATCGGATAATTTACAATTGATCGTGGTGCAAAATCTTTGGCAGGGTACGGAACGTCCAGTAAACAAGGTGCGGAAAGGCAGGGTACGGAAAGGAAAAGGTACGGAACGTCCAGGAACCTGTTTGGTAACTCAGCTGGGTCATGTCCTTGGACAGGTAAGCGGTCATCTGCCCCCCGGTCAACTGCCCCCCAGTCAACTGCCCCCCTTTTTTGCAACCCGGTCGACTGCCCCCCCCCCCTCCTGCAACTTGACGGGGTCGTCATCTGCCCCCTTCCTTTTTTTGGTAGAATTTTTTTTTTAATTTAGGCAATTGTGATGTCCCCGTCTACTTCGTCTCTGAAACAATTATTGACCTTCATTGATCTGTTCACCAATATTGATCTTAGGAGAGACTGATCCGTAAACTAATTGCAATTCCAAATGCAATTAGTTTCCTATTGGTGAACTGCAATTTATCGAGGTACAATACATTCAATAAAATAAATATAATTTTATTTATTGTGTCTTTGTAAGTCAAGAACCCAACAAAAAATGGTATATGGAGGGGGCAAGCGACCACCCCTCCACTTTGAAGGGAGGGGGGGGGGGGTAGGGGCAGTCGACCGGGTTGCAAAAAAGGGGGGGGACAGATGACAGGGGGGGGGGCAGTTGACCGGGGAGGCAGATGACCGGGATTCCCTTGGACATGCTTGTTTTAAATAGAAATGCCATAATAACTTGGATTATGACTCGACAATTTACGGAAAGCGTTCGGAATCAAAAGTGACTGAGGACAGATGTAGTTCTGAAATATGTCGTCAAGGCCAACTTCATACCACATTGTACTTAAAACAAAACTGTGTAGTCTGCACAAAGGAGCATATTGTGGATGGTTAATTACAGAAAATACCGTTGTCTTCGAAAAGTTGCAAAAATAAAATTGTAGAATTCCCAACCAATTTAAACAGCAAGTCTTTTGGCGTTAACACTGTCGCGTGTTTATTCATTATGCCATTCGTTTTCACATTTTAACATTTCCTATGGCCAGTAATGGTTCATAAAGAAATGTCCGTGCAGTTCCAACTTGAACCTGATCAGATTTTTGTACTGCCGTAACCTTGATGCTTTTCCTATGATAAGAATGTCATGAGATATACCGAAAGCCGTCATGTCTCGAACGCCATTTTCGCATCGAGATTTCACAGTTTCAAGAACAAAGTATAATAATAGTACAAGCCTTCAACATTTGGGCTTGTCGAGGAGTTAAATATCTAAATAAATTGTATATTTGTCTTTTCACGTTAGTCTGTCCCGCCTAAATGCGCCTCACACAGGCCTCACTTTGAAGTGAAAATTAAATGAAGACGCTGTGAGGAAGAAATTACATGCAGCTATCTGCATGTGTTTTCAGACGCTTCTCAAAGATGGAGGCAGAATGTAACACTGCGGAGGTGCTGTCCGCACACAATGTGACAATGCTTGCAGAGTGTGACGCTTTTCCACCAGCGCTTGATTTAGATGCATGACTTAGGAGTTATTCGCCCCACCATGGAGCCACCCAGTCACAGCTCGACAACCCACCGACTGAGACGCGCTTGCCAGCGGTATATAGGCGCTGTGGACAAGGCAACGAACGAATTACACAGCATTCTGAAATCACGAATAAAAGACATTTCCGATTGTGACCAAGCGGATTGCAACACAATTATAGTGAAGACTACAGTGGTCTTGGCTGAAATAAAGGGCCTCATCGGAGAGTGTTTCAGAGAAAGTCAGTCCTCAGACGCCACTCAAGCAGAAAATACATCGTTATTGCAACGAAACAGCAGTGTTGATCAGAGGATTTCTAATTTACATTCCGAAAATAACCTGAAAATATTAAACATTGTGAGCTGCGACTTACATAGCCGCGATGAGAGCTGGACCCAGGGGTGTGGGGAAGCGTTTGGCCTTGCTCCCGTTCTGACTGCTTCTGATAACAGAGGATCGTCCGAACCTAGGGGTGTTTTAGAATATCCCGAATTAGGTGGTAGGGCTCAATGTTCATCAGAATTCTTGGATGGAAAAGAGGGGCAGCGCGGTGTATGTGAAAGTGTGCATGTCAGAAATGCCGATCCTGATGTGGCAGATAACGTGATGTTGTGTAGCAAGAGCATCAATGAAGAACCAGGAAATGCCTGTGATCTTATAAAGACATCGGTAAAAGAAGAAATAAGTGCCGCAAAAGGTTGTAGCATCAACATTTCCGATGTCTCTCCTGATTGTGGAAAGACAGTAAAGCAAATCAGTTCTATTCATTGGGACCTTAAAGAAAATGTTACATTATGTGACACCAAAGACTTGAATTTTGATCACAATTTAACTGATCAGCCTGGCGAATCGGGTGAGAAAGACTTTAAAAAACAAATTTCCGCCGACGCAAGCATTCCTGGTATGGCTGAATCGTTAAAGAATGAAAAGCGAAAACAAGGTAAAAGGCGTTACGATTGGCGCTGTTCCAGATGTGAACAGGTGTTTTCAAAGAGAGATTTACTGCGCGATCACATTTACCGAACCCACAAACCCAAGCAAAAGTATAAGAAGAGACAAACTCGAATGAAGTCAGCAAACCAAGAGGGGGATACGACAGTGAGAGTTGTCGCCTTATCCTCTGATCCTGTCGCTTTACCCCCAGATCTTGTCGCTTTACCTCCTGTCACGTGCGAAATGGACGTTCCGCGGGGGACTGAGGTTGTAGGTGTACAGGCTAATTCGGTAGCTGAGGGAAAGGGTAGCGACAGCGGTGGTGTGGATAAAATGACGAAAAAACGAGTTGGTAAACTGTGGGGAGTAGGTTGGGATTGCCCGCGCTGTCCGCAAATGTTCAAATCCCGCGGCGGTCTGCGTAAGCACATTCGTCACGAGCATCCCAAGCCAGAGCCTGAATACAGGTGCAGAATTTGCAAGGCAGTCTTCAGTCTAAAAACAGAATGCAGCCAGCACGAAAACCAACACACTTGGAAACTTCGTGATGAAAAACTGGGCGGGTATTTGTGGTGCAACTTATGCCACAAGGCCTTCGTCACCAACGAGAATTATTTCTTGCATAAAAAACGTTTCCATGCAGACATGTTTACCTGCATCGAAAAATCGACGCCTGATGGTAAGGAGGAGGTCGGACGCAAATATCCGAGTAAGAACCGGGTCGTGACTCGCGGGGTAACGGACCTCGACACTGAAGACGTCCCAGGACCGGTTGCCCCAGAAACGGTAGCAGGTGCTGGCACACCTCCGTCGGGCATGTGCGATATTTGCGGCAAGCTGTGCAAAGACAAACGTGCTCTTTGGTGTCATTTGAAAGCACACAAGAAAAGTCATAAATGTGAAGTATGTGACAGAGAACTAGGTGGAAGTTACAACTTGAAAATCCATATGCGAATTCATACAGGCGAACTGCCATACGAATGCAAAATCTGCCACAAAAGCTTTCGCTATGCCGCTTTGCTCACGGTACATATGTACAATAACCATTCGAGTGCCAGACCGTATCAATGTGACCAGTGTGGCGCCACCTATCGTGCTAAGGGATCACTAAAAATTCACATAAAGAAAAAGCACAGCACTATCAGGCCATTCCAGTGTTATTTATGTGATAAAGGATTTGTGGAGAAGCGATTTTATGACTTACACGTGGCGCAGCATTCGGGCATTCGTGACCTCAAATGTGACCAGTGCCCCGCTACCTTCTGCACTTTGCCCGGTCTGAAGAAACACGTTCGCTTGAACCATTCAAACGAGACCTTCGTTTGCGATGTATGTGCAAGACCATTCAACCATATGTCGAAATTAAAAGTACACATGAGGGTGCATTCAAATGTGAAACCGTTTCAGTGTGATCTCTGTGATGCCAGATTCACGTGGGGTCATCTTCTAACACAGCATAAACGCACCCACACGGGAGAAAAGCCGTACCAGTGTGACGTCTGCAAGAAGCGATTTCTTTGCTCGGGCAATTTGACTAAACACAAAAAAGTGCACCGATGAATACTTTTATTCGCAATCATCATATATGTACAAAGACTTGTGTATTCGAAAGCATTTTTAGCAATTTATCTTCCGTTACATTTTGCAAAAAAAAGTCTATAGCATTAAAAGCCATTTGTTAAATTTGAATTATTTATTAGAACAAAGAGTGTGAAATTATGAATAACAATTTCTACTGAAAAATAGTGATAGATAAATTAGCAATAGCAGAAAATGAACTGCTATCGTGGAGCCTCTGCGTACGCACAAAATGTGTCACTTTTACCGCTAAAATTTCTCTACTCTCATAACCTGAGGATTGTGAGAGGTATGTGTCTGGACCGGACACAAGAATGTTATAACTTGGCGCAGTTTGAAATTTGTGTTGATGTGAATTACTGCGATGTTGGTATGAAGATGGACCCCCGGAATGAGCCTAAGCCACGACCACTTTTTGGCTAATATTCCAATCTGTGTCCTTTATTACTGGAGCAAAACGCTGGCGTTTGAAGTTAAGTCAAGAGGGCGCTTTTGTAGCATTTAAAAATGTACACATATGTGCATGCATTTTAATGTCGTAAGGTAACAGTAGCAAGTATGTGTGCACAGGTCCGGTGTGAATGAATTAAAATGTCTCTGATTATATGCCCATCCCTACCTCTGGAGAGGGGTGCGGGGGGGGGGGGGGAGGGGGGAGTAGGGTGACATATTATTGGCGCATCTGCACATATGTCATTTACTCCCCACAGATGGAACCTGTGGGGAATATATGCGATCGACCGTGTGTCTGTCTATCGGTATGTCATCAACAGCTTGTTAACACGATAACTTAAAAACTGCTGCAAGGATGTTATTGAAACTTGGTATGTAGCTTCTATGGGAACAAATAGGTATTGTAAATGGGCCAGGTTCGTCCAAGGAAAATGCACCAGCTGGACTTAGAAAATTTCAGCTCTTGATTGACTATTGTTAACACGATATCTCAAGAACAACTGTAAGGATTTTAATGAAACTTGGTGTGTAGCTTCTATGGGCACTAACAAGGATCGGTATTGTAAATGGGTTAGGTTGGCCCAAGGAAAATGAACCAAATTGACTTTGAAATTTACCAAGTCCTGGAAATTATTCAGCATCTGAATGAATTTTTTTAACACGATATCTCAAGAACAACTGCAGGGATTTTAATGAAACTTGGTATGTAGCTTCTATGGGCACTAAAAAGTATCGGTATTGTAAATGGGTGAGGTTGGCCTAAAGAAAATAAACCAAGTGGACTTAGAAATTTACCAAATCCTGGAAATTATTCAGCATTTGAATGAGTTTATTAACACGATATCTCAAGAACGACTGCGGGGATTTTAATGAAACTTGTATGGGAACAAACACAGATCGGTAGTGTAAATAGGCCAGGTTCGGCCAAGGAAAATACACCAACTGGACTTTGAAAATTTCAGCTCTTGATTGACTATTGATGGCCGTGTTTAACTGATGGGGGGCCTGTGGGGAATATGAGGGCTATGCGCACTGCTCTAGTTGCACATGCATTTGCAACGAGAGCTCAAATTTCCTGGATATCGATTCCCTTGATATTAATATGCGAACGTTCATTGAGGTTAATCCTGTTCCCCCGAACATTGTTTCACAGACGCTGCAGACTTACAATCGGTTTCTATATTGAGGTATTTTAACCATATATGTATGTTACTAAACACATGTCAGCAAATTTTTACCACCTGGTTAACGTAAGTTTGCGATATGGATATGGCATATTTTTGCTGTGATGGTCAGTGGGAGTGTATTGTGTCTGGTAGAAGTTGTCAATTGGTAAAAATGTGGTTGAAATACATCTCACAGTTGTCATACCATGTACTCTTGCTTGTTTATTCCCCACAGGTGGAACCTGTGGGGAATATATGCGATCGACCGTTTGTCGGTTGGTCTGCCATCAACAGCTTGTTAAAACGATAACTTAAAAACTGCTGCAAATATTTTAATGAAACTTGGTATGTAGCTTCAATGGGAACAAACACAGATCACTATTGTAAATGGGCGAGGTTCGTCCAAGGAAAATGGACCAGCTGGTCTTAGAAAATTTCAGCTCTTGATTGACTACTGTTGGCCGTGTTTAACTGATGGGGGTGGGGGGGGGGGGGGGCTGTGGGGAACTGCTCTAGTTTTTAATATGCATCAGAATGCCGCATTTTCTTCCGTTATGAGATAAATGGTTAGGCAATTAATAGAAATCAGTATTCCTATCTAATCATGAAATAAGCGAGGTTTTGGCAGTTTCGATAGATCCAGGAGAGAATAGTCAAGTGTCCATAGAAAAAAGAAAAGGGCATTCACAGCATGTTGATGTAAGCGAGATGTCCTGATGGGGTTGGTGGGAGGGGGGGGGGGGTGTTAGGGGGGGGGGCATTGGCGGGCAAAATTTATCGACACGATGCAGCTTCTCTTTGGGATATCTGTGTGGGCGATGGGCCATGTCTGTCATTGAACAGGGTTTAACTTGTCTTAACAGTCGCCATCAACCAGATCCATTCCCCTGTTTCAAGCCCCCCACCCTCCCCCGTGATTTGTAATCATCTGAAAAGTAACCCAAAATTGAAATTATTTAAAACCAAATTTTGTATGCATGTTGGCGCGTCATTTTTTAACCTCTCCTATCTCTCCACCTTCCTGCAGCATCCTTCCAACCCCGGCCCCTCCTGGCGGTCCATCCCCACCCCAGAAAACCAGACAAGAGCCCGTGACTACCTGCCCGACCCAAGATTTTACCTGTCAGGGCAGGTCGGGCAGCTGTTAATATAAAACCGTGCTGTGTCTGTCCTTGGTAGTGCGCACAAGATATGGACGTTCATTTTGTGTGAACATTCGACTTGTCACATTTATTATACATTCAGATAGATAGGGCCGATTTCTTTTTTTTGGTATCTCCGAAAACAAGTTTTGGGCGGCTTTTACGGTGCGCAGAAATCAAATCTCGCGGAGCAACTGTTGTCAGAGGTGACAAAAAAATGGCATATCCATTTTTGGATATATATACTCCATCTAAATCAACTTTCTTTAACATAATACTTTTCATATAAAGCATGTACTGTAAAACCTTGATCGCAAATATGTAATATGTTAATGAGCAATCAACCTGTTATAATCATTAAGAGCTTTCACAGACACTTTCAAAAGGTCTGTCAAAAAATATATTATGAGAAAGTTTATAGAGCAAACGCGCGTATTTATGTGTCAAAGGGACTTTGCAGCAGCTTCTGATTTGTTTCAACCAATATCTAACACTCTTTCCAGAGGTTCTCGGATTTCCGAACACCACGTGACCACTTTTCGGAGGACTCGCTAAAAAAAGGATGAACCAAAAGGAATCGACCCGTAGTAATATTGACAGTCGACTCCACAATTGACCACTTTTAACCAAAATTTACCAAAACTTATTGGAGAAGTTAAAATTACAGAAAAAGCATCTAACGTTTTGAATTTTAACACTATTTGTACTCAAAGAGTAAGTTTATTTCGTTAAATTCTAATAAACTTTCAAGAAGAAAAATGGTTCTGTCGCCAACTTCATGGAATGTAACCTTTATGTTTTCAGGTACATGTGGGAATAGATGAAACAGAACTGCAATACGATCGTGGAAGTGAAGCCCTCCACGCCCGAGGATTACCCTCGGGCAGACGAAACCAGTATTGAAGGTCGCAGTAGACGCCACGCTGCGGTGCATCATACTTGTCTACAAGTGTTGAGACACAGGCCGTTGAGTACAGCAGACCAATCTTTCCTTACCATGTTGTTTCAAACGACCCTGCTGACGCTAAACTGGATAGAATGGAAGAACTAAACAGTTACCCAGCCATTCCTTCGATGAGCCACACGTTTGGCCCCCCTCAAATACAAAGCTCTGACCAGCACCAACAAAGTTTCGATAAAAGTGAAGTGGTGCAAAAAACTGCTCAAAGTGCCACTGTAGTTGATGGAAAAACGTGTTTTAGTAATCATTCGCCAACCAGTGAAACGGCGACCAGCTTGAAAGCACTACCTGCTGCGCTTGAAAATCGAACTGCAGATATTTCAAGTGAAACATTTCGATCTGAACTCCAATCTCAAAAGGATCATTCTGATGTTGAAAATCCAACCGCTTGTCAAACTATGACATCTAATGATGAACAATGTAAACATTCAAATGTCCAGTCTGAAAATCTGATAGAAGAGTTTGAAAATGGAAGTCAACAATCCGATAGCGGCTCCCTTTCTCCTAACGTTCACTGTGAAGGTTTACCCATGTCTACAAGATCACTGACAGATGACGTAGCATCACCGTTAAATGGATCTATAGCCATTGAAAATCGCTGTGTTGGAACTTTAATTGAAAGCCGCTCTCAATCCACTGAAAATCATTCTACAAAACTTGAAAAATCGCGTATATTAGTTGTTGAAAATTACGCACAAAACACCATCCCAAAAGAGGCCTACTTAGTAAAGGCGGAGAACCATGCCGCAGCAAATACCGCAAGTTGTTTGGACGAATTGGAACCAGATATCATGCAGCGGTTTTGCGAGGCATCCGAAGAGGTGAAAATGTGGCTTCAAATTGGCCAGACGGCGTGTGACGTAGTCACAGACGGGGGCAGTGATCTAACTCGAGATTATCACAGCAAGATTCAGCCTGTCATCACGAAATTTTTACATGATATTAAAAATATAAGTAAAAGCTTTGAAAGGAAAGTTAACAAAGTTCAGGTTTCACAGTCAAATCGAAACGAGCTGGACGAGAGGCCCGAAGCGACGTTAGGCGTTGAAGAAACATCGGGAGCACAGCTGGCTAAAGCGGACGATTCCCCTTTTGAATATGGACACTACGATGGAAATACTACTGACGAGTATGATGTGGAAAATATAAAAATTGAATGTATGGATGACCAACAAAGTTATGACGAGTTTGAGCCATTGAATTGCTATCAAGAGGCCGGAGATGAAATGGACACACAATTTGAAAACACTGCAAATGAGCAGGAAAACAGTGTGGGCGAAATACTTGACGGAAGTGCTGCTAGTGAGAGGTGGAAATGTAAGAAATGTGCCAAATCCTTTAAAACCAGGAAAAGATTGGTTCAGCATCGTAAAACGCACAAAGACGAACTGTTACATAAGCGTCCCATGGCTCTTTTTGAGTGTCAGTACTGTAACAAAAAATTCTCATCAAGTCAACTTCTGAAAGCGCACGCCAGGATGCATTCGTCGTCACTAAAATGTATGTTGTGCAAGAAGACTTTCCCGAATAAATATAAACTGAAGATCCATAAAACTAAAGCACACCCAGTCCACAAAATGCGACAGGAAGAAAATGCGAATGACAACAGCGCGTCGGGGACAGGTCACGAAGCTGCCGCGGAGAATACCGAAAAAGAACAAAACGTAGACACACCGGTTTCCGCCACGGGAAAAGTCATCCAATGTGGCATCTGTGCCAAGACATGTATATCCAAGGCGTCTCTTTATAAGCACATCAAACGCTTACACGACAGACCTTTCAAGTGTGCATTTTGTAAGAAAACGTTCGGGTTTGCGACAGAATTGGATGCTCACGTACGAATCCATACTGGTGAAAAACCATATAAATGTGATAAATGTGAGCGGACTTTTTATTACAGGCAAGCTTTGAATCAGCACAAGAAGATGCATGCTAATGCTAGGCCTTTTAAGTGTACACAATGCGACGCGAAATTTAACTACAAGAAATCGCTGGAGATGCACACACAACGACGACACACAGACATCAAGTCATTCCAGTGTAAGCATTGTGACAAGGCTTTTGTGCTGCAACGAGAGTTGAAATGGCACGAATTCATCCACACGGGTGTGAGTGATCACAAGTGTGGTATTTGTGATAAATATTTCAGTGCCCGTGGAGTTTTGCGTAAACATATAAAAGATGTACATCACATTGACTTGAGTTCAATCAACTTTAAAACTGACAAGCCCAACATGCCGAGTCTAGGAGGCAGTGACGGCGATGAAGATGGTTTTGATTCCCTCGAGTGCATTGACTGTGGACAAGCTTTTGATTCCGCTGAAGTGCTAGAATCCCATTACAGATCGATGCATACGGATAATCCAAAAAACGCATGTCATACTTGCGAAAAGACTTTCTCTAATAAACGCAGTTTACAGAAACACATCAAAGGTGTACATGAGAAAAATCTGGAATGTGACTTATGTCATCGCACTTTTGGCTTCTCCCATCAGCTGGAAGCACATAAGCAAAATCACTTATCCGCACGACTTTTCTCCTGTACCACCTGTGACAAAAAATTTAAAACAAAAGTCACACTGGAACAGCATCAGAAAGTTCATTTGGAACTAAAACCTTTCGTGTGCACAGTCTGCGACAAAAGATGCTCCACAAAGGCAGGTTTAGACCAGCATGTTACACGCAAACACAGCACATTCCGCCCACTCAAGTGTGACGTATGTTCGAAGGGGTTCGTCGAGGAGAAGGAGCTCAAGTGGCATATGTTCAGTCACACGGGAAAAAGCGACTTCCAGTGTCACAAATGTGGCCGTTACTTCTGCGCACCTCACTCGCTTACGAAACACATGAAAGCGATGCACAAGGAGCCCCCAGATCCGGACTTAGCGGAATTCCGATGTAATATGTGCCAGGAGCCGTTACAGAATCTAGATGCTGTACTGGCGCATGAAGAGATGCACACCAATGAAGTACTGCCCTCGCCTGACTTCACTCCCAAAGCCTGGATTGACTGCATTAAATGTACACAGTCGTTTTCTACGTCACCGGAACTCCAGACTCATATCAATGAGAAACATCTGGCGGCTGAAGGCCATCAGTGTGATTCGTGTGGAAAGCTCTGCCCGTCCAAGAAATCACTCTATTCGCATGTGCGTCGGGTCCATGAGAAATCGTTTAAGTGTGACCAGTGCAATAAAGCATTTGGTTTCCTACCTGAACTCGAAACTCATAAACGAACCCATTCTGGGGAGAAACCTTACGAGTGTGACTTTTGTTCAAAGACTTTCCACACTCCTCAGATACTCAGGCAACACAAGAAGGTCCATGTGGCAGACACGTACGAGTGTTCGCAATGTGGTCAAAAGTGCAGCTCAAAGAGTCACCTGCAAAAACACATCTTGCGTAAACATAGCAATGTGAAACCGTTCGCATGCGAGTATTGCTCCAAAGGTTTTGTGACAGAACAGGAACTCAACTGGCATATATTTTCGCACACTGGTAAAAGTAACTATTTTTGTACGATATGTCAGAAATATTTCAGTGCCCAAAACGTCCTGGATAAACACATTAAGACAATACATCATGGAGAAAAACAACTGTGCCCAGTGTGTGGGAAGCACGTCTCCGGAAGCTTGAATATTCACGTGAAAGCCCACACAGAAAAACAGTTCAAGTGTACATTGTGTGAGAAGAGCTATGCATGGGGCCATTTGCTGAAGGAACACGAACGGACGCATACTGGCGAAATGCCTTACTCGTGTGAAGTCTGTTTTAGACAGTTTTTGGGCTCGGCAAACTTTGCTAAACACAAGAAATCACACCAGAATGCCGTGCTGAGATAAATCTGTATGAAAATAAATCTTATTTCCTCCTTTGATGCTGGAACATAAATACGCCCCATTTCAACTTTCACACGGTTTTGGCTTGGCAGAAGCTCGGTCGCTGTGCAACTTTGCGTGGCGTATAATATAAGTATGACAAATACACATTACTTCGTTGACGTATAAGTAAGTTATAGATGGTTTACACATGATTTTTAGCATTTGTTTGGTGTAGTTGTACACACAAGAGATTATTTTCATGAATGTAATATTTTAGTAATTCTCTAGCGTTTTGAGGAAAACGGTTGGTTGGACGTTCTATGAATCGGGTTCCGGACAGAACCCCCCCCCCCCCCCCCCCCGAGATCAAAACCCCCGGGACCGAACGCCCCCGACCAAACCCCCCAGGACCGAACCCCCGCGCGCATACCCCCCCCCCCCCCCCATTATGGAATTCTGTCCTAGACCCATATAAATCATGCACATTATTACGAGTGGAGTATGGCTTGGTCACCATAATGCCAGCTCACCATGACCCCCTTTCCCAGGTCACCAGACTTTTGAAAGTGCTTACAAACTCACCACAGATCTTGACAACTCGCCATACTTTTTTACCCTATTTTGCACACCATCTTGTGACGGTGACGAAGTGACATGAATCAGAGATTTTATAGGGATCAGAGACACATTATAGGGAATTGGTTACTACTGGAAAATGGTGTTTAAAATGTAAGAAAAAAAGGAAAAAGAAATTTATGCATCTATTTTATTTGTAAGTTCACTTTCTTTCATAAAACACACAAACGCCATGCGCAACACTATCACAATTGGTTAATCCTACAAAATCTCTCCCTATCTGAGATTTACACGTCACACAAGACGAATCAGCCATGTCGCTCTCACATTGTATTTACTCAGGTAATTTGTAGTATTGTTGACTGGAATGTCATTTCGGAATGAAAATGTGGGCCTTTTTAATACAGGAAAATTGTAGTGTCATCTCTGATTGGTTACTCGAGTTGTCCAATGACACGTTTCTCTCGTCATTCTGCTGGTCTCATTTGCAGTCAATGGATTAATTGGATTGGCTACTCGAGTTGTCCAATGTCACGTTTCTCTGGTCATTCTGCTAGTCTCATTGGCAGTCTATGGATTAATTGGATTGGTTACTCGAGTTGTCCAATGACACGTTTCCCTAGTCATTCTCCTAGTCTCATTGGCAGTCTGTGGATTAATTGCATTTTTTGGCATTACAATTAAAAGTAATTGCAATCTCTCCCACTTGCACTCAGTTGCAATTTCATTTCTTGCAATCAAAATTAACCATCTTTCCCGCTTACCTGCAATTGCATTGTCATTGATTGCAATTACATCTGATTTCTTTCTCTCCCGCCTATGCTGAACTGCACTTTCATGCAGTTATCGCAATCCCTTCTTTTGTGAAAAAAAACACATATATATTAAAAAACATCAAAAAGGTGTTTTCAATCGTCGTTATTTAGAAATGCAGGTAAGATTTTTTTGTCGTAGACACGTACTAACAACAGTTCAAAACCTGAAGGCAAAACATGCATGAGAAATCATGAAAATGGTGTGTAAAATGTAAGCGAAAAAAAAAGTGTGGTGAGTTGGTAACCAAGTCACCATATGGTGACTTCGAATTATGGTGACTTGTCCTGACCCCGTTATAAGTTATGTTGTAAACTTGGACAGTCGTTACATACAAAAGTGTTATTAGGCCACTGGTACACATTCTTATGGCAAAATCATGGAGCTGTTTCTAGAATTGTCCTGAATGTTCACGCGACAGTTTATTCGGTTACTGTTCAGTGTTGTGCGAGCAATTTAAATCAGACTGACGCGTGGCAAAAATAAAATCGTGCTGGTGGGACAAGGGAGGGTCGTGAGAGATAATAAGGTACGACCTTCGTGCACGGTGGTCGCCATGTTTTTCCGTCTCAGGAAAAGATCCTGTTAAGATATGTGCTGCTTGACCTGTTCTTTACCTGGAAACAACCGTTCGAAAATACTCGTAGGTAATTTAAATGTAAACACTTTTTACCGTCGCGTTTTAACGATTTCTCTGTGAGTTGAAAAGATCAGGTAATGGCTCCAGTTTATTGATTGAAATGTGTAGTTTTAGTTTTACAGTATGCATTGTATGTGCTAAATAAAATCGTGTAGTCTTACAGGTGTGGTTCTTTGGGCTACAGGGTACAAGTAAGCCCCCGACTTGCACTGCTTCTGGCTAGGAAATTACAGCAAATCACAAGATATGTATGCACTTTATTGCGTTGGAATATGTGAAATTAAACATGAAAAGAGATCAGATCTTTCCCAAGCGTATAACCGAACGATGTTTTTTGCCAGAGAAAGGCTCCAGATGTAGCTATGACCAACAGTCACGATTCCGTCTTCTGTCAGTTGCACAAACACTTGAGAATTTTACATGCAGTGTTCAGAGCTAGTTATCAAATACAACTGCAGCACTTGCTCTCCACCAAGCATTACTCACACTGAACCAATGTCTTCGGCTATCTTACTATTCTGCTGTCCCAAAGTAAAACGTGAGAGATATCAGGTCATTCAAGCCCTTGTACTCGACACTGGCAGTAAGAGCGGGTACCGGCAACACTTCCCGGCGGCTGTCATGTCGCTGTCCTGGAGCGCCACTTCCGGCTATTGCTATGGCAACCATCCCACGGGGTAGTTTTCACGCCATAGCTTCAAAATGTGGTGTTAAAAATGCACTTCCGACTGGCACATGGTGATGACGTCAGCTTTGGTTTTCTTTGACACTATTTGTTTTTGACGCTACGCTCTGCCACATCAGCAAGAGAATCGAAACGACCTGCAACAATAAAATGTACCCGCAAAGACGAAAATGTACGGAGTTACTTTCGCCCCCATTTCCCCGTGGTAAGAAGCTGTTTTTGAACGGAAAATCTATTTAAAAGCTGAAAATATGCCGTGGATAATAACGACTGAAGAACAAATATTCACACAAATTTTTGTTTCTTTAACTAGATTGGCGAGTGTTTTTGTTAAAACAAAAACAGATATGTCTCCCCCGCCCCCCAATCAGTCACGTGGAAAAAAATTCCTTGCTTAAAAGTACAACATTGGCGAGCCCAAACAATTGAAAAAAAATCACCAAAAAATACATTTTTAAAGAAAATGACGGAAAACTTGGCAGTAAACATTTACACTATATATGGATTCTTCTTGCCACGTTTCAGCCTACTCCAACAAACTGTTTCGGAGATATCGCAACAATATGACTCAAAAAAGTTAAAAATAAAAAATTTAAAAATTCGCCAAAAATGCATTTTTAACGGAAATGAAGAAAAACTTCGCAGTAAACATTTGCACTATATGTGGGTTCTTCTTGCTACGTTTCAGCCTAATCCAACACACTGTTTCGGAGATATCGCAATAATATGGCCCAAAAAAGTTAAAAATTTTAAAAATCGCCAAAAACACATTTTTAACGGAAATGAAAAAAAAAAACTTCGCTGTAAACATTTACACTATATGTGGGTTCTTCTTGCGACATCTGAGTCTTATCCAACGAAATGCTTTGGAGATATAGCCTTTCAAAGTGAAAAAAAAATGCACGAATCCTACCCCCCCCCCCCTATATTCAAAAATTTGCCAAAAATAGAATTTTTGAAATGACGAAATAAAAAAAAAATAACACGGGCATCATTTAGACATGTACCCCAATACGTATGTATGTTTTGAGAAAAATCGACTGATTAATTTCATAAGAACTCACTGCGGACAGACGGACACACCAAATGCTATATATGTCTCCCTTAGGGGGGGGGGGACGTATAATCACCATGTATTTTTCGTTGTAAAAAAAAAAACTCTTTTATTGTTGAAAAAGTTTACCCACCTGTATCGTAATAGATGCAAACAGGAGACCACTTATTGATGACGTGTAGCGCATAAACCACGTCAGAATACGCTCATGGCAACCCTACAATTGAATTTCAGTTTTACAGTTATTTCAATAAAAATGCAACAAATTTTCTATTTCAAAATGAAAAATTACACTACTTTAATTTATTTTAATTTATTAATTATATTATATTTTATTATTTATAATTAAAAATCAATATTAATCCATTCTGGTTCAGGAATCAGAAGCCTTCTCTAAAATCTGGACGATAGCATGTATGGAAGTAACCCTTCTTATCCAGGCACGACCCTCCACAAATCCAGAACGACAAAAAAAGTCCAGGGGCATTGTGACCAGCCGAGATGTAGTGAACCAAGCATCAAAGGGTCAAGAAAACTTGGTTACTGAAAATTTTTTCAAAGGCCGTCATTTTTCTTATCTCTGGCGAATCCCAAAAACTTAAATTTCATCGAAGCCCCAATCTTGGATGACGCCTAAAAAATTTAGCACTCTGACTAAAATTACTTGTAGAAGAACAACTTTGAAAAGCTTGATCCCTAAAACTTTCAAACGACGGCATGAGGCCATGTTATGGAGGTGCACCAAAAAATTCATTTTTTTAAGATCACACAAAATTTGCAAGGAATCGGATCAAACCTGGACTGAGAAATATTTTGAAAAATGGCTAAACAAATTCAAAATGGTGCCATTTGGACAATTTGTTGGTGACTCACCAAAAAGAACAATAATGCTTCGTGAGAGAACTACATCGGTACCATTCGTACAAAATTTTCGGAGAACAATTTTGAAACTTCACTAGCAAAAAATTTTAAAATTATGCCATTTGAGCAATTTCTGGCAAATAGCTAAAACAGAAAAAATAATTTTTCAAAGGAGGGTCATTTGGGGAATATTCCGAGTAAAACTGAAAGAATCCGATCAAAATTGGGAGAGAAGAGGCATTTCGAAAACTGGCTGACAACAATTAAAAAATGGCACAATGAAAGTAATTTTTTCCACACACGACCACTTAGGGAACATTCGTAGAAAATTTTTAAAAATCCGATCAAAGTTGAGGCAGAAGAAGCAGATTGCGGATGCGTCCCACTAACATAAGACCAGCCCGACATTTTCAGCTGGTCTAAAAATTGAAAAGTTTATTAAGACAGCTAATAAACCATATCGCACTACATCACAAATGAACAGTCACGGTATGGAATGAAGGCGGGGTATGACAGTGAATGTGTTATACTTGTGTATAGAGGAAGATGCTGTTGTGTACTCCAATGACTACGTCATGCCGGCACTGGGCCAGGTTTTCTGGTTGCGGTATTAGTGAGTCGTGCATTAAAACACAGCAGCTTTGAGGAAGGAACTGCAAAGGATCATTACTGTATTCCTTTTCTTGACAATTTTATTTACTTAAATAAAAACATGTAAATAATGCAATACTGGATCACGTACCGAACTAAATAACAACCCCAAAATGAAACTTTTACTTGATTTGACCCTTTCAAGAACTTAGTGTTACTGTGAGATATACCACTATATATATATATATGTTACAGGGAATCTGTAATCAGGAATTGGAATTTACAGCATTACCATCCAGAATAACAGAATTTGGCGTGAAATGTGACATAAGTTACATAGGATAAAAATATCGCTGAATTCAGGTACTGAAGTATCTCATGAATGATAGTTTGGCAGTCGAGTGCTTTGAGTATATTCATTCAAAATCTACTTTTAATTTCGGTAAAATACTACATTGCAAACATGAAAATTCTCAATAGAAACATCAAAATTGATTGAGCAATTTATTACACGAATCCACTAGGGATTTCATGAAATCCCTAATTACACAGATTCCCTGTAACATATATATATTCTTTTTGGGGAGTATTTGGGAAGTATCTGATCGCTGCACTGGAGAAACTTCATTTTTCTTAATTGATCTCAAAAATATTCACAAGTGCGCCTACATTTCTTCTGCAATTAAAATCTTAACTTAGATATTCTTGTGAAACATATGGTCTAGACATAGTGCGCATACGGAGGGCAGACGAAATTGTTTAAACACAGTATTATACCAGTTAAACTACCACTCACATCTGGATTTCGTCCATAATCCTTGTAACTGTCAACGCCGCAGCATTTCATCTGAAAGAACAAATTATACAAATCACGTCCAGCACTGGTGCTTTACCGAACACACAAGAACATGGATTTCTCTCCTGACCATCCTGTATTGGCAGAAAGCCGTACAAGTATGCAGTAGAGGCTGAAGCTTTACCATTCAAAACCATGTTGTTCCTATGGCATGACGTCGTAAACACAGAATATCCTCGAAGAAAAGTTCCAAGTTCTATAAATTTCTGCATTTGAAATTACAAAAATAAGCAACAGTCGAGCTTACATTGACTTGCATAAGATCCCATAATTCGGATAAATGAAATGAAACACCAAATCGTGCGCTGGTCGTTTTGGATGCTTCGAGCTCTTCAAACAATGTTCTTCTTAAACCTGAAATTTTCTGAAGCAAAATAAGAAAGCTTAATGCACTCCAAGTACTCACAGTGGGACCCTCACTACCGGATATCAATTCAAGAAAATTACAAGTATGTGACTCCCGTGTCACTTTTTTTAATATTATTACAGTGTCTAACTATATCTTACAACGCACGTTCATACTATTCGGTACTTTGAAGAATTTCAAGCCAAATTTTCCGCAGTTGCACACAGGGGAGTGTTGTCAATGCGTACGTTTGAAATTTGGAGTTGCGTCTGCTCTGAGGCTTTGTCAATCCCTGGTCTCCTCAAGAGTGGCTTAAAACATTCAGCCAATTAGCTAATTAAATAAACAGGTGACTTTCTTTAACTTTACGCGACATTTTTACAGACAAACAGTGACAGATTTTTACTGGAGCTTACCGTATTTTTATACTCTGTAAGTATCAGTGCGACCAGGAAGTGACTGACCATAAGAAACAGCAAGGTTCCTATGTACTGAAAACGAGAACTGAAACCTCACAGATTATACTTTGCTAAACACTTTTATTTCAATATGCATTCATAAACATATCTATATTTAACAGCACAATCTACAGGAGGTTTCACGACAATCGAGTCAAGGAAACGAGCAGTTCAGCTTAATCAAATTAACGTTATTTGGATATGCTCCTCACAAATTCAACAGCCGTATTAACAAATGAACCAAATTGAATTGTTCAACGTACACAGTTTGCCGATATCCACCTCTTTGACGTCAAGTACTTTGCACCAATAGCAACCAAACCAATAGCCAGGAACACAATTGACCATCCACAGAGACGAATGACGTCATAGCCGTCCAGACCAATCACAAGCGATCTATAATATACGTCATTCTTGGCACCGCCTATTTTTACTGCACACACCACCGAAATCAATCCCGCTAGCTGTAGAAATGCAACAAAAAATATCACTTGAAATATTATTATTTCTTCATTTTTGGCTTGGTATCACAAGAAAATCTGGGTAGTATTTTGTTTACAGCGGTTAAGGGCCACATTGAATAAGACGGACAAAGCTTACAGTAATATTAAATTCTGATTATAGTGGGCTATAGTATTTAAATATGTACTCCTGTAAAAAGGTTAGAATTTCACTGCAAACTCGAAAGTTTCTACATTAGAACTTTCAGTGAAATTCGCTTAATGTTACGTGAACACCCATAAATATGAGTCATCGCGACAATACGAGACTTTCTGATAATATTTTTTGTTCTGTGCACCAAAACAGGCACTCGTTCAACAACGTAATTAAGTAACCTAACACAAATGGCAAGAACATTACTGGGCCACTGGTGGTGTGTTAAAGCAGGTACATGTGCAAATAGCTCGACTACAACATCCCTATAATTTTCAAAGTGACGAAACACAGAGACAGCTTACAATTGTCAGAGCGCTTTCCCATTTCCACTGCCTCCAGGTCCCATTGACAGCACCTAATTTTGCAGCAGCGTCCTTGAAATTCTCCAAGACAACGTCTACATTCTTGCCAAAAAAAAAAAAAAAAAAAATCAAAAGATTGCTTCGATTTAGATGTAAAAGCAGGCGCTACTGGTGTAGTATTCGCCTCGTTATCCGCGTAAGGACTTATGATTTATATACTTCCTCTTGAGCATCATTCTTGGTAGTCTGTTCAAATGTTGCCTGACACGTTAACTCACGACCTGCGACCAGAAGTGCCCTTTGTGTAACAATCGAAGGCATTGTCTCCCATATGCATGACCAATTTTGTCTCAACCTTTCTTTGTCAACAGCGAATTTAATCTGCGCTTTATTGTTACATAAACGACTTGTCAGACTCGCTATAACCAGATAAGGCAATCAGACTTTATAATCCCTACGTTGTTTATCGTTTAATGTACGTGAGTTTGGTTCAGGCAACCGTGTAACAGGCCAATGAACACAAAAGCATCATTGACTAAGACAGAAAATGGAATATTCATAGTCAATTTTTTATCATAATAATACTTCAGTGATTGTAATAAAACTACGCAATATTACTACCCTTTAAAAATTGCCTAGTGTACGGAGAGTATATACGGATTACAACTAGGGGGAATCCTTCTGGTCTTTGTAAAAAGTCCTTTATATGGTGTTTCACAATGTTCTCCAGTACGAGGGTTACTACCCCTACCAGAAAGTCGCAAGGGAGACAGAAGGAATGGTTACAGTCTATCAAAATTTTTGGAAAAGACAAACAAAATCTTTCATGGGTAAAAACAATTTTCAACTGTCAAGTAGTTCGTAGTATCGGACATTTCCGAAGGGGATGTCGTTTCGATTGCAATTTTCTTTGGGATATTTCATAAAGAAATGATAAAGGGAAAGACATAAAATTCTGGTTCTCTTTCAACATGAGCACTTTCAAATTTAAAAAGCCATACATGATTACGACTGTTTAAAATTGAACTATTTACATGTTATGCTCTCTTTTGTCGCCCAGTTGTGAAGTGTTTCTGATAAAATGGAGTTCTATGGAGTTTTCGTTGAAAGTTTTTTTTCTATTATTTCTTACGCTTTTATCTTAATTCCGCAAAAGCCAAAACATTTCGGCAAAATTCTACGAGGGGGACTAGACAGCGAATGGCTACAGTAGATCCAAATTGGTGAAATTGATAAGACCATATATTGCATAACTGAAAACAATTTTTATTTGACAAGTATGACAAAATAAGGAATATTTGAGTCGAAAGGGTTGGCAAATTTGTGTCAGGCTTATAACGTTTAGCTACAATTGAACATTTTGTCGTATCAATTGCGATTTACTCTGACCAATTCTATCTCCCCTCGTACCATTGCAAATCTGCCTATTTGACGAGAGACTTGCCATATTAGCATCTGGTCTATTTAGTGGAATCGGAATGCAACAATTCATTGTTAGGAATTATGATCTACTGTAATCCTCTCCCTCATAAGCAAAATCACACTTTGGGTGTTTCGAATAAAATGCGCAAGAATTTTGAATTTCTTGCGAGGGAATCGAGTAAAAAATGAAAGAACTGATAGAAAAATATAGAAGAAATATCGCAAAAAGAGCTCATACTTGGAACATAAAAGAAACTGAAACTTGAAACTATTTGTTAAAACTTTTAATAAATGTTTAAAATAGCATGCTGGTTGTTAAAAGCCCCAATTGCTTTTTGGTGCAAGAGAAATTTGACATTTGGGCGAATTCACTCTATCATTTCTTTCATTTTTTACCGGTTATTTTATTCGACACGCAGAATTTTCGCGCATTTTTATTGGGAACACCCAAAGTGTGATTTGGCTGAAAAGGGCAAGAGCTGCCTGGGCGATAATTGATGGGTTATCGTGGTTAAGCAAAAAATTTACGAAAAAATGATTTTAAAACATAAAAGGGTTAGCCGCATAAGTGTCAATTACCATATTCGATTACCACATACAACAATAAAAAAGGCCCAGTAAATTCTTTTTATCTGGAAGCTGTGTTCAGCTTTTAAATTGGTCCCCACAGCCACTCAGCGCGTTTGCCGGTCTAGTTTTTGTGATGATTTTCAGCGACCAGTTTGTCGCGTCAGCCCTTCACAACTTACTGGGAATCATTTGTTTTATCAGATATCGCACATTGGCGTTTTACTTCTCCCCTTCCATGAAGCGTTGCAGTTAACATAACTTGTTCTTTTTGAGGCAGGAGTTTGATAAAGATGACCTCTCCAGAGAATGACGTCACAGATGAGTGATGCCTACATTCTTTCGTCATAGATGCAGCGATTCGTAATATAGGCACCCTGTTTCCAGGCAATCGTCCCCTAGTGAATCTCGACTTCGACCGAGGTAGACGTGTTTCTGTCTTGAGATGGAAATGTTTTTAACCAGCGTCCAAAGCCAGATAGTGGCCAAAGAAAATCTCTCAGGAGTAACCGGGAAGGGATTTTCTACCGATGATGAAAGTTTCATCGCCAACATCGATGATTTTGGAAATAAAATCAAATATGATGTCGGCCATAGTCCAGCGACGGACTTAGGACAGTGTCTTGCAGAAGTTGGAGGATTTCGTCCTGAAAGGAATGCTCACCCACCACTTCATGCGGACAGACCAGGGCAAGGCCAGAGAGTGGCAAAGGAAGAAAACGAGTCAGGGAATGCGGAAAAAGCGTCTCCCTGTTGTGATGAAGGTGTTATCACTTGTATCATTGAGTGCGGAGAAGCAGCTAGCAATGATACGAGCCATGGTCCAGAGACGGACTTAGGACAATGTCTTGCAGAAGTTGGAGGGTTTCGACCTGAAAGGAATGCTCATCCACCACTTCATGCGGACAGACCAGGGCAAGGCCAGAGGGTGGCAAAGAAAGAAAACAGGTCAGGGAATGCGGAGCAAGCGTCTCCCTGTTGTGATGAAGGCGTCATCACTTGTATCATTGAGTGCAGAGAAGCAACTGACAATGGTACTAGCCATGGTCCAGAGACGGAGTTAGGACAATGTCTTGCAGAAGTTGGAGGGTTTCGACCTGAAAGGAATGCTCATCCACCACTTCATGCGGACAGACCAGGGCAAGGCCAGAGAGTGGCAAAGGAAGAAAACAGGTCAGGGAATGCGGAGCAAGCGTCTTCCTGTTGTGATGAAGGCGTCATCACTTGTATCATTGAGTGCAGAGAAGCAACTGACAATGATACTAGCCATGGTCCAGAGACGGACTTAGAAAAGCGTTGCTCAGGAGCTGATAGGATTTTCTCTGAGAAGAGGACCAAACCGAAGCTTCAGGCGAACAGTCCAAGGCGAGGCCAGAGAGTGGCGAGAAAACGAAAAGCAGGGGATTCTTATGTGTTTCCCTGTAGTGGTGAAGACATCATCACAGGCGTCACTGCTGGAATACAAAGCCTCAGTGATGGCGATCACGGTCCACTGACGGACAACAACCAAAGCCTTATGCCAGCGACCAAGGCATCGAGAGGCATGCAGTCTTACAACAAAGAGAAGACAGATACTAATGTGAACAATCACAACAATGTTTTCCCAGAAGGTTGCGGGGAGAGCGAGTCAATGAAATTCCAGGATGACTCGGGAGAACATGCATCTCAGGAGATTAAGCAAGATCCTCCTAAACCCCGCCGTATGAGTCTATACGAGGCCATGGAAAAACGCAAGCGAGAGATGGAGGAGTATGAGGCGATGCGCAAACAGAAGAAAAAGGAGAAGAAAGCAAAGAAAGCGCAGGCCAGGCGGGAGTTCCTCCGTAAGGCCACGCGTAGTCTGGGATTTCGAAAAGGAAGTCAAGCAGGTAACGATGTTTGTTTTTAATACGCAAATTATGAAGAAAATCTTTGCGATAGGACAAGAAAATTCAAAACAAAATTTTTAATGTTGATCAGTGCATTTATGAAAAATGAAATAAAACGAAACAAGAAGAATGCAAAAAGTGATTTTTAGAGAGCCAGTGATTTTGGTTTTAGAGATGACTGATATCAAACTATTTTATTTAACAGGACATTGTGCGTGCATGATTTGAAATTTTATGCAAATTTTTATTAACATAAGACACATCTGAGGATATTCCTTTTGTAAAGCATGTTTTAGGTTCCTAAGCATTCTTGGTAATGGTGTTAATTTCCATTCAAATATAAGCAGAACAATGACTGTTATGATGCTAAAAGGGAAGTATTTATGCAAAAAAATCCAATTCCGGACTTCATTGCTTTTATCTTAAAATTTACGTTTTCAACTGTGTTTATATTTTTATGATAGTGGCAATGGTTTTTTTCATATTATAGCAACGACAGGAGAGCATACTTTCTAAGCGGTAGCCAAATCTGAAGAATTTAATTCTAAATACTCATTTTTATGGACAAAATATCCTGTAGATGTAGGCCATCACTTTCAATTTTGTAATGTGTTAATATTAGTTATCGCGATCCATAATAAAAATCGCAGGATATACCTCAAATGTACACGTTAAACGGATTTCATCTGTTGTTGTGTTGAAAATGCGTTGTAATGAATCGACCAATTAGCGTCGGTGCATTGTCAGTCACCGGACCGAGCCATACCGAACTTACCGAGTACCACGATCCTAAATGAGGTAGGCGGGTAAAATTCTAGTGATGGTTTCTACGTCCACAAGATATTTTACTCAGAAAATGAGTATAAAGACATTAAAAACTTTATATCCAAAAATATTGGATTGTAGACCGAGAAGTTATTAATATGGCAGACTAAAACCGGTCGTGGGATTTGAACACCGAAAGCATTCTAAGTAACTGACATAGCGTCTACAAGACATGGTGTCGGAAACCCAGAAATAAACAAAAATCAGCAAGATCTTATATGTCAGCGGGGTTTCACTGCGAAATTACCATTAATAACAATAAAGGCGGAACAGAACTAATAGTCTGACTAAATCGAGTTCATACCCTTCTTTAAAAACAAGGGGGTAACACAAACCAAATCAAGTCATACAAGGTTTAAGAATGTGTTTCGATCTGTTAGAGTGCCGTGGCGTTCTATGTGCAAATCTCAATTCCACAAACGACCATGGTATAATGAATATGTCAGTACCGATCACAGGACGGAAACAGTTGCATCGAAGCCGAATAGCGACGTCCTGTTCACCAGCGGGAGCACACGCGATTTCGGTGCCTTCTCCTCGAAGGTTGCTGGATTGCTGTGAAGCCCTACAAGAAAAGTAACTTTATGAATCACTGATTCAGCAGCAACAAGCGTATAACAAGAGTATACCAATTAGTAACAGTATCAGATGTGTATTCTTATAGATAATGTCTAGTAAACGTGTTTGGTGAAGTCCAACAGCCAACACTAAACAAATCACACATTGATACACCTTCAGACACAACGCTATATATCAGACATGCCGTAATTGACCATTTCTTTTGCATTACACTTTCAGGTTTTTTTTCAAAAGATCATCATGTGCTAACCGAATAAAACTTCTTTATATATTATACCGACAAACTTTCGGTAGAAACAAAACTGGACGTTTGCTAAATATAGCTGCAAAAGTATACAAAATAGAATATTTGTGTGTGTTTATAACATGCAGATTGTTATACAGTTGAGACATAATAGGTGTTATTATAAATGAATATTACTTTCTTTGTGTTTGGACATCAAACTTGAATCCTTGGTCAACCCGCAAAATTTTATCCAAAAAGGGCAAAGTCTCCCAAATGGGACCACCTCTGAAAAAGGGCACATTTTATCCGATCAGAGGGTGGTCCGATTTTAGAGGTTCTACTGTATATAGATGCTTTAGAGCAGTCCACTGGTATACTGCGCATAAATGGCACAAAAAGTCGGGCTGTGACGTGCCACAATTAGTGCTTGAATGTTATACACATGCGTATAAAAGGGAGACAGAACAGAGCGACCCAGAATCTTCTTAAATGTACCCAAGCCTTTGGTCGATATATGCGTCTTGGCCAGAAATGACGGTTACAGTTTTAAGATCACCGCTTCCCATGAATCTTAAAATTGATCAGGTGAGTTCTGTACAGTGTGTATTTCCCGATGGTGGTGACTGAGTGATGGGAGAGTGGAGAAATGCAATATTTCAACACTAGAGACAAATCCCAAGGAGCCAATGTTCTGTCGAATAAGGGATGCTGAAACTCGAAAGACCTGAGCAAATCTGACAACACATCACATGCAGGCCAGAACAGCATTGGGAAATAAACGTATGTGCTGCACGGTATATCATGATCGACCTAACTGTTCTGAACTCAAGAAGATAAACTAAGGAGTAGGCGATGGCTACCGTCGTGACCGCCACTGGGTACCTTTATCCACACCTGGCTTCAAACAGACGCCAATGCGACATAGAAACCCTTTTTATGGAGTATTTATGAAAGATTTCCAGTCTATGAAGTATCTTCTGGGAAAAGCCCTTATTCATCATGAAGGAAAACTAATGCACCAAAGATTAAGATGAAACAACCCAGGATTGGGGTAGCAATACTCTTATTGAGGTTTTTGGGACTTTGAGAGACCCATGACGCGTTGCAGTCGCAATTAGGGCAACCAAGACAGTTCTCTTAGCTTTGGAGCTACAAGCAACAGATTTTTTGGTCTGTCTTACCAGATCTTCAACAGAACCTTCAGCATCATCTAGTTTGGTAGA
This sequence comes from Protula sp. h YS-2021, assembly GCA_949752745.1. Lineage (NCBI taxonomy): Eukaryota > Metazoa > Annelida > Polychaeta > Sabellida > Serpulidae > Protula > Protula sp. h YS-2021. Next base: position 23,192,125 of record OX457026.1, on the reverse strand, counting down.
AACACGGATAACTCCAGACCACTAGCACATTAACGCAACGGCCAATGCCACTAAATTTGAACACGGATTTCCCAACTCTAAAGGCCAGATCGACAAGAATATTCAATCTATATGCGATGTGAGATGCTATAATGATAAGCACATAAGAGAATCTGTTTAATGAGATGACAGAGCGTGTGTCGCCCTGTTTCGATAAATAAAAGACTACCCTCTAATTGTCTACCAGAAACTAAACCATATGACCACATTAAAACATGGCATGCAAGAAAGAGTGCGTGTGGTCTCATCCAAGTATCTACAGTCCCTTTCGGATAATGGCACAGTCGATTCAGTTCTTCAACCACGGATCCATGACACGGGTGTATCCAAAGACTGAACTTGAAACAAGCCGTTACTTGAAACGTCGAGGTTGTCACGTTCAAAAGTCTCGAAGGTAAAAGACGTGACCAAGTTTGAGTCTTCGTAATTTTTAGTACCTCACCAAGCCGCATGCACTAGTCACATCTATTGTCCATCTTGCACGGTTCTATGCCTCAAAGGCACAGATACGCGGTGCATCTCGCGTGAGGGTCGCCATATATCTTAACTGGGATCTTCTGTTGTTTTGTAAGCATATGATAACATTAATTGTTGTCATATAAACTCGCTATTACATATCAACATACGATACAATCACTAAAACAACAATGTATGATATTAAAACATTGACATTAGGTGGTGCTCGAGCCGTGACATTCACGACCCGCGGGCGTGGACGATCAGTGATTCCCGACCCGTCATGTGGTCAATCTACCATAGTCACGAGTCGTGACAGTGAC